>JBAMCL010000148.1:0-107212 GCA_037075165.1 Hirtodrosophila histrioides
TGCCTGTCACATACTTTTGCACAAATCCAATACCCCCTTTTTACCCATTTTATGGGTACAGGGAGTAAAAAGGTGGTATTTAATCTGTGCAAATGTATGTAACAGGCAGAAGGAAACATCTCTGACCATATTTAGTATATATATTCTTGATCAGTATTAAAAGAGATGTCGATAAATGAAGGCCTCGATTTCAGAAACTATAAGAGCTAGAGACACCAAATTTGGAATGTAGGTTCCTGTATTTCATACCCAGATCAAGATTGTTTTTAATATTAGATATCTTCCTCCGTTCCCCCCTTTTCAATAGATACCTCTTACACCATAAATTTTTTAGAAATAGCTTTGGAATTTTGCATATATAATACTTTGGTCACTCTTAATCTTCTGTTTAAATTTCAAGTCGATCGGATAATAAAAACGGAAATTATTCACGAAAGAAGATTCATATCTGCAGCGCGGGGGGAAGAAGCTTAAACTACCTCGCTTGCGCTGTATCTTGTGTGTGTGGGTCTTTGTGAATGTGTGTGTGTGTGTAAGCGTACGAAGATGCGAATTTTTGACCTGGGTACAGGAAGTTTTATAGTCGGGTATACTCGACTATAGCATTGTACTTCTCTTAATCTTGGGTTCCTCCTTCTATTATGTCTTCCGTACTGTACCTATATAAATTTCTGAAGATCCTTATCACCCATCTTTGGAAGTGTTGATTGACTTACCAGCCAGGATGCCAAGCCCATGTAGAAAACTTACAGAGCGTGCTCGTCAATTTCGGAAAAACAATTTTACTTAACTCACTCAGCTCCTATCCCAGACTGGCTTATCCCAACTGTGAATTTGTAGAGATATGGATTGTGCAATATATTGCCTACCTGAATCAGGTGACTCCCCAGAATATACAAGGCAACTCCGTCGCTTATACCAACTAACTAGCACACTTTAGCGTTAATGAGGAGTGTCCTGTCTTCGATGGTCTATTTGACGTTTGCGCCACGTATACAGGCGCTTCGCTTGAGGGTGCACAGAAATTGAACCACAATCAGTGCGATATATGCATTAATTGGTCGGGTGGACTGCATCATACAAAGAAATTTGAAGTCTATGGCTTTGCTACGTTAACGATGTTGTCATTGGCATACTGGAGCTATTAAATTATCATCCACGCGTTCTCTATATTGATATCGTATATCATGGCGTCCAGGAAGCTTTTTACCTAACGAATCGCTTGATGATAGCGCCATTTCACAAATATGTAAGAAATTGGCGCCGAGTGTGGTCTTTATTACAGTGTTAATGTACCTCTCAAGGTGGGCATTGACGATCAAGTGTTCAAACCGATTATTTCTGCAATTATGGACTTTTATCGACCTACAGCAGTTGTATTGCAATGTGGTGCCGATTCATTAGCTGGACATCGTCTAGGCTGCTTTCCTTTAGCACGCGGGGTCATGGACACCGTGTTAAATGTACCCACCTTAGTAGTGGGCGGCGCTGGTTATCCATTGCGCAACGTGGCACGCTGCTGGACTTACGAAACTTAGCTTTTGTTGGATCAGGATATTGTAAATGATTTTCCCGCAACGGAATGTTATGATTTCTTTGCACCAGACTTTACGTTACATCCCGAGATCAATTCTCGACAGTACAATGCCAATTCAAAGCAATATTTGGAACTGATTGTGAACCATGTGTATGAGAATCTGAAAATGTGCCAGCATTCGCCAAGTGTGCAAATGGTGCAAACGCCGCCGAACGTAGATCTAGAAGAGCTCCGCATGCGAGAGGAATCGGATCCTGATGTTCCTATGCCACAAAAGGAGAAGGATAAGCTAGACGATGCAAAAAATGAATTTTATGATGGCGAACAAGATCAGGATAAGCCAGACTCAGTAGAAAGTTAGAGTATCAAATTTTTAAGAGTAGTTTGTAAACAAAGAAATTAACGACTAGATTGCCAACATTGGCTCTACAAAAAAAAATGACATGTATTAATTATTATTTTATTATATACTAGCAGGTAATATCCCGGCCTTGCCCGGGGAAATATTTAGATGAAAATGCATTTTTTTCTTGAATTTGACTGCTTTCGTCAACCGTAAGATATACAACTAAATAGTTGAGCCACGTGTCTAATGTTTTCAGTGTAGGGCTATGTAAATGTCTTTGAAAAAAAAAAAACAACAAAAAAATGTCCCACTCATTTGTCCTTGACTTCCATTTCCCGCCCGTGGCGACACGGAGTAGATTTTCCAAAATCATTTGGCATTTTAAGCCAATTTCAAGAATAATACTAAGAATCCAGATTAAATCTTTCCAACTCATTTCCGCCCGTTGTATTGCCTGCAAAGTACCGAGGTTTTAGTATTTATTTATATTTTTCAAAACAGGTAGCACATGTGACGAATTATTTAATGTGAGGTGCTTTGAAAATTAGTTTCAAAATGATTGAATGATAAACAGAAGCTTGAAGTCAATTGGAACATAACAAAAGCAAAATTCATACAACAGTTTTCCGTGAATTTTCCGGCTTTGGGGGTAGATTTTCCAAAATCTTTAACCACCGCGCCTATTATTTTTCCCATAGAACGTTGAAAATGAGTTGGAAGCCAATCGCATGAAAATTAAAAATGTCAAATGCCAGACTTTTCCACCGATTTTCCGACCATGTGGTCGAATTTCCCAAAATCGCTGATACACGTCTTGAATTATTTTATGTAAAAAGCTTTCAAAATGAGTTTGAAGTCAATCGGACGATAATCAAAAAAGTTTCATACAACAGTTTTCCACGAATTTTCCGACTTTGGTGGTAGATTTTCCAAAATCTTTGACCATTGCGCCTATTATTTTTTCCCATAGAACCTTGGAAATGAGTTTGAAGCCAATCGCATGAAAACTAAAAATGTCGAATGCCAGACTTTTCCACCGATTTTCCGACCATGTGGTCGAATTTCCCAAAATCGCTGATACAAGTATCGAATTATTTTACGTCAAGAGCTTTAAAAATGAATTTAAAGGTGATCGGACTAAAATTAGACTTTCGCCCATACAACCCTGAGACCCCCATTTTCCACCCATGGGGGTGGATTTTCCAAAATCGGTGAAATATGTGTCAAATGAATTTTTGTGTAGATCTCTGAAAATGAATTTGAACCTTATTGGATGGTAAACAAAAAAGTTTCATACAACAGTCTTCCGCGATTTTCCACGCTTGTGGGTGGAATTTTCCAAAATCCCGTCTTAGTGTGCACTTTCATCATAGATGGAAGCGTCTGTGAAAATTTCAGCATCGTAGCTCTTATGGTTTGGGCTGTGCGATGATTGCCAATCAATAAGTCAGTCAGTCAGTCAGTCAGCACGAACTCTTTTATAGTAGCAGGTAATATCCCGGCCTTGCCCGGGGAAATATTTAGATGAAAGTGAATTTTTTTTTTTAATTTGACTACTTTCGTCAACCGTAAGAAATACTATGAAAATGTCATTGAAAAAAAAAAATAAAATACAAAAATTTCCCACTCATTTGTCGTTGACTTCCATTTCCCGCCAGTGGCGACGCGGAGTAGATTTTCCAAAATCATTTGGCATTTTGAGCCAATTTCAAGAATAATACTAAGAATCCAGAATCAATTTGCCAACTGTTTTCCGCCCGTTTTATTATCCGCGAGGTTTTTGTATTTATATTTGGAATTTAGTATAAAGCCACGTGTATTTTTCAAAACCGATAGCACATGTGACGAATTATTTAATGTGAGGTGCTTTAAAAAATTAGTTTCAAAATAATTGAATGATAAACAGAAGTTTGAAAATGAGTTTGAAGTCAATTGGACGATAATAAAAAAAAGTTTCATACAACAGTTTTCCGCGAATTTTCCGATTTTGGAGGTAGATTTTCCAAAATCTTTGAACACCGCGTCTAATACTTATTGCCATAGAACCTTGAAAATGAGTTTGAAGCCAATCGCATGAAAATTAAAAATCGAAAAGACGAATGCCAGAAATTTCCACCGATTTTCCGACCATGTGGTCGAATTTCCCAAAATCGCTGATACACGAGCTTTGAAAATGACTTTGAAGATGATCGGACTAAAATTAGACTTTCGCCCATACAACCTTGAGACCCCAATTTTCCGCCATGAGGGTGGCTTTTCCGAAATCGGTAAAATATGTGTCAAATGAATTTGTGTGTAGATCTTTGAAAATGAGTTTGAAGCCGATTGGACGGTAAACAAAAAAGTTTCATTCAACAGTTTTCCGCGATTTTCCACGCTTGTGGGTGGAATTTTCCAAAATCCCGTCTTAGTGTGCACTTTCATCATAGATGGAACCTACTGTGAAAATTTCAGCATCCTAGCTCTTATGGTTTGGGCTGTGCGATGATTGCCAATCAGTCAGTCAGTCAGCCCGAACTCTTTTATATATACAGATATTTACGAGCGAAATTGTATCATGCAACATTTATACACGATTCCTTAATAGTGATTATAAATTTATCGCAATAAATTACATATAAGAGAAAAAAAATTGATTTTACTTTAAATTCACTATTTGATGCCTGTGTCCCGATTTGTAACCCTCGTATGTTTAACAAACCTGTGTGACTTACACGGGATTTAACTAACTTAAAAAATAGAGTCGATATTGTACAAAAAGTTTAAGGAATCTTGCTCTTTTTTGGATCTCTCTCGCTCTTTGATTTACACTGTTCTAACAACTACCTCAGGAGCTGTAGGTTACAGTTTCAGCGGGATTCTAAAATGTTTTATAACTTCGTTAACGCGAAGCGTAGGTCATCAACACTTCCACAAACTGTATTTTTTGAAAAAAAGACAGCTGACTCAGATCAGGCTATCACCGATCTGTTTGCCATATTTTTTCAAACGACTTATAGTTCACAACCTTATCAATTAGTCTCGCCTTATCCTTGTCAGGTAATTAACTCCAATTGCATTTTTGGGCCTTTAATCACTGAAAGCTCGCTTCAACGTGATTTAAGGGCTATTAAGCCCGTATTTTCATCAAGACCTGACAGAGTACCAGGCTGCGTGCTCAAGTACTGTGCTAAAGGTATTTTTAAGCCATTATATTTCCTTTTCAAATTGTCCGTGAAGTTGTGCTCTTTTCACAATATTTGGAAAGAGTCATTTATTATTCCTCTCCATAAAAAAGGAAACAAGTCCAATGTTGAGAACTATAGAGGTATTTCTAAGTTGTCTGCTATTCCTAAGATTTTTGAGAAATTAATGACTTCTTAACTTCAACATTTATGTAGATCTATAATTTCACCCTGCCAGCATGGGTTTGTGAAATATATATCTACTACCACTAACCTATTGGAATTCACTTCTCTTGATATTGAGGGATTTCAATCTAAAATGCAAACAGATGTTATTTACACTGATTTCAGTAAGGCTTTTGATTATGTTAAACATTATCTTTTACTTCAAAACATAATCTCCTGGGATTTACTAATTAGTTAATTCTTTGGATCTCCAACAATTTAACTCTTAGAACCCAAATGGCTTATTCCAAAAGCTTAGTCTCTAAGTATGTTCCAGTTACTTTTGGAGGTCTTTAAGGAAGTCATTGGCCCCTTATTATTTTCTCTGCTCATAAATGACCTTCCTTCTGTCGCAAATTACTCTCGGGTGGTGATGTATGCCTATGATGTTAAACTTTGTCTGTCATCTACTGATTTCCTGTCTGGTCAAAGGTTGCAAACTGATCTTGACAGTTTTCAAGCCTGGTGTTGGGTAAATTTATTAAATCTTAATTGTGGAAATTGTCCTTTTACATGCGAATGCCCTTTTTCAACAATTATATTCTTAATGGTAAGCCCTGTAGTGGCGCTTGTCGCCCCGTTTGGCCATGTCCATTTATTTTACTACCTAAAAGTAGGCACTACTAATTGGGTTGTTGCCCGCTTTGGGTATAGTAGTTTACATTCACCTTTAGTAGTAGTTCCTAAACTTAGTAGTAAAATAGCTTTGCACAAAGTATGATTTAATTAACTTTTTTTTGCGATATAAATATTTTAAATTTTATTTTTGTTTGTAATTTTGGAGATTTTTTTAAATAATTTTTGATTAAGCCCAGTTGTGGGTAGTGCTGTCCCTAAGCCTTCCTACTAGCGCCATCTATTGTTGCTACGAGTTGCAAGGTCATGCAGCAGCCCTGCTCAAAAAGGTAAAATTTCCAGTGTCAAGGTTCACAGTCAACCTTTGACAACTATCTCCCATTTCCGGCAAGAGGTTCCCAAGTCCAGCGGAAAGCTAGCTTCTTTCTTTCTGATCGTGACCGCCGAGCTACACAGTTGTGCTATAGCAATAGTGGACATTTTTTATTCCCTTAACCTAAGGCTAAAATAGTAGTTTAAACTCGTCACGCGGAGAAAAAAAAAAAAAAAAACTCAAATCGATTCTAAAAAATACTCAGAAAGTGCTTTCTTGCCAGGAGTAAGTATGCCTTAAGTGATTTTTGGCATCGTTACCATAATTATTTGCCTACAGAGTAATCCTCCCAAAGCTCTGGTATATTCTCGAGGCTCCCTTTTGTTTGCTGGGCCTTGCGGCTAGCACCGGAGAAAAAGCAGATCAAGTGAGCGGAAATTGGCAAGTTTATGGTGCCAATCCAATAAAGGGTAAATTTTCATATATATAGAACTTGATTTAGCCGGTTGCTCATTTCCCTATTTGGGTACATTTTTGTCTGTTTAATTACACAGATTTGGCACCAAATATTGAGTATTTGTTACCCAAAGCGGCGATAAGGCTTGCCGAAGCTAGGCCAAAGCCCTACAGCTGATAAATTCTCGCTGCACTCCCCAGTTCACCGTCTTCTCTTCACCCCGTCGGACGTAGTCGCTAAAACGCCGAAATCGCGATCGTTAATAAATTGAAGCAAAAGCCCTCAAAAGTTTAAATAAATCGGCAAGCGACAGTGATAATGAGCCAAAGTTGGCGTTAAAATAATAGCGGGTGTGAAAGTGTGCCCCAAATTGTTATTTTCTTCTTAAACAAATCGACTACAAAAATAAATAAAAACCAAATCCAATGAGCCGAAGCTCCAAATAAGTTTGTGTCGATTTGCTTAAAAAGAAAATATAGTTAGCCTCAAGCATGACTATATGAAGTGCATATAGATTTTTTTTTTAGTTTAGTTTTTATTTTTTACTCCCTGTACCCATAAAATGGGTAAAAAGGGGATATTGGATTTGTGCAAAAGTATGTAACAGGCAGAAGGACACATCTCCGACCCTATAAAGTATATATATTCTTGATCAGTATCAAAAGAGATTTCGATTTGGCCATGTCCGTCTGTCTGTCCGTCTGTCTGTCTGTCCGTATGAACGCGTCGATCTCAGCAACTATAAGAGCTAAAGACACCAAATTTGGAATGTAGGTTCCTGTATACCATACGCAGATCAAGTTTGTTTCTGATCTCAGATATCTCCCCCCGTTCCCCCGCAAATCGATCGGAAGTTATTCAACGAACAATATTCAGCACTGGAGCGAGGGGGGAAGAAGAAGCACAGCCACGACTTAAAATGCCTTGCGTACTCTGTGGCTCGCGTCTGTGTGTGTATGCTTTGTGTATGTGTGCGTGCATGTGTAAGTGAACGAACATATGATTGTAAGTCTTAGACCTGGGTACGGGGAGTTTTGTAGTCGGGTATACTCGACTATAGCATTCTTACTTGTTTTATATTTGTTTATAATTTTTTTTTTGGTTTAAAAGAAGTGATTGCATAACGAACATGTGTTAGTGGCAGAGTCAAAGTTCTCCAAAATGTTGGTGAAAATAAGGCTATTGCATTTTTTTTATAAGTGTGGTGCTTTACTTATGTAAAGAATCATTTTTTTTTGCTTGTGCTTTAATTTTACGATGCATGATATTAGGAAATAATACCATAAAAATTAAACAAATAAAAATAATGTCTCTTACTTAAGAGAACTATATCTCTCATCGCTCATCAACCCGATCGTCGCCGAAAGATCTTTCGTCGTTGGATCCGGATAAAGTAGTAAGTCTGTACCTAACCAATTTTATTATGTTATGTTATCTCTCTTAAGTTAAAGTGCTTATCGTATAAAATCAATTCGAGCCATGCAGTGCTTGCGCGAGTGCATTAACTTAATTACGATCAGAACTTTAAGCTTTGTTTTGTTTTATCTCTCGGGCAAGGTTACGCATAATTGACGGTCGCCTATTACCGGTGTACGAACTATTTTTATGTACCCAGCTGATCTTAGTTAATTAGTCTTTACCTTGCCCGAGCGGCTGCACAAAACGAAAACGAAAATGCATGCAAATTGATACACAAGCATACATACATACGCCCACGCAGTTCTTCTCGCCTAATTCAGTTCACCTAATTCGTTTGAGTTCTGCAATCACCTGTTTTCTGCCATACACTGCCGCCTGTATGTTTTCCGCCACTTCAGACGCGATGTTAGAAATTTTATTAGTATAAATTTAATTTTAATGTCAATCGATTTTTAACGATTATTAGTAATTATTATTCATATAAATTATCACTTTAAAGTATCTCTTCTTCTTGCTGCCTATATGCAGTATAGCTCTTAATTATTTTAATGTGTAGAGTACAAAAGAACTATGCCCTATCCCTTAATTTTGAATAATGAAATAAATTTTATAATGAAGTCTACGTAAAAACTTTTAATCCGGAAATCATGCCCGCCAACCTTGAATCAATGTAGATAGCCAAGTGTGCTTAAGGGATCGTCACAAAAATATTTTTCTTGCAGCATGACGATCAAGGCAGGGTGGGGAACACGACCGCTAAACAATATCTTAGCGCGTCAAAGCCACTAGGGCGCAATGTAGCCTTTCTTTTCTTTTCTTCTTTTCTTTTCCTATTACTATACCCCCCCGTCAACAAACCGAAACAGATTGGTAGGCCAGTTTTAGGGTATTCATCCTTTTTCTCCGCAAAACCAGCACGCGAATTTAAATTCATTATAATGATCTATGTGAGCATGTAGCAAAGCGGTAAAAAACCCACACCACTAGCCGACGAGACAGAGCCGGACATAAGCGCGTGCTCCGCTCACACTACACGACCATCGGCTCACCTGAACATACCCGTTGTATGTTACAATTAATAATTATTATAAATAAATTTTGGCGCCCAACGTGGGGCCCGAGTTGTCTGCAAGTCTATCAACACCTGAGTTTGCTATTTTTTAGATTTTTATGACTCACAATATAATTATTTAATTATTCTTCAGTCATTAAATTACTGAATTTTAAATTTTATTGACATCTTATGGCATCCATACTACGAGGCTTATCTGGCAAGCCTCATTAGAAATTTTTTAGCTCTCAGTCAATAGCATCTGACTTTAAATCAATCAGTTTTCGGTTTTTTTGTTTTCCTTTTCCCAATTTATTGCTTTGAGTGTGGTGGATTTCAACAGCTTTCAATAGTTGTGCAACCCTGCCTCTATATATGCAGTAAATACACAGTTGCGTCAGCTTAGTATATCGATTGGTTCAGCAGCATCTTTAAAACGCATAGATGCAGCTCGGCGATTAAAGGCATCTGCATTTAAGCCTTATATTTCTATAAATTCTGCAAGCATCTGCTGGAATTAGGTTGTGGACCAGATCTACACCATACCGCTGGGCAGACAGAGATTTTTAGGTATATACTAGGTTGTACATTGGATTAGTGTTACTTTCAATATAAGTTCACTACCGGCACAACATATACCCCTTCCTTAACTCAAAAAAAAAAAAATAAAATTTTTTTTATTTAAATATTGCTGGAATAAAGTTGCATTGCCGTTTGCTGCACTTTCCGCTTATTTTTGATTAAACGGAATATTTAATTTTTTTTTTTGGTTTTTTTATAATTTTTATTGATATTTAATTTATAAATTAAATATTGCTGGAATAAAGTCGTATGGCCTTTTGCTGCGCTTTCCGTTTTATTTGGTTGAAATTAAATATTCAAGTCCTTCCTTTAAATATCTCTCATCTTATTTTAATTTTAATTTAAATATTGCTGGAATAAAGTTGCATTGCCGTTTGCTGCACTTTCCGCTTTATTTGACTTAAATTAAACATTTAACTCTACTTTTTCCATTTTCCTTCTTTCTTTATATAAGCTGTACAGACTATTCTGCTTTAGTTCTTATTGATCCTTTTTTTTCGGATAAAATATCTGAAAATTTATATATGCTTGTTTGGCTGGTGCTATTTTTATTTTTTTACAAGCATACTCCTGTAGTACATAAATACTCAGGTATACCAGTGGGTCAAACTAAGTCAGAGTAATTCTTGACTCAGTCACATAGCTGTTGGCTGTGACTGATTGGGCTTTATTCGACTCAACTTGAATGGCTATATACATATGTATCTATCATTTTCTTCTGCATTACATTGCAATAATTGGTTCATGAGAGTGGTTCATGATTTCCGGAGTTATTTATGAATTATATTTTATATTATATTTTTGTTTTTTTTAACTTTTCAGCTTAGCTATTTTTCCTCTTGTTTATTTAGCTGGCAATGCCGCTACGACGTAGCTGTGAGAACTTAGCCTCTGCTTCAGGTAGTGTAGATCAGTGTTTTATTTGTCTTAGCACTATCGAAGTTACGGCTCAGTTGTTAACCACAAGCTGCAACCACACATTTCACCGTGCGTGTTTTAATACGAAAGTGGGGCAGAAAAATATTTGTCCCGTTTGCACAGCTTCACTAGCGTCGACTAGTTCACCAGCAACAAGTAGTGCTGTAGATAACCAACGCAGTTTAGTCAAAATGTCTACACGAAGTCAAGCATCCAATAAAGGTGCTTCGGTCCAAGAAACAAGACCATTGACTCCGCTTCCTGCTGGTGTTCCACCGACACCAGCACAGTCATCTGAAAGTGTTCAGGTATCACCCACTGTCAGTGAAATACAGCAGTCAATTGCTGATTCCATGGCAGCAGCTACTGAGAAGCAAACAGCATCGCTGACCCAAGCATTACAAGTAGGCTTCCAAAATCTCTTGTCTGCTTTTTCAGCTCAAGTGAGCAATCCCACAACACCTCGACAGACTCCGAGTTTGAATCCTGTCGATCCTTTTCAAGGGACATCAATTCCTGTTAGAAATGAATCTAGAACAAGAAGTTCTCCAATGTCAGACGAATTGCGTCCGGACCGACTCAGTCAAATCGTAAGTAATTGGAAACTTAGATTTTCTGGCCGATCAGGATTAGGTGTTGATAATTTCATTTATCGCGCTGAGGCTCTTACAGCTGAAACTCTGGATGGAAATTTCGAGTTATTGACTCGACATGTTAGCCATCTGTTTGAAGGCAGCGCTACAGATTGGTTCTGGCGCTACCACAAGAGTGTTCCCGTGATAATATGGTCAGACTTATGTGCTGCATTGCGTGAGCAGTTTAAAGAAGAACGAACCGACGTTGACATTCGGGCGGCAATTGATCGCCGTAAACAGAAGGAAGGAGAGTCGTTCGATGACTTTTATGAGTCAATAATAACGCTAACTGACAAACTGTCGCGACCCTTATCGAATTCGTCCTTATTAGAATCGTTACGCTCAAACTTGCGGCCAGAGATACAGCATGAGCTACTATATGAGCCCATACAAACAATGGCGCAACTTCGTTACCTAGTTCGGAAACGTGAAAGCTTCATGCAGTCGGTTTTAAAACCTCGATTGTCATTCCCTAGGCCGGCTCCTCGTCGCTCTTTGCACGCCATTGAAGTGCAAACTGAGTACGAATCGGAGATTGAGGAAGCAAACGGTATCGATAATGACATTTCAGCCCTCAGTCTATCCTGCTGGAACTGTGGCAAGTCTGGTCATCGATACCAGGATTGCGTCGCAGAACGCCGAGTATTTTGCTATGGCTGTGGTCAGGCTAATACTTATAAGCCTACATGTGCCAAATGCAATGTTTCAAAAAACTGTCTACCTCGTGTACCAGCGATCGGTACACGCAGACAAGTTGCATCCAAGGCAACGAATACCGATTAGATGAAGATATAAATTTCTCTAATCACCCATTACCTGATTTGTCTTATTATCCAGAATTTCCTCTACATACTCGCTTAAAATCTCAACCTGTTAATAAAGTGGATAGATTGGCAAACAAAAAAGTCTTAAGATCACATTTACGCCGTTGTAATTACTTTAAGCGCTGTAAGCAAGAGAAAAAGGCCCTCGTTTCAGCAATCGTGGCACACGATTGTCGACCTTATGCAGAGGTACTAATGTTAGGAAAATCGTTGACAGGATTAATGGATACAGGTGCGTCTATTAGTTGTATTGGTGGTAACCTCGCTGCCGAATTGTTAAATACAAACGTATCATACAAGTCGATAGACTTGGAAGTTTCTACGGCTGATGGAAAGACCCAACAAATAATTGGGAAAATACGCACAGAGATCTGTTATAGAGAAAAAACGAAATGTTTAACTTTTTATATTGTCCCTTCTTTAGTCCAACCTCTCTATTTGGGCATCGATTTTTGGCAAGCATTTGAGTTATTGCCTCCACAGGTAGCAATGCCAATAATGGCACCAAATATCGCTTGCGTAGAAAATCCCCTGCGAGCTTTAACTATGACTCAGCAAGACAAGCTTGATCAAACAATAAGATTGTTCCCTTCATTTGCAGAGAAAGGCCTAGGTTCGACATCGTTATTATCACACGTCATCGATGTAGGCAAGGCAACACCAATTAAACAACGCCATTATTCCGTATCTCCAGCAATGGAAAAACTTATGTTTGACGAAATCGATCGAATGCTATCGCTTGGTGTGATTGAGCAGTCTGAAAGTTCGTGGTCCTCACCGGTTGTTTTTGTTTGTAAGCCTGGTAAGGTGCGCCTTTGTATTGATTGTCGAAAAGTCAATGAGGTGACACGAAAGGACGCATACCCAATGCCTTTAATTGACGGGATACTAAGTCGTCTCCCCAAGGCAGAATTTATCACCAGTCTCGACTTAAAAGACGCCTATTGGCAAATACCTCTAGAGCCCAGTTCACGAGATAAAACCGCATTTACTGTACCCGGTCGTCCCCTGTACCAGTATAAGGTAATGCCGTTTGGGTTGTCTAATGCCCCTGCTACGATGTCCAAGTTGATGGACAGAATAATTCCTCCTAATTTAAGAAACGAAGTGTTCGTATACCTTGATGATTTGCTTATAGTATCAGACACTTTCGATCGCCATCTTGCAGTATTAAACGAATTGGCAAGTAAAATTTCTGAGGCTGGCTTAACCATTAACGTCGAGAAAAGTAAATTTTGCCTAAAAGAAGTAAATTATCTCGGTCATTTAGTTGGTCAGGGTATAATTAGAATGAATGCAGATAAAATAACGGCCATTTCTGATTATCCGGCGCCTCGTTCGCTTAAACAGCTACGTCGCTTCCTCGGCATGACAGGATGGTACCAGAAGTTTATTAGGAACTACGCCTCGATAGTTTCGCCGTTAACTGACTCCTTAACAACCAGGAAAAAATTCGAATGGTCTGAGTCAGCCGAGCAAGCTTTTCAAGCCCTTAAGGTCGAAATGTGTAAGGCTCCAGTCCTGCATACTCCAAATTTTGAGGCTCCGTTTTTTATTCACTGTGATGCAAGTCACACCGGAGTTGGTGGTGTCCTGCTGCAAATCAATAGTTCGGGTGATGAAGTTCCTGTAGCCTTTATGTCCCGTAAGCTGAATAAGTGAAGTGCCAACGTAACTATTCAGTTACGGAGAAAGAATGCTTAGCAGCAATACTAAGCATTCGAAAGTTTCGAGCTTACGTGGAAGGACACCCATTCAGGGTAATAACCGACCACGCCTCCCTCAAATGGCTGATGGCACAGACTGATCTAAGTAGCCGCTTAGCTAGGTGGGCCCTTAAGCTCCAAGGATATACGTTTACAATACAGCATCGAAAAGGCAGTAAGAATATCGTGCCTGATGCTTTATCACGTACTCATACGGAAGATTTATCGGCGTTAAGTGTTGATAAATTTATCGATGTGCAGTCTCCATATTTTAAATTGGTTGAGTATGAATCTCTTAAGTCCAAAGTGTTGCAGAACCAAATGCAGAGTCAAATGCCAGATGTCAAAGTGATTGACAACTTTATCTATCGCAGAATGGAACATGCTTCCGGAGACAGAGTTGCCGACGATATGGCTTGGAAATTATGGCTACCTAAAGAGCTGGTTCCAATTGCCTTACAAATCGCTCACGATGATCCCTTAGCGTCTCATTGTGGGATAAATAAAACGTTAGAGAGATTGCGAAGATATTATTTCTGGCCTAAGTTAGTGTCAGATGTTAAAGAGTATGTCAATCAGTGTGAAATTTGTAAAACCACTAAGCATCCAAACCGGATTCTCAGACCCCCAATGGGTAAGACTGGAGAGACTCAGCGCTTCTTTCAGAAGTTATATATTGACTATCTTGGTCCGTATCCTCGTTCCAAGACTGGTCATATTGGAATATTTATTGTACTTGACCACTTTACTAAGTTTCCTTTTTTGAAACCCGTTCGCAAATTAACAGCGGATGCAATCTTGCCTTTCTTAGAACAAGAGTTGTTTCACTGCTTCGGGGTTCCAGAATTCATAGTATCAGACAATGGAGTTCAATTTAAATCACATAAGTTTAATGAACTACTCCAAAAGTACTCGATACATCATTCGTACACTGCCGTGCATGCACCCCAAGCTAACGCATCAGAGCGTGTTAATAGATCGGTTATAGCTGCCATGAAAGCTTATATTGATCCTAGCCAATCGAATTGGGATAATAAGCTTAGCAGTATCTGCTGCTCCTTACGTTCTAGTTGGCATTCAGCTATTAGGAGCTTAGGGGTAAAATTAAAACGATTATAAGTGGAAGTGAGTTGAGCGAAAGAGAAAAGGCAGAAGCGGAAAAAAGGGATTAGTGGTTAAGATGTGGAAAGGTGTGAGTGGGGGAGAGAAGAGTTAGAAGTGAAAATATAAGGGCACAGAAGGGAGGTAAAGAAAGAAGAGTAAGAAATTACGTGCATAAAATACGCAATATTTTTGAGCAAGATAATGCAAATAAGTCCTGTGAAAGTCCTTGTAGCAGGAGAGTCAAGTGGTAAATCCTTGCGAATAGCAGGAGAACACTGACAAGTCCTGCGTAACAGAGAAAACAGAGATCTTGGCCACAGTTACAAGTCCTTGTGTAGCAGGAGAGTCTAGTGGTAAATCCTTGCGAATAGCAGGAGAAATGATAAGTCTGCGTAACAGGAGAAATACGGATCTGGCAAGTTAGTCTTGTGTAGCAGGAGAGTCTAGTGGTAAATCTGGAATAGCAGGAGAGGACACTGATAAGTCCTTCGTAACAGGAGAAATACTGTAGATCTTGGCCATAGTCACAAGTCCTTGTGTAGCAGGAGAGTCTAGTGGTAAACCTTGCGAATAGCAGGAGAACACTGACAAGTCCTCGCGTAACAGGAGAGTAGGTAGATCTTGGCGCATATCACCAGTCCACAGGATTACGATACACAAGGATGATAGTAGCAGATCACGATGAGATGATCACAGTCCAGCAAGGATCCCTACCGGATCCCACCAGTTCCAGCAAGGATCCCTACCGGATCCCACCAGTTCCGCAAGGATCCTACCGGATCCACCAGTTCCACAGGATCCCTACCGGATCCCACCAGTCCCAGCAAGGATCCCTACCGGATCCCACCAGTTCCACAAGGATCCCTACCGGATCCCACCAGTTCCAGCAAGGATCCCTACCGGATCCCCCAGTTCCAGCAAGAATCCCTACCGGATCCACCATCCCAGCAAGATCCCTACCGGATCCACACTACTACCAAGCCAATATGGGTTAAAGGGAGCTTTGCCACGCGGAATTATCCCACGAGCCAAAAGCGAGTGGGTGGTTCTTAGGAACAGTGACGCGACGGCGAGTGGTGATCACAGATACATACGCGGCCACCACAGGAGACACACAAAAACCAGAGCCCTTACCGGTTAGCTTTTGGTCAGAACATGATTACTAATGGGTCAACCTATAAGATATTGCGAGATGTAAGGTTGTTAGACGATCGTACAGTGCGTTTCAATAGAGACGATTCCTTTGATATAATGAGAAATCAAGCTGCCAAAGTTATGCAAAAACAGCATGAGCGCAATGAAAATTCATACAATAAAAGGTGTCGACAGGTTTCGTTCACTGTAGGACAAGAAGTCTATCGAAGGAATTTCCAACAGAGTAAGTTCACACAGAGATTTAGTGCTAAGCTTGCTCCCACTTTCATAAAAGCACGAATAAGACGCAAACTTGGGGATAGCTATTATGAGTTGGAGAATTTGCAAGGGCAGTTCGTGGGAAAGTACCATGCGAAAGACATTAAACAATAATCTGATTATATTTTCTTAGATTCGCTCCAAGCGCGTATCGACCTTTGGTGTTCAGTTCTCAACCCCAAAGCCCGATTTTGGTGGGGGGGAATTGTAGTGGCGCTTGTCGCCCCGTTTGGCCATGTCCATTTATTTTACTACCTAAAAGTAGGCACTACTAATTGGGTTGTTGCCCGCTTTGGGTATAGTAGTTTACATTCACCTTTAGTAGTAGTTCCTAAACTTAGTAGTAAAATAGCTTTGCACAAAGTATGATTTAATTAACTTTTTTTTTGCGATATAAATATTTTAAATTTTATTTTTGTTTGTAATTTTGGAGATTTCTTTAAATAATTTTTGATTAAGCCCAGTTGTGGGTAGTGCTGTCCCTAAGCCTTCCTACTAGCGCCATCTATTGTTGCTACGAGTTGCAAGGTCATGCAGCAGCCCTGCTCAAAAAGGTAAAATTTCCAGTGTCAAGGTTCACAGTCAACCTTTGACAACTATCTCCCATTTCCGGCAAGAGGTTCCCTAGTCCAGCGGAAAGCTAGCTTCTTTCTTTCTGATCGTGACCGCCGAGCTACACAGTTGTGCTATAGCAATAGTGGAAATTTTTTATTCCCTTAACCTAAGGCTAAAATAGTAGTTTAAACTCGTCACGCGGAGAAAAAAAAAAAAAAAAAACTCAAATCGATTCTAAAAAATACTCAGAAAGTGCTTTCTTGCCAGGAGTAAGTATGCCTTAAGTGATTTTTGGCATCGTTACCATAATTATTTGCCCACAGAGTAATCCTCCCAAAGCTCTGGTATATTCTCGAGGCTCCCTTTTGTTTGCTGGGCCTTGCGGCTAGCACCGGAGAAAAGCAGATCAAGTGAGCGGAAATTGGCAAGTTTATGGTGCCAATCCAATAAAGGGTAAATTTTCATATATATAGACCTTGATTTAGCCGGTTGCTCATTTCCCTATTTGGGTACATTTTTGTCTGTTTAATTACACAGATTTGGCACCAAATATTGAGTATTTGTTACCCAAAGCGGTGATAAGGCTTGCCGAAGCTAGGCCAAAGCCCTACAGCTGATAAATTCTCGCTGCACTCCCCAGTTCACCGTCTTCTCTTCACCCCGTCGGACGTAGTCGCTAAAACGCCGAAATCGCGATCGTTAATAAATTGAAGCAAAAGCCCTCAAAAGTTTAAATAAATCGGCAAGCGACAGTGATAATGAGCCAAAGTTGGCGTTAAAATAATAGCGGGTGTGAAAGTGTGCCCCAAATTGTTATTTTCTTCTTAAACAAATCGACTACAAAAATAAATAAAAACCAAATCCAATGAGCCGAAGCTCCAAATAAGTTTGTGTCGATTTGCTTAAAAAGAAAATATAGTTAGCCTCAAGCATGACTATATGAAGTGCATATAGATTTTTTTTTAGTTTAGTTTTTATTTTTTTTATATTTGTTTATAATTTTTTTTTGGTTTAAAAGAAGTGATTGCATAACGAACATGTGTTAGTGGCAGAGTCAAAGTTCTCCAAAATGTTGGTGAAAATAAGGCTATTGCATTTTTTTTATAAGTGTGGTGCTTTACTTATGTAAAGAATCATTTGTTTTTTGCTTGTGCTTTAATTTTACGATGCATGATATTAGGAAATAATCCCAGTGGTTCGGGGTAGCGGCTACGTGGGTACCCACAGAACCGGTCCTCAGTGTATACCACCGGTCACCAGGCAAGCCACCAGCAATGCGTTTTAGCGGTTACTTTAACATGGGCATGTCATAGGCGGTGACCGATAGGTACGGCGTTCGAGACCAAGTAACCGGGACCGTGGGTGCTACCAGTGGATGCTCAGTGGTGGCACCTAGTAACCGGCACTGGGGGTTCTACCAATGGATGCTCTGTGGTGGCGCCTAGTAACCGGCACTGTGGTTGCTCCGGTGTGAATATTTAAAAAACTACTATTTAATTTTTTAAATTTTTTTTATTCTTAATTTATTGCTAATAATTAGCTTAAATAGAAATGTCTTAAAATTACATTTTTACATATTATTTTACACTTTAAAATATTTACTTTCCATATTGGTCATGGAAAGTTTGAATGCCAACATTTCTTCGCACTTTTGGCACATTGTCTCTTGAGCTGAAAGCATAGCTAATATTTAATACTTGATTAATAATGTCAAAATTACGTACCTTGTTGAGGTGCAAAGCTCAGCTTTACGATTTTGTCCGGTGGCAAACTAGCTAGAAAATAAGAAGCTCATATATATAGTATAATAGGTATAACCAATTGTAATGAATTTGAACTTACCGATTTTAATTTGGCTCAGAATTACAAATTTATGTCTGTCCAATTCAACTGTCGACAGAAAAGTAAACAAGACGGTGGCATGCCATTACCACAGCTGCCACAAAATAGAACACCGAAAGTCAAAAAAATTGCAAGGCCCCGTTGCAGACAAAGCAAACGAAAAATTTCATACAACAAAAACAATGTCGACAGAACTTTTTTGTTGCCGTTCGATTTGAAGTGGCACTTCGCTGCCACACGCGTAACCGGCTACTTAACCGGCGACTGGTGACCGGTAAATTCTCAAGGCATTTGGGACCGATTGCCTCCGGCCGAACCACTGGGATACCATTAAAATTAAACAAATAAAAATAATGTCTCTTACTTAAGAGAACTATATCTCTCATCGCTCATCAACCCGATCGTCGCCGAAAGATCTTTCGTCGTTGGATCCGGATAAAGTAGTAAGCCTGTACCTAACCAATTTTATTATGTTATGTTATCTCTCTTAAGTTAAAGTGCTTATCGTATAAAATCAATTCGAGCCATGCAGTGCTTGCGCGTGTGCATTAACTTAATTACGATCAGAACTTTAAGCTTTGTTTTGTTTTATCTCTCGGGCAAGGTTACGCATAATTGACGGTCGCCTATTACCGGTGTACGAACTATTTTTATGTACCCAGCTGATCTTAGTTAATTATGCTTTACCTTCCCCGAGCGGCTGCACAAAACGAAAACGAAAATGCATGCAAATTGATACACAAGCATACATACATATGCCCACGCAGTTCTTCTCGCCTAATTCAGTTCACCTAATTCGTTTGAGTTCTGCAATCACCTGTTTTTTGCCATACACTGCCGCCTGTATGTTTTCCGCCACTTCAGACGCGATATTAGAAATTTTATTAGTATAAATTTAATTTTAATGTCAATCGATTTTTAACGATTATTAGTAATTATTATTCATATAAATTATCACTTTAAAGTATCTCTTCTTCTTGCTGCCTATATGCAGTATAGCTCTTAATTATTTTAATGTGTAGAATACAAAAGAACTATGCCCTATCCCTTAATTTTGAATAATGAAATAAATTTTATAATGAAGTCTACGTAAAAACTTTTAATCCGGAAATCATGCCCGCCAACCTTGAATCAATGTAGATAGCCAAGTGTGCTTAAGGGATCGTCACAAAAATATTTTTCTTGCAGCATGACGATCAAGGCAGGGTGGGGAACACGACCGCTAAACAATATCTTAGCGCGTCAAAGCCACTAGGGCGCAATGTAGCCTTTCTTTTCTTTTCTTCTTTTCTTTTCCTATTACTATACCCCCCCGTCAACAAACCGAAACAGATTGGTAGGCCAGTTTTAGGGTATTCATCCTTTTTCTCCGCAAAACCAGCACGCGAATTTAAATTCATTATAATGATCTATGTGAGCATGTAGCAAAGCGGTAAAAAACCCACACCACTAGCCGACGAGACAGAGCCGGACATAAGCGCGTGCTCCGCTCACACTACACGACCATCGGCTCACCTGAACATACCCGTTGTATGTTACAGCCCCTCGTTCGAATTGAGTCGGTTGATGATTTTGGTATCCTTTTAGATCCCAAACTTAAGTTTGACAAGCATATCTTTCCACCGCTAATCGTGCCTTTGGTGTCCTGGGTTTCATTAAGCGTTTTCCGAAAGAATTTCACGATCCCTACATTACTAAAACTCTTGATACTTCTCTTGTGCGACCTATTCTTGAATATGAGTCTTGTATTTGGTGTCCCCAATACAGGGTTCATCAGGATAGATTAGAATTGGTACAAAAACAATTTCTGCTCTTTGCACTCCGGGTTCTTAACTGGAATCCTAATACTCGCTTACCTTCTTATCGTAGTAGACTCTTACTAATAAATCTGCCTTCTCTTTCTGATCGTAGAACCATGCTTGGTGTAATTTTCTTACATAAACTATTTCATGGGGAAATTGATTCTTCTGAATTAATCAGCCAAATTAGTTTTGCAGTTCCGATTAGAAGTTCTAGAAATGTTCTTCCTCTTTCTCTTCAAACTTGTAGTTCTAATTATGCTATTCATTACCCATTTCGAATCTTATGCTCTAACTATAACAATCTTTTCCACAATTTCTACACTTAGAACTTTACTCTTACGTTATTTATGTAATCCTTAGAGACTTTTTGTATAATGTTATTTTTATATTTAGTTTGTATTTTCATGTCCGCAATCTTTCGCTACCGCACGTTATGCGGCGCGCCCCTCGGTCGGCTGGGCGGGAGGCGGGTTGCATTTATGCTTGGGTCCGCGCGTTTACAAGCCCGTGCTTGGTGTCGTTGGGCCACTTGTATGTACTTTTCGTTAGTACATCAACGTCCGAAAGTATAATGTTTCACAGGCGAATGCTTTTTTTAACGATTTTATTCATAATGATAAGCCGTTTGTTCGAATTGAGCCGGTTGATGATTGGGGTATCCTCTTAGATCCCAAGCTTAAGTTGTATGCAGACGTCTTATCGTTTAAATATAACAAAACCAAATGCATATCGAAAATATGCAAAATATATGCAAAAATAAGTAAGAATGCTTTAATCGAGTATACCCGACTACAAAACTCCCTGTACCCAGGTCAAAAATTTATGATCGCATCTGCGTGCACTTACACATACACACACAGGAGAGTTGTTGACGGGCTTCGCGCGCGGTCGTGTGTTCCATGGCGCTCCGATTATGCGGTGGCTCACGGCGGCCCCTGCGTGCAAACAGACAAGTTAGTGTACGCAATTGTCATAGGAGTCTACTCACATGATGTCCACTCCTACGCAATCGGTCTCGCCGTCTTGGTAGGATGGGGCCGGTGCCGGGATGGTTCTGAGTCAGGTGAGTGCTACTCACGCTCCCACAGGACGCTCTTGAGTGAAAACTCCAGCAGCTTTCACGCTCCCACTACAGCTAACTGTACACAGGGATGACAAGCTGGTGCAAACAGATGAGCAACGGAGCTACCCTCCGCACCTGCTGACGGTTGCGATCTGTATACGATAGATGGCGCTACTGGAGCGCACAAGTATGCAATATACCGCATAGACGGAGGCACAAAAGCATCATATATACTGCATACTTTTAGGCAGCCTATGCCCAAATATGCAATAGGATGAGCTAATGTAGACTCGAGTTTTATATGCTCTCCATTGAATCTGCTCTCGTTGACCCACCAACGGGAGCACAAAGTCATGGAGCTGACCAAGCCAACCCCTCCGCTCCGGTGGCGTTCCCAAAAACGGGGCCCTGGCAACCGAGAAAGGGCCGGTATATGCCCCAACGGTAAAACATCAGTGGGAAACTGCTGGTCACCATTGGACGCCCAAACTGGACCAGCCTGTCTCAATGCTCTCCACCTCCTAAATCCATAGAGCGTCTGTGGCTCTATGGTCTGTGTCAGTGCCACAATGTCCGGCAGTCGAAACACCAAAAGCCACCAAGCGTCTGTCTCATAATGAGCGGCTTGATGGTCTGCGTCTGTACCGCATCGGGCGGCAGTTGTATTCACCTGGCAGAAGGTATAAAATTTGCCGCAGCTGAGACGCAAGACAGCGGAACCCCCAAAAGGGGTCGTGACATCATGAGCCCAACTACGAGCCCTACAAACAAAAATGAGGGCAAAAAAAGCAAATCGAACTGCGAAAACATCGAAGATATTGGTTCGATTCTGGATGAGTTCCTCTATCAGGTTAACGAGAAGGAACCTGTTCAGAGTACCATAAATGCGAGCCACAAGAAGATGTTGGCAAGGGTGCGTGAGCTGCAAGTACTGGTGGCTGCCCAGCTCAAAGTAGCAACAGAGGCGCGCGGGAATAGCCAATGTCCCAAGTGCGAACGAAGCTCGTACAGCTCAACAGCCAGAGGCGAAACCGGCACGCGAAAGGAAGGATACCAAAGCCCACCAAGCCCCAAGGTGGAAACGTGTCCAGTGGCAAACTGCCGGCCCGCCCAAATAAAGCCCGTGGAACGCCTATGGTACAGAGGCAGGTCGAGCCCCATCAGGTCATGGATCAGACTGCGTCCCTCGCACCTATGAACCCAAAAGGCAAAATTAAGTGGACGGAAGTTAAAGCTAAGCGTGCCAAATTCAAAAACAAGG
Organism: Hirtodrosophila histrioides; assembly: GCA_037075165.1. NCBI lineage: Eukaryota > Metazoa > Arthropoda > Insecta > Diptera > Drosophilidae > Hirtodrosophila > Hirtodrosophila histrioides. The sequence continues at coordinate 22,794 of JBAMCL010000148.1, forward strand.
GAGCCGACCGGACGCAATCATCATTAAGTGCACCGACAGCACATCATATGCCGATGTGTTGAAAATGGTGAAAGTGGCGCCTGCCTTACAAGATCTGAAGTGCAATGTACAGGGCATAAGAAGGACTGCAACTGGTGTTCTCCTGCTCAGGATGCAAAAACCGTCCGACCCCGCAACACAGAAGCTGCATTCCGCGATGAAGTCCACGCTCGCAGGGAAGGCTGAGGTCAAGGCGATGCACGAAACGGTGCAGATAGAGGTCCACGATCTGGATAAACTAACCACTGTCGATGAAGTGTTGGAGGCTCTCTTTGCCGAAGTGGACATTGATATCCCCACGGAGGCCGTGCCCTTTATGAGGAAGACATATGGAGGTACACAGATCGCAACTTTGAGACTGTTGCCCAATCTCGCTGAGAAATGCTTGAAATGCATGGGACTTGGGCACACATCCAGAGCATGTAAAAGCGACCAAGTCGTCTCGAAAGAGACTTGCTTCAACTGTGGGGTAACAGGCCACGTCATGAAGCACTGCCAAAATCAGCCGAAATGCCTTAAGTGCACAAGGCGGTCAGTAAACGCCAAAGATTGCGCGCACTCGGTGCTGAGTGGGACCTGCCCCGAGTATAAGAAGGCTGTCAAAACGCTCCAAAATGGTTAAGTTTTTACAGTTAAATTTAAAACCATTGTAGAGCGGCCCAGGACCTGCTCAACCAAACGGTTCTGGAGAATAGCGTGGACGTAGCTATAATAAGCGAACCGTTCGCGGCCAAACACGATGGTGTCTAGCACGCAAGTGCTGATGGAGGTGCAGCCATATGGAGCTGCGGGAATCATCCACCCCATTAACGAAGCGGACCGCCAAAAGGGGATACACCAGAGCAGATTGCGGCGGAATATTCATATACAGCTGCTACATAGCGCCTCGTATTCCGCTGAAAGATTATGAGAGGATCGTCGATGACATCGTACAAGACGCACGTGGGCGTTCGCCGGTAGTCATAGCTGGTGACTTCAATGCTTGGGCAACCGAGTGGTGGAGCATAGGACAAATCGGCGCGGCGAAATTCTGCTTGATGCGTTTGCAACCTTTAATGTGTGCATTCTGAATGATGGTATCGAGAGCACATTCAGCAAGTCCGGAAAGGAATTGATAATCGATCTAACATTTGTCAGCCCGGAGCTCGCTCGTATGGCCTCCTGGATGGTATCAACTCCATACACTCATAGTGACCATCGCGCCGTGATCACTAACGTTGCCATAGCAGGCCATAGCTATGTGCCGGTAAGTAGGCAGTTAAAATACAAAGAAGGCACTTTGAATGTGGCAGCCTTGTTGAGTGCGCATTTTACGCCGGGCACGGACAGCGATGCTAACTGCCGCGCAGACGCCATGGCCGAAGCTGTCCAGTTTGCGTGCAACTCGTCAATGGCGACAGCAACTCATGGCTGGCATAGACGCAAAGCAGTACCATGGTGGAACGATGAAATCGCAAACGCGCGCAGGGAATGCCTAGCAGCAAGAGGGCGTATGCAAAGAGCGCGAAGGGGCTCACCAACATTCGCTGAGAGACACGCTATATATGCTGCCATCCGAGGCAGGTTTAAAAAGACCCTAAAACAGAGTAAAGCCCACTGTTTCCAGGAGCTCTGTGAGGCAGCAGACGCCGAACCATTTGGCACTGCATACAAAATCGTAATGGGCAAGCTGTATCGCCAACCTGTACCCAGCTGCCCCCGGCTACTAGAATCCATTGTCATTCCCTTTTCCCTTGGCAGGAGCCGATGTCCACCGCAGCCACCATGCTGCTAAGGCCACGGAAAATGGAATTAACAGATGAGGCCGAAATCTTGGACATTGTGGCGAAAATTAAGCCAAAAAAAGCGCCGGACCCGGATGGCATCCCAAACACAGCACTGAAATTACTCATCCAAGCGCACACTGCAGACTTTGTTGAACTTTAAAATACCTGCCTATTGGAGCCAGCCATCCCGAAGAAATGGAAACTGCAGCGGTTGGTGCTGTTGCCGAAGCCAGGCTAGGATGGCGCAGACCCTTCTGCCCATAGTCCCTTGTGCATGCTCGATACCACGGGTAAGATTATGGAGCGGCTGATTTGCAACCACATTGAGAAAACTCTCACTGCCCGACAAGGCTTGTCGGAAAACCAATATGGCTTTCGGAAGAGAAGAAGCACAGTTGACGCCATAGAAGCGGTCACTAAGCTGGCACCCAGAGCGATAGAAGGAACCAGATGGGACGGTGGTACCAAACGATACTGTTTGGTGACCACACTGGATGTGAAGAACGCCTTCAGCTCGGCAAATTGGTCGAGAATTTTAGACGCGCTGATCAGACTGCAAGTACCGTTGTACCTGATGGAGCTGGTAGAGAGCTATTTTAGCGATCGTACCCTACGACACTAACGAAGGAGAGCGACGCCACACAGTGACGGGAGGAGTACCTCAAGGTTCCGTACTTGGACCCATGCTATGGAACGTGATGTACGACGGAGTACTGCAGTTATCTCTTCCAATGGGAGTGGAGAAAGTAGGATTTGCGGATGATATTGCTATTATCGCGGTGGCTAAACACATCGGGCAAGTGACGGCGGTAAGCAGCACGGCTATCGACAAGGTCACCTAAACGGCTTATCACTGGCCGAACATAAAACGGAAGCCGTACTGATCAGCAGCAATAAGACTGTGGAGAAGGCAACACTACGGGTTGGCTCAACCATAATCGAGTCCAAGCAGAGCATCAAATATCTTGGCGTGGTCGTTAACAATAGACTCTGCTACAAGCAACACCTGGAATTCGCATGCACGAAAGCAGCGCAAGCAGTGTCTGCAATCAGCCGGATGATGGCGAACACGCGAGGCCCAAAGCAAAAGAGCAGGCGTCCCATTGCTGGGGTGGTTACGTCCACCCTGCTGTATGGCTCAGCAATCTGGGCATCGGCAAGTGCAACCCCAGCATACATAAGGGGGTGTAAGGCGGTATACCGGAGATGTGCATTACGCGTGGCCAACTGTTTCCGCACTGTATCAGGGGACGCAGCACTCATGGTGGCTGGAATGATCCCGTTTAACCTACTCGCGGCGTAAAGGAGAAGTGGGAGATCAGGGGACCGAGCACAACGGAACGCAACCTTTATGCAGTGGCAGGAGAGATGGAACCTGGCCAGAAATGGCAGATGAACACACCAACTCATCCCCAACGTAGCAGTCTGGATCCAGAGGAAGCACGGCCAGATAGATTTCTATCTGACCCAACTGTTAACAGGGCACGGCTGTTTCAAAAAATACCTCCATAGGTTTAAACATGAGGCCGACCCTATCTGCGACCACTGCGGAACGGACGTCAAGGAAGACGCGGACCATGTTTTCTTCACATGTTCAAGCTTTATTATATTATGTATTTATTATAGCAGAGCAGACTGATTTATCAGCAAATTGCCGTCCCGCGAAATAGAGCCTGGCGGTGTGTTCCGCGGGTAGCGGCTTCATATTTTATTTTTTTCTTATTTTTTTCTTTTTTTTTTCTTTATTTGTTACTCTCTTATTCCTCCTATCCTAAGTAACTCTACACTTCATAATCTACTGATCTACTGTATAAAAATAAAAAAACAAGTAAGAACGTTGCAGTCGGACGCACCCGACTGCAGAATACTATGTTCCCAGTCCTATATAATATGGTTATTTGTGAGGTCGGAAAGGAACGCGATTTTGCTCCATTGGTGGCGTGAGGGGTGTCCAAAAATTTTTAATGCAGATTTATCCAGGAGGTTAACATTAGTCTGTATGCCAAATTTGGTGACTCTAGCTTTACTGGTGTGGGAGATATAGGTTTTGCTCCTTTTGGGGGGGTGGGGGTGGTGGGTCCCAAAAAATTTTATGCAGATTTTTCCAGGGGGTCTTCATTAGTCTGTATGCCAAAATTGGTGACTCAAGCTTTACTGGTGTGGGAGATATAGGTCTTGCTCCTTTGGGTGGGTGGGGGTTTGGGGGTCCAAAAATTATTGATGCCGTTTTATCCTGGGGGTCAACATTAGTCTGTATGCCAAATTTCTTGACACTTTATTAATTGACGATATAGACCAACATGTGTACCAAATCTAGTTGCTCTAGCTCAAAGATAAAGGCAAAAAAATTGCGTTCATACGGACAGACGGACATTTCGCAAACCCAATATACTATTTTTCACTTCAGAAAAGACACACCAAAAATTTCGTTGTTCATTCATTGTATGGGCGTTGGATATCTTGTTGTTAAATTGTCTTTGGTTCGGCTTTGTGTATGTGTGTGTATGTGTTTTTATACAATTTAACAACAAGATATCCAACGCCCATACAATGAATGAACAACGAAATTTTTGGTGTGTCTTTTCAGGTGGCTTTTCGCTTGGCGCGCTCTTGCTCTCGGTTGCTTAGGTGACATTTCGCTCTGCAGTGCTTGGCGCGCTCTCGCTCTCGATTTCTTTCATTTCTTTTTCTTGTGGCTTGCGCTGCACTATAGGATAAATGGACACATTTTGTATCATAAATTTTTAACTGAAAGATCACTAAATATTTTGGGTCATGTTTCTTTGTTAACGTTCGAATTCTTGTTAAAGTTTTTGAACAAAATAAGGCCATGACATCGTCCTTTTATTATACTCGGTACAAAAATTTATTTCATGCCAGAAAAACTTCAATTTTTCCTACAGTGCCAAGGAAGATTATATTTTCTGAACGCACATGGTGCATTGTGAACTACAAAATACCCTGTACATGTATCGTTACATAAAGGAACAATAATTTCACATGTAGTATAGTATATAATGCGCATAATTCCCTACATTTATCTACTCTACACAGCAAAACTAGTCCGCATCAAAAAAAAAAACATACAATTAATCGGACGGCAGGACAATAGTATTAGAATCAATTTATTAAATCCATGGTACAATTTTGTCAGTGCCGACACCAAAAAAGCATGAAACTTGGACTCAAACTGAAACTGAATTATGAAACTCGCTGGCTGCTTTCAAGATGCTACCGAATCGTAGAGTGAGACAGCAATAGCGAAAGAGATCGAGTGCGAGATAAGCGCGATAATCTTGTATTGAAATTTGGGTTTTGAATTGTGTGGAGATTTTTATCAATAAGATATTTTACTGATAAAGGATATTTTTACTAAGACATTTAAGATAATTATGTAATTATCTACATATATACATAAATAAAAATATCCTTTATCATATATATATATATATGTAGATAAAATTGACGATGAGAAATATAATTAAATATTATTGGGCATGATTAAAATTGCCGCTACTTTTTATTGTATTTTGCTAAATTTTTGATCGAAGAAGTCTTCTGCCACGAAACCAATTGCAGAAATATAAACAAACATGTGTGCATTGATACAATAACAAACAGACAGCAATGTGTATTTGTATGTACTAAAAACAAATGTATCTATCTATCTATCTATCTATCTATCTATCTATCAAAGTCGTGAGGCTAAGAGCGCATTCTATTTTTAGCATTTTACGCTCTCCAAGTAGTGCAGACGATCACGCGACCATTTCGAGCGGAGAGTGCGGTTTCATGAAAAACAAGCGTTCCCTTGTGCAATTTTTTGTTCCTTGTTGGATATATTGTTGTTAAATTGTCTTTGGTCGAACAAACACAAGCGACAGCACACGCCACAGCGCAGGCACGGCATTTTAAGTCGTGGCTGTGCTTCTTCACACACACACATATGTACATACATATTTATTCACACACACACTTTTCATTTAAAATTAAACACTCTATTTATTTTCATTTAGTATTTATTTATTAATTTATTTTGTAATGTATATTGTACTGCTAGCTTATATTTTAATCTATATATATAAAAGAGTTCGTGCTGACTGACTGACTGATTGGCAATCATGGCACAGCCCAAACCATAAGAGATAGGATGCTGAAATTTTCACTGAAGCTTCCATCTATGATAAAAGTGCACACTAAGACGGGATTTTGGAAAATTCCACCCACAAGCGTCGAAAATCGCGGAAAACTGTTGTATGAAACTTTTTTGTTTACCGTCCAATCGGCTTCAAACTCATTTTCAGAGATCTACACAAAAATTAATTTGACACGTACTTCACCGATTTTGGAAAATCCACCCCCATGGCGCAAAATGGGGGTCTCCAGGTTGTATGTGCGAAAGTCTAATTTTAGTCCGATCACCTTCAAAGCCATTTTCAAAGCTCTTCACGTAAAATAATTTGAGACGTGTATCAGTATTTTTTGGAAATTCAACCACATGGTCGGAAAATCGTTGAAAAACTCTGGCACTCGATAATTTTAGTGTTCATGCGATTGGCTTCAAACTCATTTTCAAGGTTCTACACAAAGACAGAATAGATGCGGTGGTCAAAGATTTGGGAAAATCTACCCCCTAAGTCGGTAAATTCGCGGAGTACTGTTGTATGAAACTTTTTCGATTATCGTCTGATTGACTTCAAACTCATTTTGAAAGCTCTTTACATAAAATAATTCGACACATGTATCACCGATTATTGGAAATTCAGCCCTATGCTCGGAAAATTTGTGGAAAACTCTGGCATTCGACATTTTTAATTTTCATGTGATTGGCTTCAAACTCATTTTCATGGTTCTACCCAAACACATAATAGGCGCGGTATCCAAAGATTTTGGAAAATCTATCCCTAAGGTCGGAATATACGCGGAAAACTGTTGTATGAAATTTTTTTGATTATCGTCCAATTGACTTCAAACTCATTTTCAAACTTCTGTTTATCATTCAATCATTTTGAAACTAATTTTCAAAGCACCTCACATTAAATAATTCGTCACATGTGCTACCGGTTTTTATACTAGTTTCCAAATATAAATACAAAAACCTCGGTACTTTGCGGGCAATACAACGGGCGGAAAAAAGTTGGAAAGATTTAATTTGGATTCTTAGAATTATTGTTGAAATTGGCTTAAAATGCCAAATGATTTTGGAAAATCTACTCCGTGTCGCCACGGGCGGGAAATGCAAGTCAAGGACAAATGAGTGGGACATTTTTTTGTTGCTTTTTTTTTTCAACGACATTTTCATTGGCCTACACTGAAAACATTAGTCACGTGGCTCAACTATTTAGTTGTATTTCTTACAGTTGACGAAAGTAGTCAAATTCAAGAAAAAAAATGCATTTTCATCTAAATATTTCCCCGGGCAAGGCCGGGATATTACCTGCTAGTCTATATATATAAAAGAGTTCGTGCTGACTGACTTACTGAGTGATTGGCAATCATCGCACAGCCCAAACCATAAGAGCTAGGATGCTGAAAATTTCACAGTAGGTTCCATCCATGATGTAAGTGCACACTAAGACGGGATTTTGGAAAATTCCACCCACAAGCGTCGAAAATCGCGGAAAACTGTTGTATAAAACTTTTTTGTTTACCATCGATTGGATGGCTTCAAACTCATTTTCAAAGATCTACACAAAAATTAATTTGACACGTATTTCACCGATATTGGAAAATCCACCCCCATGGCACAAAATGGGGGTCTCCAGGTTGTATGGGCGAAATTCTAATTTTAGTCCGATCACCTTCAAAGTCATTTTCAAAGCTCTTCACATAAAATAATTCGACACTTGTATCGGCGATTTTGGGAAATTCGACCACATGGTCGGAAAATCGGTGGAAAACTCTGGCATTGCACATTTATAGTTTTCATGCGATTGGCTTCAAACTCATTTCCTAGGTTCTATGGGCAAAAATAATAGGGGCAATGGTCAAAGATTTGGGAAAATCTACCACCAAATTCGGAAAATTCGTGGAAAACTGTTGTATGAAACTTTTTTGATTATCGTCCGATTGACTTCAAATTTATTTTGAAAGCTCTTTACATAAAATAATTCGACACGTGTATCAGCGATGTAGCGAAATTCAGCCCCATGATCGGAAAATCGGTGGAAAACTCTGACATTTTTAATTTTCATGCGATTGGCTTCAAACTTAATTTCAAGGTTCTATGAATATAAATAGTAGACTCGGTGTTCAAAGATTTTGGAAAATCTACCCCCAAAGTCGGAAAATTCGTGGAAAACTGTTGTATGAAATTTTTTTGATTATCGTCGGATTGACTTCAAACGCATTTTGAAAGCTCCTTACATAATATAATTCGACACGTGTATCAGCGATTATTGGAAATTCAGCTCGCAAAATTTGTGGAAAATTCTGGCACTTGACATTTTTAAATTTTATTTGATTGGCTTCAAACTCATTTTCAAGGTTCTATGGGCAAAAATAATAGGCGCGGTGTTCAAATATTTTGGAAAATCTACCCCCAAAGTCGGAAGATTCGTTTAAAACTGTTGTATGAAACTTTTTTGATTATCGTCCGATAGACTTCAAACGCATTTTCAAACTTCTGTTTATCATTCAATCAATTTGAAACTTATTTTCAAAGCACCTTACATTAAATAATTCATCACATGTGCTATCGGTTTTGAAAAATACACGTGGCCTTATACTAATTTCCAGGGAGGCACCACCCGATGAACTCAGGAGACTGACCGCGGAGGCAGCGATGCTGCAGATGACCAAGCATTGGATCATCCCATGGCTGCATCCACTGTTTGAGGCATGTCTGAAACGCGGCTATGTGCCTGTGACCTGGAGAACTGCACGGGTCGTGTTTCTGCCCAAAGCAGGCAAGGTCAGTCACGTGCGGCCGAAGGACTACAGACCCATAAGCCTAACCTCATTCATGCTCAAAACATTGGAAAAAGTAATGGAGGTCCACATTAGGGACGGCGCAAGCTCATCCCTGGAGCCCAACCAATATGCCTACAGCAAAGGGAAATCGGTGGAGACAGCGCTACATTCCCTGGTAGCTTGTATAGAAAAAGCCCTCCACCCCCAAGAATATGCACTGGGAGCATTTTTAGAAATCTCCGGTGCATTCAACAACGTATCAACTGAAGCGATAATGCGAGGCCTGACAGCCACAGCATCCCACTCGGCAATACACTCGTGGATACAGATACAAAGCCGAATGGGGAACCACCACCATAACAAAGGTAGCTCATGAAGGCACGCCACAAGGCGGAGCCTTGTCTCCCCTGTTATGGAATCTAGTGGTGGACAAACTACTCAAAAAATTTTACAGGAAAGCCCCAAAGGTAACTGCCTACGCGGATGACATAAGCATTATTATCACGGGAAAATGTCCATCGACCCTCAGCTCAGTAATGGAACACACGTTACAGGAAATACTAAGATGGGCCACCGAAGCCGGACTTAGCATCAACGCGGAAAAGACGGACCTCATTGTCTTTACTAAGACATACAAGGTACCCGCCAAGGTTGAACGGAATACCGCTCACGCCAAAAACGAATGTAAAATATCTCGGAGTAGTCCTGGACAGCAAACTGACATGGAGACTCAATGTTGAGGAAAGGGTGAAAAAGGCAACAGTAGCGCTTTACGCATCGCAGAAGATGCTAAGTAGTACTTGGGGCCTGTCACCACGACTGATGCATTGGATCTACATCTCAGTAGTGCGACCGATACTACTTTACGGCGTCCTGGTATGGTGGCAAGCCACGAAGAAGACCATATACCTCAAACTGATGGAAAGGACCCAGCGACAGGCACTTGTCTGTATCACGGGGGCGTTGAGGTCCACTCCAACCAAGGCACTCGAAAAACTACTGTGTGTCAACCCCCTGGACATACACGCGCACCTGCTTGCACAGACGACCGCCAAACGTCAATGTGCAACGGGTAACATGGCACTTCAAAGTTTTGGACACAACTCGATTGGCAAAGTAGCACAGACTACATGACTCCTCGAGCAAACTTCAACGAATCGCAAACGCCAATGGGACCAGAAGATTGGTGTACTGGACTGGACCAACACGCCACTAAGATCTTCACGGATGGCTCAAAAATGCATGGAGGAGTAGGTGCGGCAGTGTATTGTGCAGAACCAGAAATAAGGTTGCCGTACAAGTTGCCCGACTACTGCAGCATATTCCAGGCGGAAGTCTTCGCAATAAGGAAAGCAGCAGAAGTAGCTCTATCCACAACAACTATGAACGAGAGAATAAACATATTCGTAGACATTTGTTCCAAAAATGTCCTGGCAAGCAGGGAGGCTTTAGAATTTCTAAGCACTGTTAGAACATTGATGGCATCGAAATGGCAGATTGCCTGACAAAAGAAGGAGTTGGGCTACCTCTTGAGAACGAAGGAAATATACAAATTTCATTGCAGTCGCTATATAGCGAACTGGATGAATCCGCTTGAGCTAAAGCTGGTAACGTAGCGGAACACTACCAGCTGCAGAATCGCTCAAATTATGTGCAAGAAGCGAAATCAGAAACTCACTAACTTCCTGCTATATCTTCCAAGGAAAGATTGCAGACTAATGATAGGAGTATTAACTGGACATTACCTAGCAGCAGCTCATGCTAAAAAGCTGGGGATATTAACGGAAGACGGCTGCCGGAAATATAAGGAACCAGGAGTTGTGGAAACCTTGGAACACCTTATATGCACCTGCGCAGCACTCGCAACACTAAGACATCGATACTTCAGCAAACACTGGCTCGCATCACTAGAAGAAGCGGCCGGACACACTCCCAATGCGCTGCTGGCGTTTGCCAAGCGCAAACGAATCCTACAGGATCAACAAACCTCCTAACGACCTTCAGTATCCGGCGACACTAAGGACCTACTCGGTCTATGTGTGGTCAACCGGATCTACCTAACCTAACCTATACTAATTTCCAAATATAAATACAAAAACCTCGGTACTTTGTGGGCAATACAGCCGGCGGAAAACAGTTGGAAAGATTCATTCTGGACTCATAGTATTATTCTTGAAATTGGTTTAAAATGCCAAATGATTTTGGAAAATCTACTTCGCGTCGCCACTAGCGGGAAATGGAAGTCAAGGACAAATGAGTGGGACATTTTTTTATTTCATTATTTCATTATTTATTTATTTATTTTATCATTCCTAGTGCTACAAGCTAAAGCTTATAAGTTAGGGCACTAGTCACTATAATTAAACATATTTTATAACATAAATTTTACATTTAGTTTTTTCGATTTAACATATAAAATAAGTACATAGTTCATATAATTTGAGTTTAAAGTTATCGTTCACAGTTAAAATAATTATTATTGGGTATTGTTCTGTAGGTGAGCCTTTAGTTTTATCTTAAATTGCGTGGCGCCATAAATAGTTTTTAAAGGATGGGGAAGTTGATTCCAGGTGCGAATAGCATATATAAAGAATTGTCTTTCTGAATTTAACGTCTTATGCCTATTGCACACTAGATTGTTCGTCCTCGTGGACGTAGCAAATCTAATTTTTTCGTGAAGATATGCGGGTTCTTTAGTATATATTATTTTGTGCAGGAAGATTAGTGTTTTAAAAGTCATCAAGTTGGTTATATCAAGGTCAGCTAATTTAAGGGCATAACATGAAACGTGGTCATATCGCTTTAGGTCAAAGACAAAGCGCGCTATATTGTTATAACACACGCTAATTTTTCGTTTGCTAGCCGCATCACAGTTTGTAAATACTTCTACCCCATATAGAAGGGTCGGTATTAAGCACGTCTTGGCAATTAATAATTTTATTTCGATAGGCAAAAAGTGCTGTGTTAAACACAATGTTCTTAATAATCCATAAGTTCTCCCAACAGCCTTATTGATATGATTGCTCCATGTAAGCGTTTTATTGAAGGTGAAGCCTAAATTATTTGCATAGTCCGTGTAAGTTACTGGTATGCCATCTATCATAAGGCTTAGCAATGGTGTAGTGCAAAGGTTTTTCTTATGGATTACTATACATTTGGATTTTCGTGGATTAAGGCCAAGTCCATTATTATTTGCCCAAACGCTAATTTTTTCTAAATCGCTGTTGCAAATACTAACACATTCATTAATTTCACACAGAGGACGACTTACATACATTTGGACATCATCAGCATACATTTGAACACTACAGTTAGTCACAGAATCGGGCAGGTCATTAACATAAATGGCAAACAGTAAGGGGCCAAGAACTGATCCTTGCGGAACACCACGCCTATTTGACACAAAGGACGAACATATATTTGACGAGACGACAGCTTGACATCTATCAACAAGGTACGAAGACAAGAGACTTACAGCTGTACTGGAGAAATTATATAAATTAGAGAGTTTAGTTAAAAGTATATTGTGGTCAACTGTGTCAAATGCTTTGCTGTAGTCAAGTAGTGTCAAAAACGTTACATCATTATTGTCAAGTCGTTCCCTAATATCTTCAGCTATTTTAGTTATGGCTGTAGTACAGCTTCTATTTTTTCTAAAGCCCGATTGTTTATCATTAAGCAGTTGGTTGTTTTCAAAAAATCGGTTTATTTGTTTTGCCATTAAATTTTCAAAAGCCTTTGACAGAAATGGTAAAATGGATATTGGTCTGTATTCGTCACTATTCGATTTTGGTATAGGTATAATTTTTGCTTCTTTCCATTTGTCGGGAAAGGTAGATGTAGTGAAGGCGGTGTTTATAATATGTGTTAAGTAGCTTAGTATTTTGGGAAGTAGAATTTTAATAAATTTAGGATTGAGGTCATCAAAACCAATAGCATTTGACTTAATTTTTAGTATACACTCAAGTACATCACTTGGACTGACACACATAAAACTAAAACTAATATCACAGTTTCTATAGGATCGACAGTTCAGGTATACGTTTTGTGTAGGTTCAGGTACAGTTATTTGCGTGAATTTACAATTGAGTTCATTTACGTCGATATCGTTTTTTATCACAGATTTCTGTTTACCTAGGCTAAGATTTTTAATTTCTTTCCATTTTTGCTTTGGATTTAGTGCCGTACTAAACTTCGCGCAGAAGTAATTGCGCTTGGAATTAAAAATAAGATTGGCCGCTGCTCTTCTTAGTGCTTGATATTTGCGGAAATGAAAATCTGTTTTAAAGCGTTTCCATTTCTGAAAAGCCTTGTTTCTTTCTAATATCGAGCTCTGTATGTCCATATTAAACCATATATTTTCACCATACTTAACTCTTTTCTTTTTAATGGGTACCGAGCGGTTGAAAAGATAATTAATATTAGACTGCAGTCGTTCAAGTTGGCAATTAACTGAAGGTATACGGTAGATGTCATTCCAGTCAAGTGAGTTATAGTCAGTATTTAATTTGGTATAGTCAATATTTTTAAAGTCACGAAATTCTACACAGTGGTCATTATAGTCTAGGTAAAGGTCATAAGTCAAAAATATTAGGTCATGTTTAGAATACACTGGTACTGATAGCTGTTCGTATTTTAAAACTTTATTTGGCATATTCACAAAGAATAAATCTAATAAAGTGTTTCTGCTACTTGTAAAATGAGTAGCCATTGTGGAGTTTACCAGTTTTAGGTCAAGGGATTCCATGCAATCAATGAGATGAGTTTCATTAAATATATTACTATTAAAGTCTCCCGTCAAAATTATATCAGTATACGTCAAAGAAAGAGTCGAGATAATATTCGTCAATTCTGAATAGTCAATATTGCGATTGGGTCGATATACACAGCCAATTAGTATTTTGTTTGTTGTTCTATTATTCTTAATTTGAATAAATAGAGACTCTATTGCACTTCCCACAGAATTTCTACACATAACTTTAGCATTAAGTTTTTTGTTAATATAAATTGCAACACCACCAGCATGACCTACACGATCAGAACGAAAGACATTATAACCATTACAATCAATTAACGAATCACAGATATCAGACACAAACCAAGTTTCAGACACACAAATCACATCTACATTAGAGTTTACAAACATATATCTGAACTCATCAATTTTCTTGGCTAAACTTTGAGCATTAATATGGCAAATATGTAAGCCTGACTTCTGCTTTACAAGAACCCTTAGCATGGCATAGCTATTCGCACTGGAAACTACATTTTCATCTTGCATTTAAAAAATAAGAAGTACAATCCTGTCACACGCAATTTGCTAAAATTTACACCTATAAAACAACACACCTTAAAGGAAAAAACATAAATTTGATGCGAATTAATACTTATCTTAAAATCAATGGTTAAAATATAGTACTTATCATAAATAATTTTAAAACTAGTAAACTGAGACAGATGTTTGTAAAAGCTCCACTTATCAAGAGCGAAACGAATTACTGGCAGCGAGCACACCGGGACCAGCGGGAGCGGGAGAGTTGGGTGCTAAAGTCGGATCAGCTGCCAACGGTTCTCCCTGTGCCAAAGCTGCTTTGCCGTCCCGCTGCAGCTGCAAAAGCTCTTGTATGCTGCCCACGCAGACAACATTTGCTCTCTCCGAAAGCTTTACATGCACAAGCCCTCTACGCGTAAAGACAGCGTGCAAAAGCTTTCCCTTTTTTTGTTTCATCGCCTCTTTGAAAATATCATAATTGTCTTTTGTGAGCTGTTCATTTATATAAAAGAGGGCAGGAGAGTCAATGCCTAGCAATTGTAAGCTAAGTTGTTGTTTTGTCTCGCGACGGTAAGCAGCAATTGCTCTCAAAAGTCCAGCTTTTTCGTGCAAGTTCTCCAACTTGACAATTATTATTGGGTCAAGTACAGTGCGGGTACGGATCGACTGCTTGACTCTGAAAATTTCCCTAATCTTTGGTGCCGGGCTAAGATGTAGTGAAAAACATAAGGAGTTAAAAATACTCCTCAGTTTCTCTCCCTCAATGCAGGGAACGCCGTGTATACGAAGATCGCACATTACAGCCGCGTTGTTTTGTGCGGCAAGCTTAGCCTCCAGTTGACCCACACGTGATTTCAGGTCATGCACCTCTACAAGCTCACCTTCCAGCTGATGGACTCGTTGGCTCAGGCAATGCATTTCATTGCTCATGCTGTTGAGCCGCTCCTGAAGAACACTCAGTATCCGCTCTTCAGCCGACCGCATGCTGGCAGTGATGAGATGCGCTTGCTCCTCAAAGCGTTTGTTGACAAGTTCCGTCAGCTGGAACGCTGGTGCATCTGAGTCGCGCTTATTTTTAAGCTCAGTGTTGGTGTTTTCGCGCACACGCTTCGCAGTAGACGGCATTTTTCACGTATGTTTGTGTGTACTTTGAGTGATTTATAATTGAGTGTTTTTGTTTACGTTTTGTCTATTGGTTTGATTTGTATGTGTTTGTGTGTTCAAAGGGCAAATAAATATGTGCAACTAAATGCCGAATTAAATAAATAAAAACTTTGTTTGTTCAATGTTTGTTTTGTGCCAGATATTAACAACACCACGATCAGTGGATTCACAACAGTTTATTTATTTTTATGTGTTTTAATGTTTAATTAATACAAAAATGACGGAGAACACTTTAAATGCGTGTGATACTATCGATACTCGATTTATATTTATTTATTTTTTTTTTTTCAAAGACATTGTCATAGCCCTACACAAGAAACATTTGTCATATTTGTGTCAACTATGTACATAGTTGTATATCTTACGGTTGAGGAAAGTAGTCAAATTAAAAAAAAATGTACTTTCATCTAAATATTTCCCCGGACAAGGCCGGGATATTACCTGCTAGTTGTTAAATATAGAGATAAGATGGCCACTCAACAACCCAATACTTGGAGGAATTTGAGGAGCACCTGCAGATAGAAATGCGCTGAAATTTGGCCAGTAGGGAGTGAGACAGTTATGCTTTAAAGTGGGTGCTGATGCATATGTGGGAGTTGGCAGTGAGGAGATGGCCAACTCATGGTAGGATGGGCACTGTCCCGGTGAGCAACACCAGCTGCTCGCCTAAATAACTTTTCATAGTTCGTCCGATAGTCTGATAGTATCACCGTTTAAAATATAAATGTTTTTGTTAACCGACTAGTCACTTATCGATGCTCGTACTCATCTCTGAGTCAGCCGCTTGCTAGCCACCAAATAGATAGTTGTACTCATGAAAACAGTCGGATCATATCAGGCTCAAGCTTAGTTACATTATGTTCAATAAATATTAGGTTTGTATATTGGTGAATATTGTTTATAATTGTAATATTGTTCAGCTCTTCAGTACAATTTTATATTTTAATGATTTTATTATATTTAATGATTATATTATATTTATAATTATATTTATATTTAAAGAAATAATATTTCTTGATTATTACAATTTTGATATATTTTATTTCTGGTCATATTCCAAGTAATTAAATTATTTTGTTCAACATATTGAATGATATTTCTTTTCGAAATTTAATAAAAGTACAAGTTAGTGTTTCGTGTTTTATAATATTGGCAATACAATGATCTTTGAGAATTTCTCTTGTCAGGGTGTTTATCACATTATTGTTGTGTATATAAAATTTACTTGCAACGTTTTCGTTGATAATCTGCCCGTTATTATCTGGTAATGGTGTAATTAAGAATGTTGGTGTTTCGATTGTATTAATAGGGATCTGTGATATCAGAAATATTTCGTTAGTTGCAGTACTATACCAACCGGAAGCTTTGATGTCAATTAAATTTTTGTGGTCAATATTTTCAAGTCTGTCATGTGTTAAAGTAATTTAAGGTTAAAAATTCCTAGACGTTTTAGCTGTGTACCCATTTCGTTGACTTCAATATATTCGGTGAAGTGTTCAATATTAAAAATTAATAAGTCGTTTCTGTTCGTTTAACATAGCATAAATTTGCTTATTTATCATGTTAAAACTATCATTCATGGTGTCGATGACGTTGTTCAAGCTACTCGTTTGTATGGAATTTTGAGCTAGGTTTGAATTTCCATTTTGTCGTTTTCGTCGAGTGTACCGAAAAGGTATTTGTATGTGGAGCCCCACAAAATAAATAAGTCTCCGTTTGTTACGTTTTATAATACGAATGCCACTCATTTCTCGCTGCAGCTTGTTGATTAAATATTTTATCTGTGTTTTATCTGGATAATATTTACTGTAAAACAATGGTTTTCAAATTTAATGGGTGTTTGTATTGTTCCCGATTCAAACAAAATGAACCTTGATTGTTTTCCAAAACGTTGATTTCTATTGATCCTGCTGTTATCAGTTTTATCATTGTCATTATCATGATTACTGCTATGGTGGATTTGCATGATTGAAAGTGTCGGCTTCCTGTAAGTATTTGCTTATTACTTTTCATTTTCTTTTTGAATTTGCTCTTATAATGTGTGACCTTTCTACCTCTGTTTGTTTCTTCGAAGTGTTTTTCGTCAATTTGTTTTAACTGTCCTGTTTTCTTAAAAGGGTTTGTAGTTTTTGACTTAACTAGTGGGGCTTGCCTGAATCTTGTATTTACTTCAAAATTATTACGTTTTTTATTAAGTGATTCTAATTGTCTTCTTTTATTTTCCTGGACGCCGTATTCTGGGGTTCCTGCATAAATTAATATATCCGCTGGAGTCTTGTTAGTAGTTCTATGCTTTTTTTTGTGATTATTAGTGTATAATATGGTTTCGAACTTAGTCATCTTATTTTCTATGTCTGCTTCACTATTAACTATTCGTAGTTTTCCGTTAACTGTCTTATGGAATCTTTCCACATATACAATGCCATTCTCGCTGGATGTGATGTTTATTATAACTCCCTCAGAATTCAACAATGCCGCGCATATGAAAGCGGAATCTTTGTCGGCTCTTATTTCTTGGGGTTTTCCCATTCTTTGAATATTTCAATGATAGCTCTTTTAGATTCAAGCCAATCGCAACTTTTCTCAATGCATGATAAGAATGTACGTTGTCTATCATGTAGAAGTCCATGCCATATTTTTCCCTAATGTTAATGGTTTCTGGTGTTAATTCAAGGCGTAGTTTAGTGTCCCAATGTTCTGTTTTAGCTGTTATAGATTTCACATTCGTTCAGAATGTTTTCGATTAGACTTTGGTAGTCTGGGTAATAGTATTTTTCCTTGAACCAATTTATGGTTTTCTCAATGCCTGGATGTAGCAGATCTTTATGAGTTTTTAACGTTAGTTCTTTAAGTACAGCAAATGATTGGATATTGGTTAGTATACTAGTGGATCGCATAACTTTTTTTATTACTCCCTGTACCCATAAACTGGGTAAAAAGGGGCTATTGGAATTGTGCAAATGTCCGTCTGTCTGTCCGTATGAACGCGTCGATCTCAGCTCTCAACTATAAGAGCTAGAGACACCAAATTTGAAATGTAGGTTCCTGCATACCATACGCAGATCAAGTTTGTTTCTGATCTCAGATATCTTCACCCGTTCCCCCGCAATTCGATCAAACGTTTTACAGCCACACTTTTAAAGATACAGCTTTGGAATTTGGCACGTACAATACTTTTGTCATTCTTAATGTACTGTCCAAATTTCAAGTCGATCGAATAATAAACACGATAGTTATTCAACAAACATGAATCAGTACTGAAGCGAGGGGGAAGCAGCAGTACATCCACCACTTAAAATGTCTCGCATGCGCTGTCGCTTGTGTGAGTGCGTCTTTGTGTCTGTGTAAGTGTACGTAGATGCGATCGGAAATTTTTGACCTGGGTACAGCGAGTTTTGTAGTCGGGTATACTCGACTATAGCACTCTTAGTTGTTTGATCTGGGTTTATGATTTCTAAATATGCTTTTTACTCCCTGTACCCATAAAATGGTTAAAAAAGGTGGTATTGGATTTGTGCAAATGTATGTAACAGGCAGAAGGAGACATCTCCGACCCTATAAAATCTAAACTAATATATAAAGCTTAAGAGTTTGTTTGTTTGTTTGTTTGTTTGTTTGAACGCGCTAATCTCAGGAACTACTGGTTCGAATTGAAAAATTCTTTTTGTGTTGAATAGACCATTTATCGAGGAAGGCTTTAGGTTATATAACATCACGCTGCAACTATTAGGAGCAAAGAAATAATAATGGAAAAATTAAAAAATAACGGGGAAAATTATTCATCCTTCAGGGCTTCCGTTGCGTGCGCTGCGAAAACGGTTCAAGATACCAACAATATATGTATGAAAGAATTATTCCTATTGAAATGATCTAAAAAAATGTCCACGACAGTATATGTCTATATTTAAAGATTAACTCACTAGAACCGTTTTTATGATAATCAAATTTGGTCGAAATTAATGCATTTATTAAGAGTTGTATCAACATAATAATATTAATCTTTATCAAATATGTGTTGTTGATAAGAGTATTTAATTGTGACCAAAATTGTCTTTGACATCACTTAATTTCAATGAACATCTTAGAAGATATTACATTGTAATAATTACAATATAAAATAAAGATCATCAATGGATGTGTCAAAGGACAATATTGGCACCGAGAAACAGTAGCGTGGATGAAATTAATGAAATAATTTTAAATAAACTTCCAGGAGACATAGCTACCTATACATCTATTGATAATGTAATGGATCAGGAAGATGCGGTCCATTACCCACAGGAGTTTCTTAATGCTTTGAACCCAAGTGGCCTTCCCCCATATTCCCTCAAATTAAAAATAGGTGCCCCAATAATTTTACTTAGAAATCTTAAACCACCAAATTTATGTAACGGGACCCGACTTCAAATCAAATTTCTTCGCAATAACGTGATCGTTGCAATAATTTTGACTGGTCCAGCCAGTTGGTCAAACAGTGCTTATACCTCGCATCCCAATGATTCCAAATGATTTACCTTTTAATTTTAAAAGAATTCAATTTCCCGTTAAGCTGTCTTTCGCCGTTACAATTAATAAATCACAGGGGCAAACATTTAAACACGTAGGAATTGATTTACGTCAAGACTGCTTTTCACACGGCCAACTGTATGTAGCGTTGCAAGATCAGGTTGTGGAGAAAATCAATATGTACTTCTGCCACAAGAAAATAAAACTAAAAATATAATTTACGCAGAAGTACTTTAAAATAATTATGTTCTTTTAAAAATTTAAAAACTAAATTGTCTAAAATAATAACAGAAAATAACGAGGACAAAGTCGTGGGTAACAGCTATAATTTATAAAGCTGAGGAGGTTGTTCGCAAAAATAAATGATGCCCAAAATAATCATTCCACGCGGACGAAGTCGCGGGCACAGCTAGTCTTCTATAAGATTGTGCATACAAAGCTGGAACGTTTCAGGGGCATTTTAAGTCCTAAAGGCATCCGAGTATACTCGTAGTGGCCGTGTTTGGTACTAAATGCAGTTTCGGAAATCGACTTCAGATTCATTTGGATCTGGTGAAGACCAATAGCTAAATCGATGGTTGTGAAATACTGGCACTATCCTAATTTGTTCAAGATCGGTATTGCGTACTTGTCGTCAACAGTTATTTCGTTGAGTCCGCGATAGTCAATGACTATCAATGGTATCGCTCTTTTTTGGCACGATCCAGATCGGGGACCAATATGAGCTATTAGACTTCCTAATAATCCCTTGCTCAATCATTTCGTTTATTTGTTTGTCTGAGGGTATTTGTATCTTATATATATTTTTTTTGTATTGCGTGTTACGGTACTCGTAAAGATCAAATTTTCACCTTCTCTCTACTGTATATCACGGAACTTGGAGAAAATCGTTTTGAATTTTTCGCATTCTACATGATTCAAATGATCTAAACTAAACTCATTGGATTCTTTTAGCTGATTGTTAATGGCAAAGTTAAAGAATCTGTCCTCTAAGGACGGGAGATCGAGGCACTCTGGTGCAGTCAGATCCTCTTGTTTTCTCATCATTATATCTGAATGAGAATTTGTATTTGCCTAATGCTATTGTTTTATTCACGTAGTCAATTTGCGCTTGACATCCTGCGAGGAAATTCCTACCTAACAAGGCGTCGTAGTTCTCTGAGAAATTGTGAATATAAAATGTTTGGTGTGCTGGACAAATTTTACTGGGTCCTAATTTTATACTTTCGCTTAATTCTATGGTACCATTTATACTGCGCACTTAAGAAGTTTTCCTTCATTTTATTTATAGTTGCCTGTATCAATTATACATTTCAACGGCTTGTCATTTATGATTATTCGTATGAATGAGTTGGCGTTTCTTCGTCCGTTTCTTCTTAATCCGAGGCATGTTGATGAAAATTTTCGGACGTATCCATTGTCATATGCCAGGATGTATTTTCTCTCTTTGTGGATGGGTTTGGTGCATTGGATGCAAAAGGTTGGTTCTGTTGATAGTTCATTCTATTCTGAGTCCTACCTTGAGTTAGTTTATGTCGGAATTCGTTCTGAAATTGTTGTCGGTCTTCGTAGCTTTTCTGTCTATTTTGTGAATTATTGTTTTGTTGATAATTTATATTCGGTTTACTTGAACCTGCCACTTGGTAAGAGTTTTGAGAACTATTTTCCCCCTTCCTACGATTTGAATTGTTTTGAGTGTTACGAAGCTTTCGTATAATCGCTCTCTTTGAGCAATTTGAGCTTAACTTAATTAAGCGTCTTGAAAAGTCTATCTGGTTATTTTTTGTTTACATCTATGATAGTGTTTCGCATTGAGTTAGTGTATAGGGTGCCTAACTTATTTACAATTATGAAGGACTTATCCTCTAATTCCTCGATGAACTTTGTTTTGTCTTTGTTGTTGTTTCTTATTTATTTTCGACAATATATTTTCATATATTTCGTTTTGTTTTTTTTTCGGAATACCGTATATTGTTGTTTAATTTTATGCGTAAGTTTTTCGCACTTGTTGTTTCGATTTTGATTGTAATAGTTTTGCACATAAATTTTCGCGCAAATGTTGGCGGTACACAAATTTTCTCGTCACCAATTTGTTGTTATTGAGATTATTTGCTCATGCAAAAACCCCCCAGTGAATCACGGGTTACAGGGATCAAAAAATTTGATATATAATATCAAGACGTCTTCGCTGTTATTGTAGTGTTTAAACACTACCATGTAATCTCGATTAGCAAAAGACTAATACTAGCTGAGAATTACTTGACGATCCTTCGTTGGAGCGTATCCAGGATTACTTACAGAGGTTGCATATTTAAGAACTTGAGAATATCCTACCAGCTCCACCAATTAAATAACCGACTTACGTGAGGGTTTAAAAAATATATTTTATTTTTTGTGAACCTTATCACAACCGATGTATCTGAATTTCTAAATCGAACTTAATTAGTCTAAGTGCGTGGGCGCCGATCAAACCTCGGACCGAAGCTTTTAAGAAGCTTTAGATTGGAAAACGTTTATGTTGAGACCGAGCTTTTGAATCTCTTAAGTAGTCTCTTAGGGAGATTTCGAGAGAAGTAGCGACATTGCGTCAGCCGAGATTTGTGCAGCGTCTTCATTTTTGTATGGAAAAGTGGTGGACTTTCCTAAATAGTTGAGCCAATGATGTATGGCTATGAAAATGTCTGCAAGCCGATGTAAAAAAAAAATAATTTCATTCATATGACCTTGATACCAATTTCCCGCTTATGGCAACGGGTTATGGTACAATTTATAACATCGATTAGCACACTCCTATTATATTTGGTAGTTTTGAAAATAATTTTGAAGCCTATTAATACTACCAAACAAACGCTTTCCACCTATTTTGCCCCCGTTGTTTTGACACCCAAAGAACTTAACCATTTGTGTTTAGCTTTGGCAATTAGCATGAAATCGTTCGCATGAGAATCTGAAAGGCTGAATTACTGAGTTTTCCACTACTTTTCCGACCGTGGATGTGCTTTTTCCAAAATCGGTATTTAATGTGTAGAGCTTCGAAAATGCGTTTGAATCGGTCGATAATCAAAAAAGGTTCATACAACAGTTTTCCTCGATTTTCCGCGCTTGTGGAGATGTCTGCTGTTACATACATATGTTAATTTTCACAGTTTGGTACCTCCTTCTACCCATTTCATGTATACAGAGGGTGCAAAAATTAACATGAATGAAGCTACAATCTATATGAGCTTGCACGGTCAGCTGTTCCTTGCACATTTGAAATCTTAAAGTTCTGTGGAAAGTTTCGTTCAAGAAATTTGCTTACCAACCAAAGCCAGCAACGAAATGTGTGTTTTAGCGACGTATAATTTTGTAAATGAAATATTTAACAGGCTCGACGTCAACAATTCAGGGTGAATATAGAAAGGTAGATATGAAAAGTATTGGCTGGTCATATAGCGCTATTTCGGATGCTGCCAAGCATCCTCATCAGTGACCTTTATCATTAGAAATTGTTGTCCAAACTTGTCCGTATATGAGTAGTAGTCGGCTAGATTCGAACCCGAGTGCTCCCGTCTGTAAGGCGGATGCCTTAACCTCTGACCCACTTGCTGTCCGATCCCGGCTTGAACTAATTACTGTCATCAACAGGTCCATTTGAAATTCTAAGTCCGCACCAAAGCTTAATCCCTTTATCTAAGTTTCTAACCCTTACAGTTCTATTTATTATTATTAGAACCACTTGTTTTGAACTTTGTTATCACTTTTGTGAAAGCTTCGCTTTCTCATCCAAGTGCAAGTTCGGTACTAGCTGATCTGATCTTATGCAGGTCAGTTAGTTGGTTTATGTTTTCAATATGAGATTGATACAATGAAGTTAGTTTGTCATAATGAATGGGAGTGCCGTCCCTTATTGGTAGAAATGTGTGTTTGACAAATTTCTGTGAAACCTAGGAGTAGCCGAATATCTACGTATTTCACAACTCTATTAAATGCCTTTAACTATTCCCAGTGGCACAACAAATTGTTGCTAATGAGTAAAAATTCATATTCAAAAATTTAAATATTCAATTTATTTAAAATTTGTTTTATAATGTAATTTCTAAATGCATATGACTTGAGACTTTTTATTTTAGAACCAAATCTGCAAAATATGTAAATAATACCATATCTGCTCTATAAAAAAGTGTTGACTAGACTTTGTTGGTATCAGGGGATTAAGAATAAGATTTGTTCTTTAGCTTTTTCAGAAAATCCCTAGCTTGTTTATCGCCTTGCCTATGCTCCAGTGCTCGTAATGCCACGGAATCTACAAAAAAAAAATGTTAACCCAGTTTATTTAATTTCAATTAAGCTGTTTTACCTGTATATTCTGGTCGACAGAGATTCATCATAATTTGCTCGCCTTCAGAAGCTATGAGATCTGCAAATGTTATATAACATTCAGCTATATATTGGCTTGTCATTCCAAACAAATCCTTGTCCTTAATGCTGAATAAAATCAGGCTATCCTCCTTCTGGCGCTGTTCTACATTCAAATTACTACATTACAAAAAAAATTATTTAATACTATTAAAATATATATTTAAATAGGTTTACTTACATTGAAAATTGCTCGTCATAAAGTGGAAAACAATTTTTATTATGAACGGCAGTTTTTACTGGTGTAAATCCATTAAATCGACCGGTAGGTATTATGTAGACTTTTACGAACGAATCGCACAATCCATTTTTATCCATAGAAACCAAATTACGAGCATTTAATATTTTGAGCTAAATTTATAAATATTTATTTCTGCTGCCTTTATAATAGTAAAACTATACTCACCAAGAGCCCAAAATCTGTAAATTGTGCGCTTATTGTAAGTTGTCCAAAAAGTGACGTAGTTTGATCTTTTTGAAATCTTAATCGGTCGAGGTAATATTGATGAATAAGATCAGAAGTTTCGAGGGCATGAAGGTCTAGTATATTTTCAATTTCCAATAAAATTGGAACATCACAAGTCATAGTGTCTCCAATTTTAAAGCAAGATATCATTGTACGGAGGGCCTCCCGTAAGTTTTGAAAAAAAGCTGGCGGACGACGTTTCTGAAAATATAATATATTTATTATAACCAAGGAACACAGCTGGTTTCGACTAATACTTACATCGAGATTATATTGAATTAGATCATATATTATAATAGATAGCTCTCCCCAAATACCGTCCAAAATTCTTGCAAAGTTAACTTCATTAAGATGAACATAAAGAGTCGTTAATGACCGTTCCAAATAAATCATCAGCATTTCCAAGGAATTCGAGTCTTTGTGGAGTACTTCGGCTCCTTCAGTTAAAAAGCGTCGAATTGGTGGTGACATTTTACGAGAAACATGTTCAATTAACTCGACAATTTGATTGCGCTGTGTATCTAAGGCGTTATCAATAACGGCTTTAATAGTGTTCTCGCACCGTTCAGCTTCCAAATTTGTTCTGTACTCTCCTATGCGTTTAATTATATCATCAGTTCCGAGCTCCTAAAAAAGGATTTGGAAATAATGGTTAAAAAATTACAAATTCCCAATGTTTGAAAAGGCAGATAAAGAAATCTTCAAAACGGTTTAGACAATAGATTTTACTCCCTGAACCCATTTTGTGGGCAACAAGTCAGAACGGATATCTTCGGAAGACCGAAGCAGTAATGTTTTTATACAAAACTCAATTTACGTCTGTTTGTCCCTATGGGGGCTTATCCGATTTTGATAAAATTATAGGAAACTATATGAAGTATAATAAAACTCTCACTTAGTTCGGGTGTAATACAAAAATTTTATCATACAAGACCAGATATGTACAAAAAAAATTTTATGCATATTTGTTCAGCCCGAACATTAGTCTGTATGCCAAATTTGGTGACTCTACCTGTACAGGCGTGGGAGAGATAGATTTTGTTCATTTGTGATCGAGGGGGTGGGCGGTCAAAATTTTGTTGATCCAGAATTGTCCAGTGGCTGAACATTAGTCTGTATGTCAAATTTGTTGACTCTATCTGTAAAGGTGTGGGAGATATAGATTTTGCTCATTTGTGGGGGAGGGGTTGGGTGGGTCTTAAGTGGATCTTGACACTTCATAAATTAAGGATATACACCAACCTGTTGGTTGCTGTAGCTTCAAGGGTGTGGAAAAAATTGCGATCATACGGACAGACGGGCATTTCGCAAACCCAATATACTCTTTTCCATTCGGGAACAGAGTATAAACATAGTCTGAGGATTTGGCATGTATAATACTTGGGTCATTCTTAGTCTATTGTAAATTTCAAGTCGATCGGATCTTGAAGACGAAAGAACACTCAGTACTGCAGTGCAGGGGGAAATAGTAGCGCATCCGCCACCTAAATTGCTTGCGTGTGCTGCAAAGCCTTGCCGCTTGTGTGTGTGCGTATTTGTGTATGTGTGTTAGCAAACGATGATGTCTTTGGAAGCTGTAGACCTGGGTATGGGGTATACTCGACTGGAGCATTCTTACTTGTTTTGCAAGATTTTCATCATATAAGAACTTTTGCCATTCATTATTCTAAATGCCTCGCTGTAATACTCTGAAGTACAACAAGAGAAGAGATAATTTTAGTTGATTTATTTAAATGCGCCTTAAGTGTAGTTCCACAAAACTGCGAACCATATCATTTTGGTCCATTAAACATGCATTGCACTTTGTGTAATTTAAAAGTAATTTAAAAGTTTCATACCCTCATTTTCCAAATCGGAGAAACCATTAAAAAGTTTTTTAAGCCGAGCGAATATGTCTCCAAAGCCTTTCTTAGTCTGCCTCATAAATGCCATAATATCTTTTTCAACATCCCTACATGATTCACAAGTCCACTTTAAGCCATACTTGGACTCAATCTGGTCGATTATTCTGCCGTTAAGGCCAGCACATTTTTCGTGTAAAACGTTATCACACAGCCAGCAGCAAACAAGCCCCATTTCTACGTTTACACGAACCTGGCAATTTGGATTGTAGCAGTCAACAATTTTTATTAAAAATAAATTAAAAAGACGAAATATAAAATAAGAAAAAACAACAACAAGGCACACTTGGGTTAAATCTGTTGACGCTGAATTCTACCTACGCAGAACATCACCAATAAGAAAATACTTAAGCACGGGCTCGTCAACCGAAATCATCACAACGGATTACAAAACTAGGAGAGAAACCGTATCCAACACCAACGATAGAAGCGCGCAAGAGCGTTAAGCGAGCGTTGAGAGCGCGAATTAGTAAAAATACAAAAACATATATAAGCACAATTCAACGACACTTGGTGTAACTACTGCGAAAGTGTCCAGGCATTTCCGGAAGCAGCCAGGTTGCAAAATGTACTTTCCAAGGGGCCGCCTAATAGGGTGAGGCTTCTCAGAAGAATTGACAGTGCTTACATTCAGGACAGACGGGAGACGCTAGAACTCTTACTTCAGGTGCGTTTTCCAGGGTCGGTCCTAATCACTAACGATTCCTCTTATGGTGAGGTTTCTACACTAACTGACACACGTGGCCATAGTCTCTCAGGTGTAATCTATCATCAGGACTGAGTTAGGTGGGCCATAAAGTCCTTCGCTCCCTTTAAAGCCCTAGGAGGCGATCAGATCTTTCCAGCCTTGCTTAAAAACAGCCTTGAAGACATAATTTTCCCGCTTATTGGTTGCGCAGTCTATGTTGCAAGTCAGCAGAGGAAATAATTATTTTAAAAATGTTCACTTTCTTTGCGTACAGTTTTTCCACACTTCCGCTATTTTCTGGATTTTAGTATTATTCTTTCAACTTAATCAATTTAATCACGGGCTTGAAATGGGGGTCAAAGTCAAATGAGTGAGAATATATATTTGGTAGATCGGCTTCAAAGTCATTGCCATAGCCCTACGCAACAAATTATTAAGCATGTGGCTCAATTATTTATGGAAGTCTACCGCCAGTGACAAAATATTGGTAGATTTCGTTGGTATTATATTTCAGATATTCCTTTTACAGCACTACAAACTGAAAAAAACGATCATTTGTTTTGGAATGACTTATTATAAAGTCATGCGTAATCTGGTGCGCAATTTTGATGTCGATAATGTCGGATAATAAACTTAGACTATAGCATTCTATGTTTTATATTTGAGAAATACTGACATAAAAAATAAAGTGTACAAGCGAACAAACCTTTAAAAATGAAGGCAAACTCTGGCGGATATAGTCCATGTTGTTGATAGCCAAGCACCATTCTTCGGATAGAACTAAGATAAAAACAACAATGTTTAAATTTGTAAATAAATTATTAAAATAAGGTACTAACTGAACATATCGCTATCCTTGTCAATCTTTGTTAGGTTCTCAACACGGCGTGACATGCGCTGAGCATAAAACACACAGCATCGGCATATATCCTGTAAAAAGCGGATTATGTGAAATTTATGAAAGCCAGTTTCTATATCATCGTTTGTTTCTTACATTCACAATTTTTGCGACAAATGTGTATGATCCCTCTATTTCTGGCCAGTCCAACTGTTGCCAAAATATTTTAATTTGGTAAAATATAGATAAAGTATCCACTGCAGATGAACTATATTTTACTGTTTCATCGACAGCGTGGAGCTGGTCCAAATCTATAGCTTTCTGAACGCGATTTAGAGCCTTAATAATCGAAATATCGAGCCAATGGGTTACACCCTTTTCAAACCATTGATAAAAATCAGTCATCTCCAATTTATAATTAGGACAGAGGGATCGTCCTAAAAATTACGAAAAACAAGTAAGAACGTTGCAGTCGGACGTACCCGACAGCAGAATACGCTGTTCCCAGTCATGTATAATTAGGTTATTTGAGACTCGAAGAAGCAGTAGACTATGCCAAATTTGGTGACTCTACCTGTACCTGTACAGGTGTGAGAGATATATATTTTGCTCAATTGTGGGGGAGAAGGTGGGAGTCAATATTTTTGGATGCAGAATTGTTCAGGAAGTGAATATTAGTCTGACTCAACCTGTACAGGTGTGGAATATATAGATTTTGCTCACTTGTGGGGGAAGGGGTGGAGGGCTCAAATTTTTTTGATGCAGAATTGTCCAGGGGGTCAACATTAGTCTGTATGCCAAATTAGGTGACTATAGCTTTAAAAATACTTATGGAAGATGCAGGTTTTCCCAAATTGTGGGGGAGGGGGTGGGAGGGGGGGATAGATCTGCTTCATAAATTAAGGATATACACCCACAAGTGTACCAAGTTTGGTTGCGCAAGGGTGTGGTAAAGAATTGCGTTTATACGGACAGACGAACATTGCACAAACCCTCTTTTCCCTTTGGGAACAGAGTATAAAAAGATTAAATAAATTTTAAAAAATTCAATTAGTATCATATTTACCTAGAGTATTGTATCGCTTAAGAACTAAATAAACTTCAAATAAGGTGGTTCCCATATTCACATTCTCAATATTGGGTAAATATTCAAACTGATCGTCAGGAACATCTAACATTTTAATGTTAGAACACACGGCTGTTACTGTCGCTTTAGATATTTCCATCAGCTTTAAATCATAAAATACAAATAGTGTCGTAGAATAGTTTATTCGAACTTTGCTGTAAGAATCAAATAATAAAAAAATTATTAAACTAAAAATATGAACAGACGTGTTTCGAGGGAGCTCATAATATGTATTTATTTATTTTATAAAATTGGTTAATTGTTCTGAGGTGTTTTTCGGCGTAATTTTGTTTTCGATTTCATATTCTTGATCTCGTTTAAATCGTGGGTAATCTTTCTTTCTTGGCTGCCTGCTTACTAAACAAATGCTCAAGAGTTTACTTTGGGCAGCAAACATCTAAGGCTAACGGTCGTTGATGTGGTATTGAAGGAAGCCCGTCCTTATCTCAGATCCTCCAGCCGACGTCAGCATGAAAACTAAAAATGTGGAGTGCCACAGTTTTCCACCGATTTTCCGACCATAGGGCCGACTTTCCCAAACTCGCTGATACGCGTGTCGAATTATTTTTTGTGATGAGCATTCAACATGAATTTGAAGGTGATCGGACAAAATTAAGACTTTCGCCCTTACAACCAAAGAAGGGTCTCTTCTTTTTCCGCCCATGGGTGGATTTTC
Source organism: Hirtodrosophila histrioides (assembly GCA_037075165.1). Classification (NCBI taxonomy): domain Eukaryota; kingdom Metazoa; phylum Arthropoda; class Insecta; order Diptera; family Drosophilidae; genus Hirtodrosophila; species Hirtodrosophila histrioides. The sequence continues at coordinate 52,546 of JBAMCL010000148.1, forward strand.
CAAAATCGGTGAAATGTGTGTCAAATGAATTTTTGTGTAGATCTTTGAAAATAAGATCGAAACAAAAAAGATTTATTCTACACTTTTCCGTGATTTTCCACGCTTGTGCCTGGAATTTTCCAAAATCCAGTCTTCTCGAAAAGCTCGCTCTGATGAACAGGGAAGTATTTACAAATCGATTAGATTTGATTTGTGACTGACTTATATTGTCTGGTATGGGCTCATCTCCCAATCAATTTTTTTAGGTATAAAAGCTTTTGTATCGAATTAGTATTGGACTTATAAGCACAAGCATAGTAAAGAAATTGGCTATTGTGGAACAAATTGAACGTTTTGTAATTGGTTGACATGTTGACAAAAAAACATTCTTGGCTTGGAATAAGCAATTGCTTAGAATAGCAAGAACTTGATTCCATTTGGCGTGCAGGTCTTCAGTGTCATCTGTTTCTACAAACATATCTTCTCGTATTTTTTGATTCAAACAAATTAAGAAAATCAAATAAGCTAAAAATAGCAAGAAATTGTGAGCTGGCTAGACCATACGTTAAGGTACTTAATCGATATATTTTAAGTTCATCTGTGCAAATTGTTCACCTGAATATGAGCTAAACAAGTAAGAATGCTATAGTTGAGTATACCTGACTACAAAACTCACTGTACCAAGAACCAAAATTTCCTATCGCCTCAAAAAGCCGTACACAAACACAAGCAACAGCGAATGCGAAGCATTTTAATTGGACAGACAGGACATGGTCAAAACGAAATCTCTTTTTATACGGATTCGGAAATGGTTCCTTCTGTCTGTTTTATGGGTACTAGGCAGTGTTGCCAACTCTTCGGCTTATAAAAAAGCTAAATTAGCTTTCGAAAAAAGCTAGAAATAGCCAGATTTTTTTTTTTGTAGCTAAAAAACTGCTAGAGTAGTGAAACGATATTTTTATTGAATCAAGTCAGCATTTTTTAAAATTTCGTCCAACATATCCTTTTCTGCAGCTGAACTTATGTAGGACTGATTGGTCCCTATCTTATTTAAATAAAATGCTGGCATTTCATAGTCATGACAGCATTTGTTTTCGCAGCGTAGTCCGTATCTACAAATATGAAATTAAATGTTGCTAAGATTATAAAATATAAGTTGAACAGATAAAATACCTTATATGTAAAATTGAGTTTACTGTCTGTACGGCCATTCTATTTCTCAGCTTAGTTTTGACATTGTTCATTTGACTAAATAGTCTTTCCACCTCTGCGTTCGACCATGGCAGCGATAAAAGACTTAGCGCAAATGATGCCAGTGCCGAAAATCTTTTATTTGCTGCATCCACGTAGTTGGACACTTCGGCCCAAAAGCTTGTGGTATCCTGTAAATTTAACCACTTTATAAGGTGGACGTTGGCGTATTAGAACAGAATCTCTTCAATTTTGGCTGATTCCACCTTGAAGTGCTCGAGAATTTGCACAATTTCCGCCTTCTTGGCACATAATATTTATATATTAAAAATAGCTATAATTTCCGCTAGCCGCTAGTTTAGAATTTATCCCGCATTTGCCAATGGCAACCCGCTAGATCTATCGGGGAAATAGCTAAATTGGCAACACTGGTACTAGGTTTAAAAAGACTGGAAGCTAGAGCTGGAAAAATAATCGATATAAAATCGATTATATCGATGTTCCCACAAATTTTTCAACAATGTTTGTTTTTCAATAATCGATTATCGCAACTGGAGAGGAAGAACGCGTGGTAGGGTAAGTGATCATTTTATGCGAGAATAGTTACAAAAATTAATCTATTCTACTAACATTTATAGATTGTAATTAGTGGTGTTGGCAGGCATCGTGGGAGCGAAATGGACAAGTTTGTAAAAAGTAATTTCAATGAAATAGAAGCTCATTTGCTACTTTCTATACATATGTACATGTATGCGAATAATTGTGTAACCTGCAAGTATGTACTAACCAAACATTGTAAATATGTTACTGTTCCTTAGCAAAAACAACTTCCTATCGGATCCCAATTAAATATATAAGTGTAATAGCCTGTTTCCACGACATCATATTTTCACATTTTTCGTCATATTTTTGATTTTGGAAATATGACACATTTTTCCTGTAGAAAATCCCATAAGAAAAAAATGACGAATTCGTCATATTTTAAATATGATGCCATTCGCCCCGGCATTTTTTAGTATTTTCTTATCGAACTCACGATGCTTATCGATGAACTGGGGTAAAGGTAAACAATGACGAATTGTGCGCCAAAACTAATTTTTAAAATAAAATGTAAATTGCTTATATCTTAATATTTCTGTATTTAGTAAGGATGAGGTTAAAAGGGAAGGTCTATCCGGAGGTGCACCTTCGAAATAGTTACATTTTGACAAGGTACACCGCCTTTTGGGAGCAGTGAAATTTGTGCACTTCACAGGTGTGCACTCGCAATTTTATTGCAAATTTCTGCCATCTCCGCATCCCAGTCATCCACCAATGGATCTAAATTGTACAAACTTATTGCAACTATCTGCCTATTGATATGCAACGTTGCTTTTACTACTATTCTGCCATTATTCGCCATATTTTTCACTTTTCGTAAGAAATTGCATCAAATCAAGCCGACCAGCTGATTTATTTCGGGCGAATGGCTAATTCATATACCGTTTCACATTTGACCGTGGAAACACCATCATCCACATTTTTGAGATGTTACATATTTTGGCTGTCGTGGAAACAGGCTATTAATTAAAAGTTTGTTTTTTTTCGAATCATCGATTAAAAACGATTATAATCGATGTTTTTCCTATAAAACATCGATGAAAGCAAACATCGATGTTTTTCCAGTTCTACTGGAAGCCGAGTATACCGCGTCAGTAATTGCCGACTGCAACAAGGTTACTGCTAGATGTTAAATTTATAAATTAAAAATATCATGATTATACTTACTGGTAGAACAGTTTATCAAAATATTCCATTGCACGTTGTAGATCTGATCGAATCATTTGTATTACTTTTATAAGATACTGCAACTTATCTTCATCGGATTCATTGCTTTTTGTTTCTTTACTGCCTTCTATAATATATTCCAACCATTCTTTCGCACCACTATTTATAGCATCAACAATGGCTGTGTTAATATTGTATGTCTCTTCTGCGTCATCTTTTTCTATCCAACCATAGACTGTTTTGGGAAATATTTCAACAGTCGATGGTATATCAAAGGCTTTGAGTTTCGCCAAAATGTCCAAAACTTCGCTGAGTGCTCTTAATATTTTGTTATCACTGATATTTTTAGATCGTAGCTTCCTTAGCACCGTAAAGCAAGATGGTAGTAAACGCTTTGCTCCATCCCAAAATATTTTTACGTCTTCAGAATCGTTTTGTAAGCAACTAATTACTGGAACCAAAATGTCGAGTATGGAATTAAAGAGTACAAAATTAAGTTTGTGTGTTTCGTGAACGGTACTATATGCGTGCCATTGACTAAGAGCACAATCAAATGAAGAGAGGCCACTCTGAACGGCGTGTTGAGTTCTAATAGCCTCGGCCATTGAGCTGAATTTTCCACTCCACCAATAGTTGGCCACTTGTGATGTATCGAGTTCATGAATTAGCAAAAGTTTCAAAAGTTGTTTATGCTCTTGACCAGCGACATTTTTGTTTTTTTCAGCACTAAGTGCTATATTTATTAAAACAGATCCGCGGCTTTTAGCTTTGGTTCCTTTTTCCAAATTATACCAAACTGTGAGTCCAGAAACTGGAATAGACTATTAAAATTGATTAAAAAACAAGAAAATACGGCCATCTTCGGTGTGCCGAAGATATATACACTTGGAGCATTGTTTCTAATGGAAAAACTATCACTTCCACCGATTATTCGTACGGCAGCAATGTGATTTGAGTTTGGGTTAAAAAAGGGTATTTAATCTGTGCAAATATATGTAACCGGCAGAAGGAGACATCTCCGACCCTATAAAGTGTACATATTCTTGATCAGTATTAAAAGAAATTTCGTTTTGGCCATGTCCATCTGTTTCATTGCGTCAATCTCAGCAACTATAAGAGCTATAGACACCAAATTTGGAGTGGAGGTTTCTGTATACCATAAGCAGATCAAGCTGTTTCCAATTATAGATATCTTCCCCAGTACCGCCGCAATTCAGTCAATGCGATTTACAGCCACACTTTTACAAAGTAGCCCTGGAATTTGGCATGTATTATGCTTGGGCCACTTCTAAGCTACTGTCCAAATTTCAAACTGTTATTGGCGAAAGACGATACAGTACAGCAGAGTGAGGAGAAGAAGCACAGCTACCACTTAAAATGACTCGCTGTGCTGTCGCTTGTGTGTGTGCATCTTTGTGTATGTTTGTGTGTATGTGTAAGTAGACAAACATGTGATTGGAAGTTCTATACCTGAGTACAGGGAGTTTCATAGTTGGGCATACTCGACTAGAGCATTCTTACTTGTTTGCCATACACTGTGTACTGAATAAGGGGCGAGGCCTAGCTTTGGTAGCATGGGTTAAAATGAAAAAGGTCTTTAATCGGGCACGATTTTGGCAATGTTTTATTTTGAAGTCTTTAAATGAATATCTATTCTAATTTTTAAAGTAGTAAAATTCACTTGCATGCCTGGCGGTTTTTTTTAAATGTTAATCCAAAGTTAATATTTGGAAAAATGAAAGTTCCCAAAAATATGTGTTTAAAAATCAAATATTAATCAATTATCCCACTGTTTATGAATTCGTATCCTAAATTTGTCCCCTATAAGAGAAAAACAAGTAAGAACGTTGCAGTCGGTCGCACCCGACTGCAGAATACTATGTTCCCAGTCCTATGGGCGATCTTGACACTTTATAAATTGAGCATATACACCAACATGTGTATCAAGTTTGGTTGCCCTAGCTTCAAGGGAGTGGAAAAAAATTGCAGAAAAATACGGATAGACGGCCAGACGGACGGACGGATAATACGGTCGATTTTTGCAATCAGATTTCGGATGAAGAGCCGCTGTGATTCGTCTCACCAAATGTTTATACATGAATACGTCATAAGCCCCTTCTTTCTAGCGCGTACACAGCTCGCACACATCAAGGGCATGTCCACCGCGGCAGTAGTACACTCCTTAGTCTCTCGTATTGAAAGATCGCATAGTACAAGAGGGAACAGTTTAGTGGTCTCTCTAGACATTAAAAGTGCATCTAACAACATTTCCCCATAGGCTATAAGCTTGGCAGTAGTACACTCCTTTGTCTCTCATATTGAAAGATCGCATATTACAAGAGGAAACAGTTTTAGTGGTTTTCTAGACATAACAAGTAAGTATGCTCTAGTCGAGTATACCCGACTACGAAACTCCCTGTACCCAGTTCTAAAACTTCCAATAATACGTTCGTCTCTTACACATAAAAGCACACATACACAAAGCATACACACACACACGCGAGCCACAGCGTACGCAAGGCATTTTAAGTCGTGGCTGTGCTTCTTCTTCCCCCCTCGCTCCAGTACTGAATCTTGTTCGTTGAATAACATCCGTGTTTATTATCCGATCGACTTGAAATTTGGACAGTAGATTAAGAGTGACCAAAGTAGTGTACATGCCAAATCCCAAAGCTAGATCGTCAAAACTGTGGCTGTAAAACGTTTTGATCAATTTGCGGGGGAAAGGGGTAAGATATCAGAGATTGGAAACAAACTTGATCTGCGTATGGTATACAGGAACCTACATTCTAAATTTGCTGAGATCGACGCGTTCAATCGAAATCACTTTTGATACTGATCAAGAATATATATACTTTATAGGGTCGGAGATGTCTCCTTCTGCCTGTTACATACTTTTGCACAAATCCAATAGCCTCTTTTTACCCATTTTATGGGTACAGGGAGTAAAAAGTGCATTTGATAACATTTCCCCATAAGCTATAACCTTGGGACTGTGAAATGTTCGGGATGACTATTTCCTGGAAAAGCTCATACATCTCAAAAGCAGGATAGTAAGCTATTGCGTAGAAGTCTTTAACGTCTCTACACTCCTAATGGTAATAGCGAATGATGTAGCTATCGGGACCTAGTGATGGCAAAGATGGTAAAAAATGTAATAAATCCATTATTAAATCATATAATTATTTAAGTCGAGCGATTATTAATCACCATTAATCGAAAAATTATGAAAATAGTCGATTAATCTGATTAAAAAAAAAGTTTCGACAGGCGCGTGGTGGTCAAACTGTTTCTCTTAACAGTGGAAGTAACACCGATACAATTAAATCGTGAATTTACACAGAATAATCGATTAATATGATTAATCGTGCCATCACTATCGGAACCCAAGGAATATTGCTACAGTCCATGTGTCCGGAATTGGATTTAAAATATGTTGAGTATGTGTAATTCCAATATTTGGCGCAATATATCTAAGAATATTTCGTGATAGCCAGCTTTGCGGGAATCAGAACATTAAATAAAGAGCCAGCAAAGCAACCACTGCTTTTCTGCTTTTTAAGAAGATGGGGTTTGTTTCCATCGTTGTCTACTGCATATATGGGGAACTGATTCGAGTGGCCTGGGTTCGGGCTGCAATTGAACCTTAAAGAACTGAAGAATTTAACCGGGTTCAAATAAGTGCAGATGTGCAAGCAACTCAGCAATAATGCAAGTGAACTGAAGGCAATGCGGGGCACTCTATCGTGCTCAAAATCATACTGCACGTCTCCTCAAAGAGTGACTGTTATCTACCAGACCTAGGCTTTTTTGAAGCGTTCAACTGCTTTAAGATGTCGCCAACTTTTGGTACACCAAGGTATTTTTCAATGTTAGCAGAACGCATGTACCAGGAGGCACCAGTCATCATCCGTAACGTTTTTGCTTGAAGCACTCGAATTTTTGTGAGATGCGTTTTCGCAGTGATTCCATAAACCTGCAATCCGTAACGCCAGGCAGGAGCAATACAGGTCTCATATATTGTTACCTTGTTTCTCAGCGACAGTTTGTTTTTGCTGTTAAGGAGCCATCTGAGTTCGTTTACTGTATCTCAGAGTGAACAAGTAATGCTGGATATGTGTTTGCTAAAGGTCAAGCGTCTGTCCAAGTGCACTCCCAAGTTCTTATAGCTGTTGTGGTGCTCCAGCAGTTCCTCCTGCAGGAAGATACCTGGGCAGATATCCCTACGTAGAGCGTAGGTCACGTTGGCACACTTGCTTGTGTTAATGCCAATGTTCCACCGCTTTGTCCACATCTCGTTGCATGCAGGTATTGTTGCAGGATATCCGTGGCGTGTAGATGCATTTATTTCTTGCCAGGATCGCTGTGTCGTCAGAGAAAGTGGCTATAAGTGGGTCCTGTGGGTCCTCAAGAGCGAGTAAAGAACCAGTGGGCATATCTTGAGTGAAAAGGGTATAAAGAGTGGGTCCGAACACACTTCCCTGAGGAACTCCAGCTCTTATGGCCCTGACGCTGGTTTCCACGCCATCTAGTACTACCGAGAAGGATCGATCAGTAAGATAACTGCGCACTAGCAAGTATAGTTGAGGCGGCAAGAGTGGCTTAATTTTGTTGAGCAGACCATTATGCCAAACTCTGTCGAAGGCCTCCATTATATCCAGAAACGCAGCCACCACGTACTCTTTGGCCTCGAACACCTCAAGGATGAACTTTACCACCCTATTCAGTTGTTCTGGTGTTTCATGTGATTTTCGGAATCCAAACTGGAAGGGAGGAATTTTCTGCATGATCCATTCAACAAACAATAGGCGCGTAAGCAAGCAACGTTCAAAGAGTTTGGCAACCGTGGTCAGCAAGCTTATTGGCCTGTAAGAGTCTAAAGAGGAAGGGCTCTTTCCAGTCAAATGGATCATACAAATCCTCGCCTTCTTCAATTGAATTGGAACATGCCCCATTCTCAGCACTGCATTAAAGATGAGGACTAAAAAGAGCACTGCTTTGATCGGCATAGCCATCAGTGTGAAGTTGTCCAGGCCATCTTCGCCTGGGGCCTTCCTAGTTTTTAGGCCTTTAATGTGTGCCGAAACTTCCTGCGTTGTGATGGGGGCAAGTGGGGGACTAGGCTGATCGGGGATATCAAGCACCAGTTGAACCTTCCCTATCCTACTTGTCGAGCTGTTATTGAAAGGTTGAAAGCGTGTCTCCAATTTCTCGGCAAAAGCCTCTGCTCGTTCCATTGGGGATCTAGCCCAGGATCCATCACTCTTCATGATCGGGAACTTTGAAGTAGCTTGCTTCTTATATCTTTTACTTAGAGTCCACAGTGAGTGTCTTGAGCTAACATCAGTGGATGCATCTGATAACAATCGGTCAGTTTCCTTCTGCTTTTGGAGTACCAGCAGTTTCTTAATCCTATTGGACACTCTGCGATATACCCCATCTGCGATTGGATTGGAAAATTGTTACCGTAAAACGGTTTTTATTCAATAGCGGGGGAATGGGGGCAATATCTTGAATCCAAAATAAACTTGACCTGCGCCCGCTATACACAAATCTACATTCCGAATTTGGTCTATCTAGATCTTATAGTTGCTAAGATCCAAGCGTTCATATATATGGACGGACAGACAGATGGACATGGCCAAATCAAAATCTCGTTTAGTACTGATCAAGAATATATATACTTTATAGGGTTGGAGATATCTCCTTCTGAGTGTTACATACATTTGCACAGATTTAATACCCCCATTTTACCCGTTTTATGGGTACAGGGAGTAAAAATATGCTCTGGTACAAGTGCCAAACACATTACAAACAAAGTACAATGTTGTGTGGATTTTCGGAATGCAACGTTCCTATTTTCAAAACGTATTTAATACATATTGATATACTATACCTTAAGAGTTATCACTGCACGGCCAATTAATTCGTTATCGTGTTTCCCGGAAGAAGCAGTAACGGCAATTTCCTTCATTAGTTTACTAAGACCTCTAACGCCTTTAACATCCAAAAGTTTGTTAACCTTTTCTTTGACAGTCTCTGCAGCATCAAAGTCCCTAAATAAATTAATAACTCAAATTAATACATTCTTATACAACAAAGTTTACAAATTTAAAAATTTTTAGAAATATGTCTTAAAATAATTATTTTGAAACTGGAAGCTCCAATTGTATGATCCATACGAAGTTAAAAGCAGAGTGTGCTCCACTACGAGACATCCATATTTTAAATTCAGTAGCACTTATAGCACACATACTGCAAATGTTGTAAATGCACGCACGAAATTTTGACCAAGTTAAATTGGGAAAGGGCATAAAATATATCTATATCTATATATATAAAAAGTTTGTGCTGACTGATTGGCAATCATCGCACAGCCCAAGCCGTAAGAGCTAGAATGCTGAAATTTTCATAGTAGGTTCCATCTATGAAGAAAGTGCACACTAAGGCGGGATTTTGAAAATTTCTACCATTCTCCCGATCACCTTCACATTCATTTTCAAAGCTCTTAACGTAAAATAATTCGACACGTTTAGCAGCAATCTTGGCAAATTACCCCATGGTCGGAAAATTGCAAAAAAAAAATAGGCGTGGTGGTCAAAGTTTTTGGAAATCTACCATCCAAGTCGGACAATTCGTGGAAAACTGTTATATGAAACTATTTAAATATGATACGTGTATTTTGTGTATTTCTTTTTTTTTAATAATAAAAATGCTGGTTTTTATTATTGTAAGATTAATTATTTAATTTAACTTTATAAAATGAAACAGCGCGCGTTCATTCTTATTCTGCTGTCGAACTAGAACTGCTCGCCTAGTACAACTACTGTTAAGCGAATTTCATCATGATCTGCAATTATTACAGCTTGTATGGATATGTTATGTGTTTTCGTAAATGCATAAAGAAAAAGAACGTTAAGAATCTAGACGATAAGTTTGAATTCAAATTTTTAATTGAATACATTCATCAACACTTATGATTGACGAAACTAGTCAAATTGAAAATAATGCACTTTCATCTAAATATGTCGCCGCGCAAGTCCGGGGTATTGCCTGATAGTATTAAATAAGTTCTGGTACACCAATAATAAGGAACGGCTAGAAAAAACCCTCGAACTGAACCCTCCATGGGGGTGCTGGCCGGGCATTGGACACTGTATTTACCTCTGCGTAAACGGGTAATACAACGAGTCACTTGCGCGTCTACAACTTAGACAGTGCAGTGTCTAGCAGAGGCTATGATACAGTAGTAGGGTACTGAGATCACAGCCATGGTTCAGAGGTACCTGCCAGTAGGTAAAAAACGCAATAGGGTGGTGTCCCAGAATAAACCACCATCCTTGTAGGATGGACGAGAGAAGAATTCAACTCGGGCTGAGATGTCAGCCCAAATATCGGTGGGATGTGTGGACGCTACCAACGGCGAGCACGGTAGGGAGCAATCCTCGCCGTTTGTCGCCAGTGTTCCCAACTTCGCTGAGACTGGAGCATGTCTCAGTGATTTTACAGCTACTGCCACAAACAGGTCACTTTTGTGATCAGGTGCAGTAGACGATGCAGACTCGTACCTAGATAGCGAAGTGTCCCCGAATACCGAAGAACGCCTCCTTTAGTCTCCGGTCCCCCTTATCTCCGGTCAAGTCCTCGAGCACCAGCTGCTCACGCAAAGAAGGGTCCAAGACGACGTTGAGGATCCAAGGCAGACTGACGGGCAAGTCTGATCTCACTTCTGAAGAGAATGAGTCCCTTGCCTGGGCAGAAAGCAGGAACAAGGAGAGTCGGAGCACTTTGCATCAAGACCCCAGCGCGCAACTAAGGACGGCCACTTCGCAAATCGTGTGGAGGAGCCTTCCACCGAGAGTACATAGACCGTACATTACCGCGCAGGTAAACGGCAAATGCAGAAGACGAATGTGAGACATTCCAAAACGAACTCCGCAAGGTCGAGCGACGTGGCCGAAAGACACTTGATGGTGGCACTCATCAACCGGATAAGCCCGCAAAGCCGAGATCAAGCAGTGGAAGACAGTGGAGATGAAGCTGCTCGTGGCGGTACGAACAGACGCTTAACTGGGTGAGGAGAGCTGCTCCGGCACTACAAGACCTGTGGGACGTGGCCAAGCTGGTACCCAGAGTTGTCGTCCCAGATATGGCGTTGAGACTGCTCAGGACACAGAACCCCTGCCTCAGGCAATGGCGGGCATTACAGCAAGGATTACAAGGATATCGGCCTAGAAATTATGAACGATGCCACTCTGGCACTAAACTTAATAGACGCAGCGGGCGACGGTGGCACGACCATGGAAGTCGACCCCGTGGAGGAACCAGCAACTAGCAATGTCCCGTCCTTCAGCTGAAGCTCCACAAAAGAAAGCTTGCCTCATTTATCAAGACAATCGTAAGATGAAAATGGAACTGCTATTCTAACTAGAAAAGGCATCCATAGTTTTTTATTACCTTATTACAGTACTGATGATCTCACGGTTGTCACGCAAGAGGACGACGGCAGCAGTAGAACGCTGATAGCGTCCTGCTATGTGGCATACGACCAACCCGCACCACCAGAGGATTTGCACAAGTGACAGTAACTGGAAGCCACAATTCGCTGGTCATAGGGCCGGCGCCCACACAGTGTGGGACAGGTCGAACATTAATGACAGAGATGACTCCCTATTAAACTTTCTACTATTAACTAAGGTAAGTTTGGCTAATAGTGGCTAAGAACTCACGGATGTTGGATCAACCTCTTCAATCGTTTTCAACCTCACATTATACACTGATAACAATACCAGAGTCACAGATAGGAGAGAACAGCAGCAGCCCTCCTTCTCTGACCACAAATACATTAGTTTTGATATAGAACACTAACTGGGGCCCACACTTACTAAGCGCAAAACTAGACCACCATAGTGGAATCCTGAGCTCGCAGTACTTAGACTTGAAGTTAGAGAATTCTTCAAGTAAGCAGCTGACCATGAAATGATCTAATGGGAAAACAAACATAGGATTAAGGACTTTAAAAAAGAAGTACGAAGAGCAAAGACGCTATCTTGGACGAATTTCTGCTCTACGATCGAGAACACTTCACAAACATCCCGACTCAGGCAGCTACTATCCAGTCAACAATTAACGCCCACTGCGGAAGGACAATGGAGATTGGACCGTAAGCAGCATTAAACACTGAATGTGCTAATGGAGGCACATTTTCCTGGTTGCACGGAGCCTGTGAGTCGGTCTCAAAAGTATCGGTAGGGAAGATCGACTGGGCGATCAGTTCTTTTGCCAGCTTAAAATTGCTTGGACTAGAAGTTATATTTACAGCCATGTTATAGATAGCGAAAGCCCAAGGCATACCATAGCTTGAAGAAATATTCAAGGGTTCTCTGAATTTCGTAATCATCGTAGGGAAATGCCCTTGCACGCTAAGATCCATCTTGGAACATACACTCAGAGAGATACTTAATTGGGCCACTGAAGTCGGACTAAGTATCAATGTGAAGAAAACGGGGCTGATCCTCTTCACGAAGAAGTGTAAAGTACTAGCATGGACCCCACCCCGAATTGAAGGTACAAGACTCATACGAAAAATGCAGGTCAAGTATCTGGAGGAAGTTTTGGACAGCAAACTGAGTTGAAAGGCCAATGTAATTGAAAGGGTCAAGAAGGCTACCAATGCACTATATGCATCCAAGAAAATGCTAGGCTGCACATGGGGTCTCCCGTCCTCTCTAATGCATTGGGTCTTCATATCAGTGGTGCGTCCGGTTCAACTCTACGGCATCACTGCCTGGTGGCCGGCAACTGAAAAGATCACATTCTTAAAACTGATGGAGAAAACTCAGAGACAGGCATTACTGTGCATTACAGGAGCACTGAGATCAACTCCAACAAAAGCCCTTGAGAAAGTCCTAATTGGGGAATCTTGTGGACATACACGCGACACTTATAGCTAAAAAAAAAAACGCACAACGCTTGGTGGCTACAGTAAATATGGTTCTTCGGAATTTAGGACACTGTGAGATCGACAGGCAACGATTAAGTAGCACAAACTACATGACCCCTGTGACGACACCTGACCACAAAACGGAAATTATGATTGGTCCAAACGACTGGCTAACATGCGCAGAACCGAAGTAGTGGACGATCAACGTTTACACAGACGGCTCTAAGATGCAGAATGGAGTAGGCGCACGGAGGAGCTCAACATAGAGCGACCATACAAGCTACCGTACAGCAGCATCTTCCAGGAGGAGGTCGTCGCCATCTAGAAGGTGGCCGAGGCTGCCCTAAAGCTTAACACGCAGCACATACATACATGTCAACCTATTCGACAGTCATTCTGCCATAAAATCCTTATGCTTAGACGCCATCAAGTCCAACAAGTAAGAATGCTATAGTCGAGTATACCCGACTACAAAATTCCCCGTACCCAGGTCTAAGACTTCCAATCATATGTTTGTTCACTTAGACATGCACGCACACATACACAAAGCCACACACGCGAGCCACAGCGTACGCGAGGCATTTTAAGTCGTGGCTGTGCTTTTTCTTCCCCCCCTCGCTCCAGTACTGAATCTTGTTCGTTGAATAACTTCCGTGTTTATTATCCGATCGACTTGAACTTTGGACAGTATAGTAAGAGTGACTGAAGTATTGTACATGCCAAATCCCCAAGCTATATCTTTAAAACTGTGGCTGTAAAACGTTTTGATAGAATTGCGGGGGAACGGGAGGAGATATCTGAGATCAGAAACAAACTTGACCTGCTCCCGCTATACACGAACCTACATTACAAATTTGGTGTCTCTAGCTTTTATAGTTGCTGAGATCCTTGCGTTCATACATGCGGACAGACAGACGGACAGACAGACGGACATTTGCACAAGTCCAATACCCCCTTTTACCCATTTTATGGATACAGGGAGTAAAAATGTCATGGCAAGAAGGAAGGCAGTGGATAACTAACTACTTCTAAGAGAATGCCCATCTACTGGGTTACGAAAGGGCAGACGAGTTAGCAATAGATGGTGTGGTACTACCGACTGGTAGCGTCAAGAATCTACCAATCTCCCTGTAGACGATCTATACAGAACTCAAACAACCAGCTCAACGGACAGTCAGCTGCAGATGGAGAGGTACAACGCCATGCAGAACGACAAAGATAATGTGGAACGCGCACAACGCCAAGCAATTCCGCTAGTTTGTTAAACATTCCCAGACCTATGTACAACTATCTTAAACAGTTTGCCGTGACTGAGCTCTAATTGATCCGATTAGGTTTCACCACATGGTTAAAACAAAAGATCAAATAGAGGTCGCAAGGTAGAATTGACGAGTCTAACTTTCGTCCCATCCGCTTCAAACTTATATCCAAAGCTCTACAAATAACAAGTAGGAGTGCTCTAGTAGAGTATACACGACTACGAAACTCCCTGTACCCAGGTCCACAACTTCCTAATATATCAACGTACACTTAGACATACACAAATTCGCAAATAATCGCTCGTGCGCTTATTTCCCCCGCTCTGTAACACTGAATCTAATTTCGTAAAATTTACTATCCATTCGACTTCAAATTTGGATGGTGAATTAAGAGTGACCAAATCGCGAAGCTATATATTTAAAATTATCACTGTGAAACGGTTTTCATCTAATTGCAAGGGTGTGAGGGGGAATTTATCGGACCCAAAAAAAAAACTTAAGCTGCACCTGCTATACACGAACCTACATTCCAAATTTTGTGTCTCTAGATTTTATAGTTGCCGAGAACGACGCGTTCATACATACGGACGGACAGACAGATAGCAGTTTCCTTTGATACTGATCAAGAATATATATGTATACTTAAGCCGATCAAACTAAGCAAATAATACCATTCATTTGACTTTGACTTCCATTTCCAGCCCGTGGCGACGCCTTTGAATGGATTTTCTAAAATCATTTGCCATTTGAAGCCAATTCCAAAAATAATACTAAGAATCCAGACTAAAGCTTTACAACAATTTTTCGCCCGTTGTATTGCCTGCAAATTACCGAGTTTTTTTATATATATTTGCAAAGTAGTATAGGCATTCGCATGAAAAATGAAAACGCTGAATTCCAGACTTCACCCCTTTTCCGACCGTGGATGTGAATTTTTCAAAACCGGTAGCACATGTGTCGAATTATTTACTGTGAGTTGCTTTAAAAATTAGGTTCAAAATAATTGGATGACAAACAGAAAACTTGAAAAATGAGTTTGAAGTCAATCGTACGATAATCAAAAAGTTTCATACAACAATTTCCTCAAGTTGTCCGACTTTGGGGGTAGATTTTCCAAAATCTCTTACTATGCGCCTATCATGTTTTTGTGTAGAACCTTGAAAATGAGTTTGAAGCCAATCGCATGAAAATTATGAATGTCAAATGCCAGACTTTTCCACCGATTTTCCGACCATATGGTCGAATTTCCCAAAATCGATGATACACGTGTCGAATTATTTTATGTAAAGAGCTTTTAAAATGAGTTTGAAGTCAATCGGACGATAATCAAAAAAGTTTCATACAACAGTTTTCCACGAATTTTCCGACTTTGGTGGTAGATTTTCCCAAATCTTTGACCATTTCGCCTATTATTTTTTCCCATAGAACCTTGAAAATAAGTTTGAAGCCAATCGCATGAAAACTAAAAATGTCGAATGCCAGACTTTTCCAACGATTTTCCGACCATTTGGTCGAATTTCCCAAAATCGCCGATACACGTGTCGAATTATTTTACGTGAAGAGCTTTGAAAATGACTTTGAAGGTGATCGGACAAAAATTAGAATTTTGCCCATACAACCTGGAGACCCCCATTTTGGGCCCATGGGGTGGATTTTCCAAAATCGGTGAAATATGTGTCAAATTAATTTTTGTGTAGATCTTTGAAAATGAGTTTGAAGCCATCCAATCGATGGTAAACAAAAAAGTTTTCTACAACAGTTTTTCACGATTTTCCACGCTTGTGGGTGGAATTTTCCAAAACACCGTCTTAGTGATCACTTTCATCATAGATGGAACCTACTGTGAAAATTTCAGCATACTAGCTCTTATGGTTTGGGCTGTGCGATGATTGCCAATCAGTCAGTCAGTCAGTCAGTCAGCACGAACTCTTTACTCCCTGTACCCATAAAATGGGTAAAAAGGGGGTATTGGATTTGTGCAAAAGTGTGTAACAGGCAGAAGGAGACATCTCCGACCCTATAAAGTATATATATTCTTGAGCAGTATCAAAAGATATTTCGATTTGGCCATGTCCGTCTGTCTGTCCGTCTGTCCGTATGAACGCGTCGATCTCAGAAACTATAAGAACTAGAGACACCAAATTTGGAATGTATGTTCCTGTATACCATACGCACATCAAGTTTGTTTCCGATCTCAGATATCTCTCCCCGTTCCCCCGCAAATCGATCAAAACGTTTTACAGCCACAGTTTTGAAGATATCGCTTTGGGATTTGGCATGTACACTACTGCGGTCACTTTTAATCTACAGTGCAAATTTCAAGTCGATCGGATAATAAACACGGAAGTTATTCAACGAATAATATTCAGTACTCTAGCGAGGGGGGGGAAGAAGAAGCACAGCCACGACTTAAAATGCCTCGCGTACGCTGTGGCTCGCGTGTGTGTGTGTATGCTTTGTGTATGTGTGCGTGCATGTGTAAGAGACGAACATATGATTGGAAGTTTTAGACTTGGGTACAGGGAGTTTCGTAGTCGGGTATACTCGACTAGAACATTCTTACTTGTTTATATATATAGATAGGGTCGGAAACATCTTTCTTGCTGGATAACACATTTGTAGAGATTTGGAACCACCTCTTTACCAATTTTACGGGTACAGAGTGTAAAAATTCTGGTTTCTACCTCTTAAGGCTTATAATCGGTCGGCACACGCAACTTGAGTTGTGGCAGACATTCCGATCACTTATATATGTGTGTATAAACATAAACTTACCAAACTTCGATAATCAAGACTTCCTCGCGAGGGCTTTCAGTAATTGGTCTATAACAAAATACATTGAAAAAAAACAACAATAAATGAGGTTGAATAGCATATAAATATTAATATATATATATAAATATATACATATAAATCTCTTTTTCACTGACTGGCTGACTAATCATTGCACAACATAGCTGAGAAAAAAGTCATCGTGCAATAATCAAAAGTTAAAAGTCAAAGTTAAATTATTGCTGGGTATGAAAAACTTTTTTGCTTCTTCAGATATCTCATGCAAGCTCACGGATTACTTATTTGGGACGGTATGTTCTAACCCGACTTAATTTGGTCAAAATCTGATGACTTTATCATATAGCTTCTATAGGGACAATCGGATGGATATTAAACGTTCGTAGGAAAAACTTGGCTGCATGCAGAGTTATTTTTATGTTGTTCGTTTTTGCTCTTGAGCAGAAGTGTCTATTTCTGTAGTCTTTGTGTGCTTAGGTAAAGGTGAGAATTCGTGTATCCATACTCAGCTCATTTCATAAAGCAATGCATAATACAACAAGTAAGAATACTGTAGTCGTGTATACCCGACTACAAAACTCCTTGTACAATGGTCTGAAACTTCCTAACACATCTTCGTGCATTTACACGTACATACACAGCTACGCACGCATACAAGGACCCGTGTTTATAATCAATCGGAATATAAACACGGGAGTTATTCAACAAAAAGATTCAGTGCTACATGGCAAGGGGGAGAAGAAGCACAGCCGCGACTCAAAATGTCTCGCTTATGCTGTGGTTCGTGTGTGTGCGGCTTTATGTATGTGCGAGTGTATGTATAAGTGGACGAAGATGTGATTGATAGATTTAACCTGGGTACAGTGAGTTTCGTAGACGGGTATACTCGACTAGCGCATTCTTACTTGTTTATTGTTGTTTTTGCTCTACTGAACTTTTTTTTTTTTTTCGTTCGGACGTTGATGTACTAACGAACAGTACATACAAGTGGCCCAACGACACCAAGCACGGGCTTGTTAACGCGCGGACCCAAGCATAAATGCAACCCGCCTCCCGCCCAACCGACCGAGGGGCACGCCGCATAACGTACGGTAGCGGAAGATCGCGGACAATGAAAATACAAACTAAATACAAAAATAACATTATACAAAAAGACTCTAAGGATTACATAAGTAGCGTAAGAGTAAAGTTCTAAGTGTAGAAATTAGCATTACTTACTAAATGGAAAAGATTGTTATAATTAGAACATAACATTCGAAATGGGTTATGAATACCATAATTAGAACTACAAGTTTGAAGAGAAAGAGGAAGAAAATTTCTAGAACTTCTGATCGGAACTGCAAAACTAATTTGGCTGAATAATTCAGAAGAATCAATTTCCCCATGAATTAGATTATGTGAGAAAATTACACCAAGCATGGTTCTACGATCAGAAAGAGAAGGCAGATTTATTAGTAAGAGTCTACTACGATAAGAAGGTAAGCGAGTATTAGGATTCCAGTTAAGACCCTGGAGTGCAAAGAGCAGAAATTGTTTTTGTACCGATTCTAATCTATCCTGATGAATCCTGTATTGGGGACACCAAATACAAGACCCATATTCAAGAATAGGTCGCACAAAGGAAGTATAAAGAGTTTTAGTAATGTAGGGATCGTTAAATTCTTTCGACCAACGCTTAATGAAACCCAGGACACCAAAGGCACGATTAGCTGTGGAATAGATATGCTTGTCAAACTTAAGTTTGGTATCTAAAATGATACCCAAATCATCAACCGACTCAATTCGAACAAGGGGCTTATTATTAAGAATATAATTGTTGAAAAAGGGCATTCGCCTGTAAAAGGACATTACGTTACACTTACCACAATTAAGATTTAATAAATTTACCCGACACCAGGCTTGAAAACTGTCAAGATCAGTTTGCAACCTTTGACCAGACAGGAAATCAGTAGATGACAGACAAAGTTTAACATCATCGGCATACATCAGCACCCGAGAGTAATTTACTACAGAAGGAGGGTCATTGATAAACAGAGTAAATAATAAGGGGCCAAGATGACTTCCTTGTGGTACTCCGGAAGTAAATTGAACAGACTTCGAGACAAAGCCTTTCAAATAAACCTTTTGGGTTCTAAGAGTTAAATAGTTGCAAATCCAAAGAATTAAGTTATTAGGAAATCCCAGAAGATGAAGTTTGTGAAGTAAAAGAGAGTGATTAACAGAGTCAAAAGCCTTACTGAAATCAGTGTAAATAACATCTGTTTGCATTTTAGATTGAAATCCCTTAATAACAAGAGAAGTGAATTCCAATAGGTTAGTGGTATTAGATCTATATTTCACAAAGCCATGCTGGCAGGGTGAAATTATAAATCTACATAAATGTTGAAGTTGAGAAGTTATTAATTTCTCAAAAATCTTAGGAATAGCAGACAACTTAGAAATACCTCATTAGAAAATGCATTAGAAAATGCTCAACATTGGACTTGTTTCCTTTTTATGGAGAGGAATAATAAATGAGTCTTTCCAAATATTGGGGAAAGAGCACAACTCCACGGACAATTTAAAAAGAAAATATAATGGCCTAAAAATGCCTTCAGCACAGTACTTGAGCACGCAGCCTGGTACTCCATCAGGTCCCGGTGAAAATACGGGCTTAATAGCTTTCAAATCACGTTGAAGCGAGCTTTCAGTGATTAAAGGCCCAAAAATTCAATTGGAGTTAATTACCTGATAAGGATAAGGCAAAACTAATTGATAAGGTTGTGAACTATAAGTCGTTTGAAAAAATTCGGCAAAAAGATCGGCGATAGCCTGATCTGAATCAGCTGTCTTTTTATCAAAAAATACAGTTGATGGAAGTGTTGATGACCTACGCTTCGCATTAACGAAGTTATAAAACCTTCTAGGATCCCGCTGAAACTGTAACCTACAGCACCTGAGGTAGTTGTTATAACAGTGTAAATTAAGTGCAGAGAAGTTAGATCGGGCAATCAGATAGCGAGAGAAGTCCGAGGAAGAGCCAGATTCCTTGAACTTTTTGTACAATCTCGACTTTCTCTTTTTTAAATTTATCAAACCACGTGTAAGCCACACAGGTTTGTTGGACCTATGAGGGTTACAAAACGGGACACAGGAATCAAATAATGAATTTAAAGTAACATAAAAATATTCGATTGCACAATCAATATCTCTACACATGTACAGCTGGGACCAGTCAGTCTGAGATAGGAACTGAGCGAGTTTAGTAAAATCGGTTTTCCGAAATAGACGAACTCGCTCTGCAGGTATGGTACTTGGGCTTGGCACCCTGGCTGGTAAGTTAATTAACTTTTCCAAAGATGGATGCTAAGGATCTTCAGGAAATGATATAGGGTCAGTACTTGAGACAGATAAGAAGGAGGGATCCAAGACAAAAATATGATCAAGCATTTTATGTAAAGAATTTGGGATAACATTGATTTGATACAATGACATCCCGAAAAAATTTTCAATAAAAGTGTGCTGAGATGTGGCAATATTAAAGTCACCAAGAACTACAAGAAAGTCACAATCAGAAAACATAGAAGAGACAAAATGTCTAGCAGAGGCATGTAAATAATAAAAGAAATATCGGAAGAAGGCGGAATATAAGAACAAGTGATAAAAAAAATTGAGTGACTCAATTTTACAGCACCAATTTCAATAAGTTCAGAACTATCGGTAATTACTATCTCCGAAGATAAATCAGCGTCATAAGGACCCACCACCACAACGAGGAGTGCGATCTTCTCTGTAAATGGAGAATTTGTTGGACGGGATTTCAGAATTGAGGATGTCGGGCCTTAACCATGTATCAGAAAAGGAAAATATTGTTGAAATGTTCAACCGAAACACTTACTTTAATAGACTAGATTTCCCGAGGATACGCAAATTTGAATTTCTCCACATCATCAGGTGTAGTGTCAGGGGCGAGTCGCGAAACAAAGATTTGTTTCCGTGGTGGAACATCTACAAGGGTCGTATTACCAGCCATATCATGAGCATCCGATGGAGCCATGCTCTTGGATGATTGACCAGATAATTCGAGTGAATTATTAGCACTATTGATACTAGGTTGTTGATCAATAGTGCTAATAATCACCGAATCAGGAACCTCTTCGGGGTCAGAAGGAACCACATCCATGAGTAAGATGTTGTTCTCGTCACTTCTAATCGAAGTGTGCGATGAAGGGGATGATAATTTAATTAACTCTAACTTTTTATTAGCGGATATAGTGGGTAAGTGAGTAGAGAGCGAAAGTTCATTAGCGCCAATGGACAATGGACTCTAACCCGGACCATACACGCGCCAATTCAGTTGCCCAACTTGAGTGAGTTTTTCGGGTTGCGGCATCCGATTGCAATGTAATTGGAACGGTTGGTACAAAGTTGGGCCAACTGAATTCTGTATCAAAAACTTTTGATACGAGCAGCGAGTTGCCACAACTGGTTGCGGTGTAGTTGGACAACGCAAAACTCGATTGGTACAATTCGTGGTCGTTTCCCTTTGGTTTTGTACTTTCTTGCTACTGTTTTCGCTGATCGCCTGGTTCAAATGCTGTTCGTTGTATGCAAAACACTTGCAGAGCTCTGCTTCAGTTTCGGGGGTGGGTTTGCTATAGTTGGGCTATAGTTGTGCATAGTTGTGTACATCTTTGTGGGCGTCTCCCTTTTCGTTTTGGTTTTTCCCGCTACTGTTTTTTTTGTTCGCCTGGTACTTGTCTGTTGTTTTGTGCGAAACATTTGAAAATCTTTGGCTGCCGTTCATAAGCGGAGTTGTTTAGCAGAAAATAATGACATTATTGGATATTCAGATTTTCTTTTTGTTGTAATTATTAACAAAATTCAAAATTTTAAAATATTTTTCTGAAATTTCGGTTTTTTGTTTAATTTATATATTTAAATAAACCAGTTAATTGCATTATTTAGTTTATCAATTGTTTATCAATTCGGCACTTGCCGACGCCATTTCTCGAGTTGTGCTACGAAGTTGGCTGATCTGATTGCAGCGTGCGAGGCAAAGACCCAATTTGAGTGACAACTGGTTGCCGCAACCGATTGTGCTAAAATCGGCCCGTGTATGGTTGGCATAAGAATTGCCTTTTTCCGTTTGGGAGCCCCATTTAAAAGTTTCATGGGTTTTCTAATTTACCTTTGTGCAATGGTCATTTTGTGTACCTAGTGTCATTTTCGTACGCTGTTCTATTTTGATTTATTTCATTGATTTTGATTTCTTTATTTTGCTGTGTGTTTAGGGTAGGTTGTTCAGCATACAGAAATATGTGGGCAGGGGTCTGTCCAGTAGTGTCATGTTTGGTTTAGTGATTATAAATATAAATGTAATGGCCTCATTATCGTCTGAATTTTTTATGATACGAATTTTTTCATTTATTATTTTGTGCAGTCTTTTTATGTCTGCAACACCTGTTTTTGTGGTTGTAAGTTTTCACTCTCGAGCCATCTTTTAAGGGCTAAGCTAGCGAATGCACCATCTCTGTCTGTCTTCAAGAGTGTGGGTTTTCCAAGGTGATTCAATATGCGCATAAGAGCTTTTTTGCATCCTAACCAATCTTTTCTTGTTTTTATTTGTTCGAGAGTGGCGAATGTGCTGGCCTGAAAGGCACAATTGTGGACCAGATTGAGTCAAAATCTGGCCTAAAGTGGACATTGTGTATCCTGTAGGGATGTTGAAAGGGACATCATGGGTTTCATGAGGCAGACTAAGAAAGGCTCTGGTGATATATTCGGGAGGTTTAATAAACTGTTCGATGGTTTTTACTCCCTGTACCCATAAAATGGGTAAAAGGGGGGTATTGGATTTGTGCAAAAGTATGTAACAGGCAGAAGGAGACATCTCCGACCCTATAAAGTATATATATTCTTGATCAGTATCAAAAGAGATTTCGATTTGGCCATGTCCGTCTGTCTGTCCGTCTGTCCGTCTGTCTGTCCGTATGTATGAACGCAAGGATCTCAGCAACTATAAGAGCTAGAGACACCAAATTTGGAATGTAGGTTCGTGTATAGCAGGAGCAGGTCAAGTTTGTTTCTGATCTCAGATATCTCTCCCCGTTCCCCCGCAATTCGATCAAAACGTTTTACAGACACACTTTTAAAGATATAGCTTTGGGATTTGGCATGTACATTACTTCGGTCACTCTTGATCTACTGTCCAAATTTCAAGTCGATCGGATAATAAACACGGAAGTTATTCAACGAACAAGATTCAGTACTGGGGCGAGGGGGGGAAGAAGAAGCCACGACTTAAAATGCCTTGCGTACGCTGTGGCTGGCGTGTGTGCGGCTTTGAGTATGTATGTGTGCGTGCATGTGTAAGAGACGAACATATGATTGGAAGTTTTAGACCTGGGTACAGGGAGTTTCGTAGTCGGGTATACTCGACTAGAGCATTCTTACTTGTTTAAATTTATCAAACCACGTGTAAAACACACAGGCTTGTTGGACCTATGA
The DNA here is from genome assembly GCA_037075165.1 of Hirtodrosophila histrioides. Lineage (NCBI taxonomy): Eukaryota > Metazoa > Arthropoda > Insecta > Diptera > Drosophilidae > Hirtodrosophila > Hirtodrosophila histrioides. The sequence continues at coordinate 75,964 of JBAMCL010000148.1, forward strand.
GGGTTACAAAACGGGACACAGGAATCAAATAATGAATTTAAAGTAAAGTAAAGTAAAAATATTCGATTGCACAATCAATATCTCTACACATGTACAGCTGGGACCAGTCAGTCTGAGATAGGAGCTGAGCGAGTTTAGTAAAATCGGTTTTCCGAAATTGACGAACTCGCTTAGCAAGTTTTCTACCTGGGCTTGGCACCCTGGCTGGTAAGTCAATCAACACTTCCAAGGATGGGTGGTAAGGATCTTCAGGAGTGGACATGGGTACAGTACGGGAGACAGAATAGAAGGAGGAATCCAAGACAAAAATAAGATCAAGCATTTTAAGTAAAGAATTTGGGATACCATTGATTAGACACATTGACATCCCAAACAAATTATCAATAAAATCGTGCTGAGTCGTGGGAGTCAACACACTTGAATCAGGACTAGAAATCCAGGTAGCTTCGGCAATATTAAAATCACCAAAAACTACAAGAAAATCACGATCAGAAAGCATAGATGAGACAGAATGTATAGCAGAAGCATGGGAAGAATAAACAGATAAATCTGAAGAAGGTGGTATATACGAACAAGTAATAAAAAAACAAACACCACAAAAACTAAGTTTAACAGCAATAAATTCAATATCTACAGAACTATCAGTTATTACTATCTCGGAAGACAAATCAACGTCAACAGCAATAAGTACACCACCACCGCGACGATGAGTGCGATCTTTTCTATATATAGAGAATTTATTACAAAGAATTTCAGAATTAAGAATGTCGGGCCTTAACCATGTTTCAGAAAAGGCAACGACATGGAAAGGAAAAGTTAGGCTATTTAGATAAAGATTACTAAGTTTACTACAAGGACCTCTTACATTCTGATAGCCCAGTGAGAGGGAGGATGTTAGTTTTTTGAACTATTAGATACTACAAGAGGTGATTTAGAACTACCACCAGAAGAAGGAAGTGAAACCGGAGGCCGATTTTTCTTTTTTACAGTGTATTCTTTAATTATTAAGTGATCCGGCCAAAATTCTTTAGCACAAATATTGTTAAAGTTTTCGGCCGGAACACTTATTTTGAATGACGAAATTTCCCGAGCATATGAGAATTTGAATTTTTCCACCGTATATGAGCTTTAGATTTGGCCTGTATAAAGGCCTTAACATCGTCAGATGTAGTATCAGGGGCAAGCCTAGAAACAAAAATTTGTTTCCGTGGTGGAACTCCTACAAGGGTCGTATTAGCAACCATAGCATGAGCATCCAATGGAGCCGTAACAATGGTTGATTGACCAGATAATTCGAGTGATTCACTGGCACTATTGGCGCTAGGTTGTTGACCTGCATCAACAGTGCCAGCAATCACAGAATCAAGAACCTCTTCGGAGTCAGAAGGAACAACATCCATGGGCGTGATGCTGTTCTCGTCACTTCTGTTTGAAATATAAGTAGAAGGGGACGATAAATTAATGAGTTCAACATTTCTATCAGTAGCGGATGTAGTGGATATGTGTGTGGGAAGTGTAAGTTCATTTGGACCAATAACAACCTAATATTGGCTTTATTACGTTTTGGAGACTTATTTAAAAGTTTCATACTTTTAAAATCTCTCTCCAAATCTGAGAAACCTTCGAACAGTTTTTTAAACCGCGCGAAAATATCTCCAAAGCCTTTTTTAGTATGCCGCATGAATCCCATAATATCCCTTTCCACCTCCCTACACGATACGCATGTCCACTTTAAACCAGATTTTGACTCAATCTGGTCTATAATTCGGCCGTTAAGGCCAGCACATAGCCAGCAGCAAACAAAACCCATTTTAACGTTAGCTCTAACCTGGCAATTTTTATTACAACAGACAACCATTATTGAATTTGAAGAAAAAAATTTAAGTAAACTACAAAAAAAAAAGAACAAAAATAAAAACACTGCACACAAACAAACGTAAAAACAGAAAAGAAGGCACTCTAGGGTTAAATTTGTTGACGTTGATCTGTACTTACACACAACAACACCAACTAACAAAAGTACGAAGCGCGGGCGCGGCGACCGAAATCACAAGGGAATCAAATCAAGAGATTAACCGTAACCAACACCAACGATACAGGCACGCGAGAGTAAAAGTGAACGTTGAGAGCGCGAAATGAGTAAAAACACAAAAACAAAGTATCAGCACTGCAAATGCACAAAACAACCACCAGACTGCTTGTGCTGCTGTTTGTTGTTGTATTTGAACAAATTTGTGAAAAGTAATAAAAGTTACTAACTTTTAAAGTCCAACTTATGTTCCACACAACCGATGTATAACACAAGATAAAAAAAAACACAATTTATATTTTGAAATCACGAGGAAGAACAAAAAATCGTAAAATACGAGGCGCAAGAAAAAAACACGTCCGTTGCGAACTTTAATTGACTGCAATTGCTGACTTCAATGTAATGTTTTTGTTGCATTTCGATGAAGCTTGCACTTCAAAAAAAACGCTATTTCATTGAAAGCTGGACTCGATATTTTTCTGCATTATTTATTACAATTGATATCGCAAAATAGCGGTGGTGTTGAGGCAGAATCCTCATAGTTAATTTCTGACATTTATTTGTGGACATTTACGTTAAATTCATCATAACCTCATATGCTTGTAACATTTGCTTATCACGCCTATCAAGATGGATGGATTCTATATCTTATTCTTCAGTATGCCAGCGAACTTTAAGGTGATGGGTTGTCCACATACTACGGAATCACGTTTTTGCCCTTTTTTGTGTTTGAGAGATACATTTTGTTCAGTTGCGGGGGAGTGGCTGGGAGGACCAAATTGTTTTTGTCAAATCTGTCAAGCGAGTCATAAAGTAGTAGCGTGCTTAATTTGGTGACTCTACCATGTGTGTGAGATATAGATTTTGCGGGATCGCGGGTGAGGGGTTAGCAAACAAATTTTTGTGAGTATATAGAGTTTTCTCATTTGCGGGGAAGGTGGTGTGGGTTTGCAAAAATTTGTATTGCTTAATAGTGCAGTGCGTCTACTGTAGTGTGTATGTCAAATGTCAAAGGTGGCAAAAAATTTTTGATGCAGATTTTTCAAAGAGGTCAATATTAGCCCGTGTGTCAAATTTTGTGACTCTAGGTCAAAAAAAAATCAATAAAAAATAAAAATTGCGGGGGAGGGGTGGAGGTAGGCAGTAGATCTTAACACTTCATAAATTGAGAGTATACACCAACATGTGTACCAAGTTGAGATGCTCCAGCTTCAGGGGTGTGGAAAAAAATTGCCTTCCTTCGGACTGACGGACCGACGGACATAAGCCCAATATACACTATATTGAGAATAACAAGATATGACAAAAAGTATTTTTTTTAGCATATTACACGTCTTTTCTACATTGAATCCATGTCACAGAAGTCAGGCAGCTCGTCAGTTCAAACGTTATGTAAGCATTGCAAATTTCTAGATAGCCGTGGGAGCACTTTTAAAGGTTATCATCGAAAAGTGTAGAGGGCTAACTCTCCACAGCGAAAGGCATATATTAACTTTAAACCGAACTGCCAGCACTGCTGATTTTTAGACACAGACCATTAGTCTATTACTACCATTAGTCTATTACTACCATTAGTCTAGCGTCATGTTAATTAACTTGTCAAATAAGAAAAAGTCTAACTATATTCGTCAGGCAAAACTCTTTACTTCCTGTACCCATAAAATGGGTAAAAAGGGGGTATTGGATTTGTGCAAATGTTCGACTGTCTGTCCGTCTGTCTGTCCGTATGTATGAACGCAAGGATCTCAGCAACTATAAGAGCTAGAGACACCAAATTTGGAATGTACGTTCTTGTATAGCGGGAGCAGGTCAAGTTTGTTTCTGATCTCAGATATCTCTCCCCGTTCCCTCGCAATTCGATCAAAACGTTTTACAGCCACAGTTTTAAAGATATAGCTTTGGGATTTGGCATGTACACTACTTCGATCACTCTTAACCTGCTGTCAAAATTTCAAGTCGATCGGATTATAAACACGGAAGTTATTCAATGAACAAGATTCAGTACTAGTGCGAGGGGAGAAGAAGAAGCACAGCCACTACTTAAAATGCCTGCGCTGTCGCGTGAGGTGTCGCTTGTGTGTGTACGGCTTTGTGTATGTGTGTGTGTGTGTATGTGTAAGTGCATGCAGATGCGCTCGGAAATTTTGGACCTGGGTACAGGGAGTTTCGTAGTCGGGCATACTCGACTATAGCATTCTTACTTGTTTTGAATTATTTACGGCCTGGGCATACTTACAAGGTCTGTAAATTCTATGAGATACAGAGTGTGCAAAGTCACATATTATACATTCATACATCGATATGCAAGCCCAGAAACGCCACAACACCAGAATATGCAAGGAAGCATTTCACAATCGATAGCAACATCATTGTGGTTATCTGAATTTGTAACTGAAATAATCTCATTAAACCATCACGATTTTATTCTTACAATTCTATCGTTTCGCTTACACCGATACGCACTGATTGCAGTCATATCGAAAGTTTGTAGTGCACATTGATGATCAAAAATATCAAATAGTAATATAGCGTGATGATGCTAATAAATCTTTGTAACTATTTCAGCTCAATACAGTTACGTTTGAAATGTCTTGCGCACCATACCTATCCATTAAAAGCCTAACGTATTTTGCTAATTGGAGCTGCAGTTCTACAAAATGTTATGTACGTCAACAACATGTTAACAGGAGCAGACCATATCGAGATGCTGCGCACCAAGGCGGATGAGGTGACACAGATCCTTGCAAAGACTGGACTGCAATTGGCTAAATGGAATTTTATCCACGTTCAATGGACGTACAGCGCCCACGAAGCCAGTTCTTAAGCTGGAAAATTAAGACATTGAAAAGACCCTGGGCAACAATAGCAAGATATTTTCTCTTTTGGGGTCGTCCACATATTACGTAAACATCAAGGTGGTGGGAGGGGGTCAGCCAAAAGAATACTCTTGATTATTACATGGGAGGGAGGGTCCTTGGCATATGATTACATAATCTACCTAAAAGCCATCTTTCACCATTTTCTTAGTAAATTTCGCGCTAAAAAAAAAAAATTTTTTTTTCAAACAGAACATAAAATATTTATCCAATAATACCAAGGGTATTAAAAAGGGCAAAAAAGTGATTGCATAATATGTCGTAGACCCCTTTAGATATAACATTTGAGTTATGAAAGTTTCCATGAAACATTACATTTGATTAGTTTCAGCGCGAATATATGACCTTCTAGGACCCTTGAATTCAATCATAATCAGATGCAAAAGTCTTCAAGAGCTCTGGATTATGCGGACTGGCTGGCATGAGAACCTATCGGATCAACAAACTTCAGCTTACAACAGCTCATCGAAATCCCAAAATAAGTTTTTCACCGTCGCTGACGCACGCATGTGAGGTGCATGGGTGAGCTGATGCTTCACAGCGAGCTTATGGATGCTGCATTTACTTTCGTGCTTGGTGCTTGGTGCTTGGTGCCAAGTCAAATATGGCATCGATAGAAGCAATTTCACTGCCCTGATTGGGGATATGCTCAGCCATCTTATTGTACAACACTTGGAATAAAATTTGAGTGAATGATACCCAGTGTATTAACAAAGCTTACTTTTGGAAATATTCACGCATAGTATTACACTGGCTCAAAATGTATGCGACAACACTCAATTTGCGAGAAGAGACCTCCAGCATCCCCTCACAATTATTATAATTACTATTATTACTATATAGATATTAAGTTGTTGCTATGTGCAAGAAGCGCACCAGATATGAGTAACGTGCAAGGAGCGCCAAGTATATATTTATAATTTTATTTTATAAAGGGCGCACGAAGCGCGTATAAGTAAAGTAAGCAGATAGCATTTATTTCAAATTCGAATCTAACGACCTGGGCCACCGCAAGCACGTACTGTGGAGCAGTTGCCGATCCTGCCACTAGAGCGCGTCTCCAATAAGAGCGAAAGCTCTAAGGCAGAGAATGAATGCTGTCAACCGATTCGGATTACCGAGGTTAGCGCGCAGCTTGGCTTTTTGACTATTTGTTATTAGGAGTATAAGATATTATGGGATTTAGTAATAGAAACAGATTCACATAAGTGTAAGAACCCGGGTATAGGAGTCCGATGGGTCTACCACCGCCGTAAAGAGGAACTGGATGGAATCGCCACAGTATTTGGGCTTGATAAGGAAGGCAAGGTATACGAGCTGCGCCGGCGTGTGACCGCATTCATCAAAGACGCGGAGCATAGTGCTGAAACTTAGGCACGCCTTGCCGAGTTGAAGGCTCAGTTAGCTTAGGTTCTAGACGCCGTCAGTGACCTGGGTTCGAGCGGGCGCTACAAATCGGATGGCGATTTGAGTGGCCTAGTCGGTACTGGTACTCATCTCATCCTTGTTGCAGACCCCAGTGCCGCGGTTACAATGGGACCCGAGGGAGCGGATAATCGTGCCAGAGCATGATAGGAAATGGGGAATGCGTTGCAATGGGCAAGGAGACACTCTGGCGGAGGCGCTAGAGGAACGTGCGATATCTTATGGCATAGACCTAGATAGGTTACTTTGCGCCATGGACGAAGTGCTGACAGATAATTCCGCTCGCTGGATCGTGACTAGTCGCCTCCGACATGTTGCGTGGGCAACGTTCAGGACGGGTTTCTCAGAATTATTCTTGCCTCTCCGGTTAAAAACTGTCGGATCGACTTGCGGATCATGCTGGGTATGATGCCGCCAGGGAGCTGCACCGGGTGTATGAGAATGTCGCGTGCGGGCGAACGGCACTATGCTCGTACTTGCCCTAACTTACGTCTGGATGTTTGCCGAATGTGTGGTGCGAGGGCCATCGAGACGAGAGTCAACCAGGGAAACTCGCTGAGGCGGCACCAGGACACGGATCCGGTAGGCGGCACCGACCCTACAACCCGGAACTAGATGGCCCGCTAGGCGTCGTAGACGATTGGATAATGGCCGTGATGGCGGTCGGGGCGAAGAAAGTGCCGGCCACAGTCGATACGGGCGCTGCACGGAGTTTTGTAAGCGAGTGGTGCGCTCGAGGAATAAGAGAATAAGGGGAGTTGCAAGTGGCTCAAATGCGGATAGTTTTGGCCGACGGGAAGTCCCGCGAGGTCCAGCAAGTGCTGAAAGTGAGGATTGGGTTGGCGGGACGAGAGGGAAAGATTTCGTTGCAAAGGCTGGAGTGCCCGTGAGCAAGCGGCCCCGCCCCACCAACAAGACCACCAGGGAGTCCGCTAGCGACGTAGCAAAAAGACATCTTGTCGTGGCGCCCGACGACAAAATCGACCCCAATGACACGATGTCGCAGGACCGGTGGAAGCTAGTGGAAACACAACTGCTCGGGGCGATGCTGAAGATGATGGAGATTCCGGATGCCGTACCCACCACATTCGATGTAGGTTGGTACAATGGAGTACAATGGTGTCAAAATATTCAGCTGCAGAGACGACATAGAGTGGGTCTCTCAAACAGTCGCCCCAATGGCCGCCCCCTGGAAGGGCGCCAAGTTGGAGGTAGTGGACAGACCTAGTACTCCGTCCATACCAAAGGCAAAAGTGCTGCTTCCAAGGGCCGTGCCTAAAGATCAGGCTCTTAAACTACTCAAATGGCAGAATCCTGAGGTGCTCACTGCTGATTGGCAGGTCATCCACGTCGCTAAGCCTGTAAAAAGGGACGGCACATTATCCTTCAAATTAGCAAGGAAGCCGAAGATCTGTTTTAACCTAGGTAAGGGAAGATGGCGTGGGGCGTGGGTAGCGTATACCTGAGTCTCAAGAAACGCCACCCCCACAACAAAAACGACATAACGCTGATGGCTGGTGAGGTGGAGCAAGGCCTGGACCTTGTGTCTATGGTGGAAGCTACCCACAGCCTGGAAATCGTGGAAGTGCCCACAAGGCTACGCCCGAGGACCCAAAGATGGCGGACAACGAGGATGGCGACACGACGTTGGTAGTCGAGCCATCGCGAGTAGAGGAATCCAGCAGCCATGCAGCTGAAGTTCCTCCAGATCAACCTACACAAAAAAAACCTAGCGTTGACGGAGCTCCTTCTAGCCCTGGAGCACGGGTCCGCCGAAATTGCATTAATCCAGGAACCTTGGACGGCAGCGGGCAACAAGGAGTCTGGAGTAGTCCGCTAACTTCAACACGTTACACTCGTCAACAGGAAGTAGGATTAGAACAGCTATCCTTGTAAGGAAAGGCATCTACTCTTATCTTATGCCTAATTACAGAACTGATGATCTAGTGGCGCTAGAGGGTAACAAGGATGAGCCCACGTTCATAGCGTCCTGTTACATGGCGCACGACAAGGAGGTGCCACCAGATGAACTCAGGAGACTGACCGCGGAGGCAGACCTGCGGACGCAGCCCCTAATTGTCGGAACGAACGCCAACGTTCATAATATTGTGCGGGGCAGTCCGGACATCAACGACAGAGATGTCTCTCCATAACTTTATTTTACAATCTAGTATAAGGATAGCAAATATTGGGGGTGAGCCTACATATATGGGACCCACCTCCTCTAACATTCTAGATCTTACACTTGCAGCCGGAAATAGTACACAAATGACGGAATGGACGGTTCTCGATAAACCTGCCTTCTCGGATCACAAGTACATCCAATTCAAAGTGCAATTCTACTATACTCCCCCTCAAAGTTTATACAGGATCCCTCGGAGCACAAACTGGAAGAAGTTTGTAACAACGATGGGACGCAAGCTACCCACACCACCCGCAATCTCATCAGTGGATGATATAGAGAAGTCCCTGAAGACACTCACACATCACCTCATGACAGCGTTTCACACATCGTACAAACCATCAAAAAGCAAAAGAAGGACCAGGCCACCACGGTGGATTCCAGAGTTAAAGCACAAAGGAAAAATGTACAGGATCTCTTCAAGCTTGCAAAACAAGCCGAAGAAGTGATTATCTAGGATGAATACAAAATATTGATGCGTAACTTCAAAAAAGAAGTTCGAAAGTCAAAGAAGAACTCTTGGAGAACCTTCTGCTCCAGCATAGAGAAGGTCACAGAAACGGCGAGACTCCGGAAGCGTCTGTCAAGAAAGCCAAAAATACAGAGTCAGCTAAAAATAGATGTTGGACGATGGGCGGAAAACAGCAGGGAAGTGATATGTGCTCTGACCCCTGGGTGTACAGAAGTCGCAGAGCCTGACATACCTCAAACTATCCGAACAATATACTCGGACCTACCTGCAGACATAATCACACTGAAGAAAATCCAGTGGGCAATAGACTCATTCACGAGCAACAAATCTCCTGGATTTGACGGAATCTTTCCAGCGATGCTGCAGATGACCAAGAATTAGATCATCCCATGACTGCATCCACTGTTTAAGGCATGTCTGCAATGCAGCTATATGCCTGTGTCCTGGGAACTGCACGGGTCGTGTTCCTGCCTAAAGCAAGCAAGGTCAGTCACGTGCAACCAAATGACTACAGACCCAAAAGCCTAACCTCATTCATGCTGAAAACATTGGAAAAAATACCGGAGCTCCACATTTAGGAGGGCGCAAGCTCATCCCTAGAGCCCAACCAACCTGCCTACACTAAAGGGAAACCGATGGAAAGAGCTCTACATTCCCTGGTAGCTAATACACCACCTCTCTTCACAACTAAGAATACGCACTGGGAGCATTTCTAGACATCTCCGGTGCAATCAACAGAAGCGATAATGCGAGGCCTGCGACCCACAGTATCCCACTCGGCAATACACTCGTGGATACAGACCCTGTTGAGCTGCAGAAGAGTCAAAGCCGAATGGGGAACCACCACCATAACAAAGGAAGCTCATGGAGGCACGCCACAAGGCGGAGTCTTGTCTCCTATGTTATGGAATCTGGTGGTGGACAAACAGGCAAGCCCCAAAGATAACTGCCTATTCGGATGACATAAGCATTATTATCACGGGAAAATGTCCATCGAGCCTCAGCTCTGTCATGGAATTAACGTTACAGGAAATACTAAGATGGGGCTCCGGATCCGGACTAAGCATCGTCGCGGAAAATATATCATTCTCTTTACTAAGAAATACAAGGTACCGCGTTGGAACACGCCAAAGTTGAACGGAATACCGCTCACGCCAAAAACAAACGATAAATACCTCGGAGTAGTCCTGGACAGCAAGCTGTACGCATCGCAGAAGATGGTAAGTAGTAATTGGGGCCTGTCACCACGACTGATGCATTGGATCTACATCTCAGTAGTGCGACCGATACTACTATACGGCGTCCTGGTAAGGTGGCAAGCCACGAAGAAGACCACATACTTAAATCTGACGAAAAGGCCCCAACGACAGGCACTTGTCTGTGCCAAAGGGACGGTGAGGTCCACTCCGACCAAGGCACTCGAAACACTACTGTGTGTCAACCCCCTGGACATACGCGCTGACCTGTTCGCACAGAAAACGGCCCAACGTTTATGCGCAACGGGTAATATTTGTAACATGGCACTTCAACGATTTGGACACAGTTCCATTGGGAGGGAGATGCACAGTAGCATGGACTACATGACTCCTCGAACTAACTTCAAATAAACACAAACGACAATGGGTCCAGACTGGTATACAGGACTGCCCCAACACGCCAATAAGATATTTACGGACGGCTAAAAATGGATACAGGAGTAGGTGCGGCCGTGTATTGTGCAGAACCGGAAATAAGGTTGCAGTACAAGCTGCCCGACAACTGCAGCATATTCAAGGCGGAAGTCTTCGCAATAAGAAAATCAGCAGAAGTAGCTCTATCCATAACAACTAGGAACGAACGAATAAATATATTCGTAGACAGCCAGCTGCTATAAAAGCATTGCATATCGTTTGGTTTCCCAGCCACCGGCGCATTGATAGCAACGAAATGGCGGATCGCCTGCCATAAGGAGTCGGGCTACCTCTTGAGCACGAAAGATGAAGGATGAATCCGCTTGGGCTAAAGCTGGTGAAAGATGGCGGATCACTAAATGCTGCAGAATCACCAAAATTATGTCCAAGAAGCGAAACCAGAAACTCACTAACTTCCTGCAAGTGCCTCCAAAAAAAGATTGCACACTCATGATACGAGTACCGACTGGACATTGGCTAGCAGCAGCCCATGCTAAAAAACTGGGGATATTAACGGAAGACGGCAAGCAAAAATGTATGCAACCAAGAGCTCTGGAAACCTTGGAACGCCTTATGTATAGCTGCTAAGCACTCGCAACAAAATTATTTAAAGTTACAAGCCAAAACAACCAAAGTAGATGTACAAACCATAAATGCTGTAGTACAAATATAACAACTTATTTATTTAAAACCACGTAAAGTTTGCCCTATCCATCAACAATTCTACATCCATAATTTTTCCGAAAATTTTGATGTTCTATTAGGAAGAGACTTCTTAGAAGACTCTGAAGCATTAATAGATTATGCAGGTGAAACAATAACAATTAATAAATTAATAAATAAATACTTAAGGATGAGACTGCATCTAACTGACTTAATCCGCCGTTGTCAGAAGGTTTACTTTTTCCATAAACACTAAGCTCAAAGAGTTCAGGCTCGATCATCTCAACGATGAAGAGAGGAAATACCTTACAAAAGCTTTCTGATTTTAGAGACATTCAGTAAAAAGGTGAAAATTTGACATTCACTAGTACAATAAAACATGTAATAACAACTAAACACGAAGACCCCACTTAATGAAAGCTTTGACGAAGAAGTCGAACAAAAAAGAAAAGAAATGATACAATAAGGTATCATTAGAAAGTCAAAATCTCCTTATTGCTCAACTATTTGGATTGTGCCAAAAAAAAAAATGATGCATCAGGAAAGAGAAATTTCGAATCGTAATTGATTATCGAAATCTTATTGAAATCACAGTCAATGACACATATACCATACCAGTCATGAATGAAATATTGAACAAATTAGGTAAATGTCAATACTTTTCTACCATCGACCTAGCAAAGGGCCTATTTCAAATACAAATGAAAGAAAAATCAACAGCTAAACAGCTTTCTCAACAAAAAATGGACATTACGAATTTGCAAGAATGCCATTTGGGTTGAAAAACGTCCCTGCAACGTTCCAACGATGCATTAATAATCTCTTAGACGAGTTAATCTATACAGATTGTTTAGTATACATGGACGACACAGTCGTGTACTCCACTTCATTGGAGAAACATACTTTGTCTCAGCGTAAAGTATTTCCTAAATAAAGAGAAGCAATTCTCAAATTGCACTCGATAAATGCGAGTTACTAAAAAAAGAAACGGAAAGCCTGACATCATAAAAATTGAAGCAGTAAAAAATGATCCAATACCGAAAAAACCCAAGCAAATAAAATAATGCCTTGAACTATGCGGATTTTACCGAAAATGTATTACCAATTTTGCTAAAATAGCTTAATGACATCAAAATTTAAACAAGATGCAACAATTGACACCAAAATCCATTAATACGTATTATCATTTGAGTATTAATCTATCCAAACTTGGAGAAACCATTCTCACTAACTACCGATGCGATTAATAATGCTGTAGGAGCAGTATTAACACAAGACCACAAATCTGCTATTCGGCAATGGAAAAAGAAATTTTAGTTATTGTCTGGGCAACCAAATATTTTAGGTTGTGAGGAGCCGTATTGGCTCCCCACAACAATTTCAACAAACACAAGCAAAACCCCCTTTTGATGCGCCACTGCTTCGCGGCGAATTCACGCTCACAGCCGCTCGCATACTCTCTCTCGCTCTAACACACGTAGCCAGCAAGTGCTGGCTAGAGCACAGAGAGCACAGAGAGCGGCCGCCAGGATAAGCGCCGTTAGTGCTGATCGCGCGCCGTTGGAGATGCGCTTACGCCGTTAGTGCGTAAAGAGTGCATTCGATGTGCAATATGCAGCACTCGTTTGCACTAGCGGCAGGCAATGCACAGCGTCAGTAATTTACCGCTGTTGCTAGGCAAGCATCTGAAGATGCCGCCGTTATTTGGCAGCTGGCGTCGGCGCCAAATTCAAACCTAGCAACAACACTGCTGGCATGCACCGCTAGGTGAGAGTTTGGAGAGTTTGACGCCGCCGCGGCCCCCGATTCAGCCACCAAACGGGGCCTGCCGGCAGCGGCAATAAAAGGCGAAATCTGCGTGGGAGTCGGGACAGTCAAGCGAGACAGTGCAAGAAGAGAGTCAGTGAAAATATTAACAAGTCAAAGTGCGTGAGATTACAAGCGAGTGCGGGTACAGTTTCGACAAAGTGTCATCGAGGGATTACGAGTACGAGCAACGGACGCGGCCAACCACTGAGCCGACCTACATCAGGAGCAGCCATCAAGACACATTCGAGGGACAAGCTCAGCCACTTGCCCCGACCCAGCCACTGATCGACTTGGAGGCGAGTCTCTGCCACGCGGCGTAGCGAGATTTGGCTAAGCGGTGCGAACGCTTTACCCACGGACCAAAGTGCAAACGTGAGTAAAGTGCCAGTGGGATTTTGTGGAAATCCAGAGAAGAGGCCAACGGACAAACCTGGTTTAAACTGGGGTATCCTTGGCATCCTTCCTCAGGAGTACGTAGGGCAATCCGACGAGAACCAGCGGCCAAACCTGGTATAAACCGGGGTACCCTTGGTAATCTCTAGGATCACGACAGGGCATTTTAGAGAGCACCAACGACCAAACCTGGTATAAACCGGGGTATCCTTGGTGCCACTCTAACACAAAGGCAGAACAGTCACTCTTACGGATCCTGACGGTCAAACCTGGTATAAACTGGGGTAGCCTTGGGTCATCCAGAGAGAGACAGGCAGGGAATCCCGAAAGACACCGACGGCTAAACCTGGTTTAAACTGGGGTAACCTCGGCGAGTCCTAGGGACTAGACAACTCAAACAGTCGCTTTAAAGGAGTCCGGGGACAAACCTGGGCAAAACTAGGAGTCCTCGAGATTCAGCGAAATCAAGACGGGCGGAGACAGACGAGTACCTGGGGACCAAATCCGGTCTAAACTGGAGTATCCTCGGTACGTACGAGCAGGACATAGCGAACAGGAGAACAGCCACGGCGGAAACCTGGTCTAAACTGGGGTGCCAAGGCAAAGCAGGAGAACTAGGAGAATTTGCGGTTAAAGCGTGTAGGTGAATCCAGGTTTAAACCGGAGTTGTACCACTCGCATACCTAGGGCCAGATATAGGCACACCACATTTGCACAGCGGCACCGAGGTACATCGGTAGTATCCCAACTGCTGAGTCTCAACGCGCTTAGCGAACGGGACAAGCCAAAAAGAACATTGGGAAACTGGTACGACGGACATTTGGCGAGAGCGGCAACTACCATCGCAACCGGCAACGAGGGAGTAAATTTATATATAATTATTGTACAACTCAAGTATCCGGGCGAACCGGCAAAATATACATTGAAAACTAAACCTAATTGATTTCTTACTTATCGCAAGTGCTGCAGATTATAAATTTGTTGGCACGAATCCTGATCGACCGAGCTAGACCCGGCGAAGCCAATAGGTTCGTTACAACTGGCGCCCAACTTGTAGGGTCTTGCGATAAAGAGATTTCAATTAAGTTTACATAGTTATACACAAGACCATCAAAAATGGTACGAGCATGGGTCTATAACCTCAAAAAGGAGGAGGTGCATCGGTATGCCGACGAATTCGGAATAACCGTGACAGGCACGGTAGACACCATGCGTCGGCAATTCGGGGAATGGGTCCTGGCGAATGAATCAAACCTGTTGCATGCCTTAAGGCTCAACGACTTGGCACGCCTGCATACACGCCAGTCACCTCTAAAAAGCGCAACAAACGAGGAAGAATTCGAGGACCCCAGCAAATTCATCGAGCGGCTAAACATACCGGAGACACAGACAGCGGCAAGGCTGTCAGACACACGCCCAGCACCATGGGGTAGCATGAACATGCCCAGGAACGAGCCGCCGAACAGAACCACAGCACCGAACAGGACAAATACAGAGGAGTACCCACGAGTAGCCAAGCAAGTGAGAGAGTGGAGCTTCCGTTTTGACGGCACAACAAAACCACTGGAATTTCTGGAGCAGGTGGAATGGTCCGCAGAAACATACGGGCTGGACATTGATTTTGTCCCCAGAGCTATGCCGGAACTGCTTAAGGGCATGGCTCTGAAGTGGTATGTGGCAAACAATGAGCACTGGACCACTTGGACGGCATTCGTTACCAGCTTCAACGAATATTTTCTGCCGAGAGACTACTTTCCGAGGCTACAGGAAGAGGTCAGCAGGAGACGGCAAGGACTCGGGGAAAAGTTTAAAGTGTACATGGTGGAGATGCAGACGTTAATGCGACCACTACGCCGTACACCTCAGCAACAACTCAAACAAATCCACGAAAATAGCCTACCCGATTTGCGAGCATACGCTAGACCAAATCAGTTCACTAATCTAGCCGAACTGATGCAACTGGCTGACGAGTTCGAGGAACTGGAGCGAGACAGGGAGAAGCTCTTCCAGCAGCAACGGCCAAACAGAACTCGGATGATGGCCATCGAGGACTCTAGGACTCAGGAGTACACCGAACAATGCAGACAGTGCACCACTAACGCACAGGCACACCCCCTACCAGCACCGAGGACACAACATGGCAATTCTGGCGATCGCATTCAGAACCCAGCACGAGCATGCCGTAGGTGTGGTCAGGAGGGGCACTGGGCAACCGAATGCCGCAACCGCCGCTTAATATTCTGCTGGCAATGTGGTCGAATTGGGAGAAGAACAATCGACTGCTGCTCTTCGGGAAACGGCCAACGGCGTCCGCCAATGAGGGGCGAACGGATGCCGATAGAAGCCGCCCCTCGGAACTAACCGGCAGTCTAAAGGACGAGGGCGCACACCTGTCAGCGACTGTCCAAATCGGTGCTGGACAGTACAAGGCCACGATCGACACCGGAGCGACCAGTAGCTTTATCAGCGAAAAGCTGGCGACAGCACTGGATGGTGTCGGGCAAAGGAGTGCAGTCCGCAGGCAGGTACGGCTGGCAGATGGCCGAAACAGTATGGTGACGGAACAGCTGAACACAGAACTATCAATGGGCACAAGTAAAATCACTCTGGCGTTACTTATTCTGCCAGGAGTGATTGACCACTTAGTACTAGGATGGGATTTTCTCACGCGCATGGGCATTACACTCAAGTGTGCCGGCTTGCGTGTAGAAATTCCAGCACGGCAGAGGAATGGCGGATGGTTGGAAGAGCGACTGTCGGTGGCAGTGGCCACAACCAAGGAAACAGGAGCACGAGAGCAAGCACAGGCGGAGGAAAAGCAAGTAGAATCACGGGAGCAAGCACAGGCAAAGGCAAAGCAAGTACAATCACGAGAGCAAGCACAGGCGGAGGAAAAGCAAGTACAATCACGAGAACAAGCAAGAGCAGAAGCAACACGAGCAACGGAGGAAATACAAGCAAACAACATGGAACCCGCAAGAACACACAGCGCCAACAACACCAACAACACGAACAACTGCAGCAACACCAACAACAGGTAATTGCACCCCTAACTGCACAACCACGGCCACGTCTACAACAGCAGGTATCCTGTCCAACGGGGGAGTCGAGACCCCGGCCAGCCCTACAGCGGCAAACATCGTGGGCCGGACCGGGCGACGAGCGACGATGGCAGCAGCTACCCCAGGCAGAGTGGCCGCCCACCCTGGCCAACGCACTACAAACAAAACCCGAGATCCAGCACCGGACAGCCAGGATCATCATATTTCAGGGTGCGCGCTACAAAGTGCGCACCCACAAGGGTAAAATGCGCGTATTCGCGGAAAAAAAAAACTAAATGAAGTAAAACACTAATACACATATACACAGGAAAAAAATAAACACTTTAAAACAAAAAAAAAAAAAAACAAAACAAACACGAAAGACATGTAGAATCACAAACGGGCGGGGGGAGAATCCAAGAACTAAGGGGATAGTAAGGCTAAGAAATGCCACAAAATAATTTATAAATCTGGGGAATAAAATAAAAATAATAAATACAATAGAACACAGGTAGCAACACACACATACATACAACACCGAGGCGAGCAATGTCAACACCGGGAAAATGAACAAAAGGATTATGTCCACGAGCAAGGGAAAACATAGGGCCAGCTAGGAAACATACTGGCAGAACATCGCGGCAAGCCTGGGGCCCTGAAAACGGGAAAAACTTAGTAAATTTAACAAATTTAAAATTAGTAAACAAAACACTCACCCAAAGCGACGCCAGCATGATCATGTGTGTAACAGGAACTAGTTCGGCTGAACGAACCAGTTAACAGCCCAGAGAGCGCAAGACTGCGTTAACAGCGGGCAAAGCCATTGTTAACAGCACGGAATGAGCACACACCGGCGTTAACAGCAAACGAACACTGTTAAATCAAGAGGAGCAGCAATTGTAACAGCGGGAGGAGCAAAACTGTTGGACGATCACACCAATACCAATACAAGCACACACCACAACGAACAAAAGCGCGACAAAAGGGGAGTAAAAACTACAGCGGCCAACATGATAAATAATAAAAGAATAAACAATATAAAACAATTACGTATTCATGCGCATTGGTGGTTATAACACGTAATAGTACTAATAACACTAAAACTAACATTACTAATACTAATATCATACCACCAATAGCGTAAGAATTCGTAATAATAATAATAACAATAATAATAATAAAAATAACTAAAAACAAACAAGCAATGAAACAACGACAGAGACACAAGAAGGGCTAGCGCTTTTCTCCCGAAGAAAGAGGGGAGTGTGAGGAGCCGTATTGGCTCCCCACAACAATTTCAACAAACACAAGCAAAACCCCCTTTTGATGCGCCACTGCTTCGCGGCGAATTCACGCTCACAGCCGCTCGCATACTCTCTCTCGCTCTAACACACGTAGCCAGCAAGTGCTGGCTAGAGCACAGAGAGCGGCCGCCAGGATAAGCGCCGTTAGTGCTGATCGCGCGCCGTTGGAGATGCGCTTACGCCGTTAGTGCGTAAAGAGTGCATTCGATGTGCAATATGCAGCACTCGTTT
The DNA here is from genome assembly GCA_037075165.1 of Hirtodrosophila histrioides. Taxonomy (NCBI): domain Eukaryota; kingdom Metazoa; phylum Arthropoda; class Insecta; order Diptera; family Drosophilidae; genus Hirtodrosophila; species Hirtodrosophila histrioides. The sequence goes on from JBAMCL010000148.1 coordinate 94,059, forward strand.
GCACTAGCGGCAGGCAATGCACAGCGTCAGTAATTTACCGCTGTTGCTAGGCAAGCATCTGAAGATGCCGCCGTTATTTGGCAGCTGGCGTCGGCGCCAAATTCAAACCTAGCAACAACACTGCTGGCATGCACCGCAAGGTGAGAGTTTGGAGAGTTTGACGCCGCCGCGGCCCCCGATTCAGCCACCAAACGGGGCCTGCCGGCAGCGGCAATAAAAGGCGAAATCTGCGTGGGAGTCGGGACAGTCAAGCGAGACAGTGCAAGAAGAGAGTCAGTGAAAATATTAACAAGTCAAAGTGCGTGAGATTACAAGCGAGTGCGGGTACAGTTTCGACAAAGTGTCATCGAGGGATTACGAGTACGAGCAACGGACGCGGCCAACCACTGAGCCGACCTACATCAGGAGCAGCCATCAAGACACATTCGAGGGACAAGCTCAGCCACTTGCCCCGACCCAGCCACTGATCGACTTGGAGGCGAGTCTCTGCCACGCGGCGTAGCGAGATTTGGCTAAGCGGTGCGAACGCTTTACCCACGGACCAAAGTGCAAACGTGAGTAAAGTGCCAGTGGGATTTTGTGGAAATCCAGAGAAGAGGCCAACGGACAAACCTGGTTTAAACTGGGGTATCCTTGGCATCCTTCCTCAGGAGTACGTAGGGCAATCCGACGAGAACCAGCGGCCAAACCTGGTATAAACCGGGGTACCCTTGGTAATCTCTAGGATCACGACAGGGCATTTTAGAGAGCACCAACGACCAAACCTGGTATAAACCGGGGTATCCTTGGTGCCACTCCAACACAAAGGCAGAACAGTCACTCTTACGGATCCTGACGGTCAAACCTGGTATAAACTGGGGTAGCCTTGGGTCATCCAGAGAGAGACAGGCAGGGAATCCCGAAAGACACCGACGGCTAAACCTGGTTTAAACTGGGGTAACCTCGGCGAGTCCTAGGGACTAGACAACTCAAACAGTCGCTTTAAAGGAGTCCGGGGACAAACCTGGGCAAAACTAGGAGTCCTCGAGATTCAGCGAAATCAAGACGGGCGGAGACAGACGAGTACCTGGGGACCAAATCCGGTCTAAACTGGTGTACCTGTACCAGGTACATCGGTAGTATCCCAACTGCTGAGTCTCAACGCGCTTAGCGAACGGGACAAGCCAAAAAGAACATTGGGAAACTGGTACGACGGACATTTGGCGAGAGCGGCAACTACCATCGCAACCGGCAACGAGGGAGTAAATTTATATATAATTATTGTACAACTCAAGTATCCGGGCGAACCGGCAAAATATACATTGAAAACTAAACCTAATTGATTTCTTACTTATCGCAAGTGCTGCAGATTATAAATTTGTTGGCACGAATCCTGATCGACCGAGCTAGACCCGGCGAAGCCAATAGGTTCGTTACAAGGTCCTACCTTATTAGAAGAAAATTTGAGATTCTCAGTGATCACAGACCTTTAGTCTGGGTTAACAATATTAAAGAACCTAACATGAAAATCCAAAGGTGGTGAATCAAGCTTAACGAGTTTGATTATAACATCAAATATGTGCCTGGCAAAGAAATCATGTTGCTGACGCATTGTCCCGTACAAAATTGGAAAAAACTTTCTAGGGGAAAATCCCAGCAATGTAGTAGCAACAATACACAGTTCCCGGAAAGATAACGAAAGTTACATATCCAAAACCGAAAGACCTATTAATTACTATAATAAACAGATAGAATTCATAAGAACCAACATTAATTAAGTAAAAGTAACAGAAATGACCAATAATCAGGCAAAAGAAGCAGATTTCGTTATATTCGTTGTATTTTAAACTGCTAACGTAGAATTCGTCAGTCCGAACAACATAACTAAAGTTATGAGATCCACCAAGAAATTAATAAACATACAAACTTGTGCCGAGTTTAAGGACACTATTATTAAAACCCACAAAACCCTGTGACACTTACGTATAGAAAAACAAGCATCACTTTTCAAAGAAAAGTACTATTTCCCAGATTGCAAAAATCTCATCCAAATTATAATCAATGAGTGTGAAGTATGCAACGTTGCAAAAAGCGAACATCGAAGTACCAAACTACAATTCGAAAACAAGCAAAATACGCCACTCTACTAAAGATCAATAGCAGAGATTGGCTTGAAACAAAAAAGAGCTATAATCAAATTTTTTAAAGACATAGCCATTGGATGTTAAAGCAGATAAATATTCAGCTTTTATGAGATCAGAAAATGTAAATATTGACATAACCACAGGCAATAATGGAGTTCCTGATGTTGAGATTTCATAAAAATATAAACGAAAAACGAAGGGTCATAAACCGTGATGATAATCTTGAAAACAAAGTAACCAAATTTGAAACAATTTTGTATACATACAGTGATTGTATGTATACAATATATACAACTGGTAGAACACCAGCTAACATATTCCTATACGCGAGAACCCCTGCATATAATACACAGCTTAATAAAATTAACAAAATATATATGCTTAACGAAAAACGTAATAAATTTGAAATATATACCAAGTACATACAAGCCCCTTTAGTAAGAGCGAAAACGACAAGCGCTCTTTTAGAAAAACAGGTCACTTAGAACTGTTAGATGACAAACATATTGAAGAAACTAACAGAGGAAGGAATGATAACTCACTACAAAACCAAATTTAAAACGAAAAAGAAGATCATGATCGATACATCGATACCTGCGAACAGTTGTGTTTCTTTGCGCTCTACATTTCAATTTAAATATCTACCAACCTAACTTTCCTTTCACTCGTATAAAGTGCTAAATCTATTTATCTTTTCCTCGTAAAGTGACTTACCATTGTGTCGAGTGTTATCAGTTGTGCATTGTAAGTTTATTTGCATTATAATTTCGTAGGTGGCGTCTGTGCTGTCTTTGCTGTTGTGCCTTTTAGTTTTTTCCGCGCGGTTTCTGTTCAGTGTTTGTTGTTGTGTTTTCGTAATTCTTCTTTAGTGCATTGCCTGCGTATTCTTCTTTTGTGGTTTGCGCTCAAATCGAATACTCTCTGTATTGCTTTGTAAACGTTTGTTTGTTTACTTCCTTACTTTCATTTTAACTTATTTTGAGTGCTTTTAATTTGTTTTTTGCTGATAGTAATATTTTCGTTTAACCCAGTAAACATGTCGTGCTGCAGTAAGTCCTGCTGCAGTAAGTCCAGCTCATTTAAGTCGACGGCTAATTCCCCGGAAGGAGACACTCGCTAGTCATAGGGGCCGACGCCAACGCACACCACACAGTGTGGGGCTCGAACTTTAATGACAGAGGTGTGTCCCTATTAAACTTTATATTATTAACTAACCTAAGTTCGGCTTATACTGGCGAAGAACCCACGTATGTAGGATCAACCTCTTCAAATGTTTTCGACCTCACAGTGGAGTCACAGATTGGAGAATACATCAGCAGCCCTCCATCTCTGACCACAAATGTATTAGTTTTAATATAGAATTTAATTACCGAATGCCTTCGAAAGTCTACAGGAACCCCCGGAGCACCAACTGAGAGCGTTTCAAAAAGTTGACAGAGAAGGCACTCGGTAAACTAACGAAAATTACGAAATTGAATAATACATAGAGAGTCCAACGAGCCAACTCCTCAGAGCTTACCACTTGTCTTGTAGACCCACATGGACTAATCGCAAATCTAGACCACCATGGAGTCCTGAACTTGCAGTGTAATGCAGCTGGCCATGAAATGATCTGGAGGAAATACAAACAGAATAAAGACTTTAAAAAAGAAACACGAAGAGCAAGAGGCTATCTTGGAAGAACTTCTGCTCTACGATCGAGAACAAATCACAAACATCCCGACTCAGGAAGCTACGATCCAGTCAACCAATCACGCAGAGCCATCTGCGAAGGGACTACGGAGATTGGACCGAAAGCAGCAAGGTAACACTGAATGTGCTTATGGAGGTACATCTTCCTGGCTGCACGGAGCCTGTGAGTCGCTCCCAAACGCAACGTATAAGAAAAAGTATCGATAAGGAAAATCGACTGGGCCATCAGATCTTTTGCCGCCTACAAATCGCCTGGACTAGACGGTATACTTCCAGCCATGCTACAGATGACGAAATCCCAAGTCATACCATGGTTTGAAGAAATATTCATGGGTTTTCTGAACTTTAACTATGTGCCCGAACACTGGAGAACAGCGAGAGTTGTAATCTTGCCGAAATCAGGCAAAAGCTACCATCTGTATCATTACAGACAGACAGATTACAGGCCGATTAGTTTAACTTCCTCCCTTCTCAAAACACTCGAAGTGTTAATCGATTTAAGCTTAAGAACAGGTACAAGCCACAGCTCTTTAAAATTCAACACGCCTACACAAAAGCGAAATCGGTAGAAAACGCTGCTAGCCACCATAGAAAAAGCGCTGTACCAAAAGAAATATGCACTGGGCGCGTTCCTGGACATCTCAGGCGCATTTAACAATGTCTCCAAACACGCAATTCTTGAAGGACTGCGAGCAACGTACCCCACAGCTGCAATCGACCCTTGGATAAACAACCTTCTGAGTTGCAGACGGGTCCAGGCCGAGTGGGGCCCAACAACAACAATAAAAAAGGCGTACAGAGGCACTGCGCAAGGAGGTGTACTAAACTGGACATTGCCTAGCAGCAGCTCATGTTAAAAAGCTGGGGATATTAACGGAAGACGGCTGCCGGAAATGTAAGGAACCACGAGTTGTGCAAACCTCGGAACATCTTATATGCAGCTGCCCATCACTCGCAACACTAAGACATCGATACTTCAATAAACACTGGCTCGCATCACTAAAAGAAGCGGCCGGACACACTCCCAATGCGCCGCTGGCGTTTGCCAAGCGCACACGAATCCTACAGGATAAACAAACCTCCTAATGACCTTCAGCATCCGGCGACACTAAGGACCTACACGGTCTATGTGTGACCACCATGTGGTGGTCAACCGGTTCTACCTAACCTATTAAAGCTAAGTGGAAGCTCCAAAAATTGAACTGGCTACTACGCCCCAACAGCAAGCTCCAAATGCGGACAAAACGGCACATATTCATATTCACACATTCCAACTTGGACTTATGGTATTCAACTTTGGGGTACTGCTTCTAAGTCCCAAATTCACCGTGTGCGCATAAGCCAATCTAAGGCCGCCAGACTTATCTCTGGTATGCCTTGGTATGTAAAGAATAAAGCCATCGAGCGAGATCTACACCTGACTCCAATCGGGGACCAAATAAATCGGCACTCTAGTCGCTATAACGAAAGGCTAGCGAACCATCCTAACCGCTTATCCATTAGACTTAACAGAAGACCACGTAACAGAAGACTGAAGCGCATTTACACAAGGGACCTCCCCAGTAGGAGAATCCACCAATAATGTACATTATATATATATATATATATATCACAACCACCACACAAATAATAAGAAATAAAAAAATTTTATTAGCATATCCATCGACCGCCACATGAATCGAAAATCGATCATCAATCGATAATGTGAATGCAGCTGGGCCGATTTATTACACAATAATAATAATGGTAATATTGACCAGCAGCAATAAGCAACCCTACATATATCGCATTCTATTTGCGTAAGTCCCGTGCACTGCGGAAATGTGCACCGCTGTCAGCAAAAATACAAAATTCTCAAATTTGGCGGCAAATCTATTACATGTTGGTACTAACAAATATCATCCGGCCAATCATACAGAGTCAGCTAAAAACAGATGATGGACGATGGACGGAAAACAGCAGGGAAGCAATATGCGCTCTCATCGATGCGTATTTCCCTGGGTATACAGAAGTCACAGAGCCTGACACACCTCAAATTATCCGAACAATAAGCTCGGACCTACCCGCAGACATAATCACACCGAAGAAAATCCAGTGGGCAATAGACTCGTTCTCGAGCTACAAATCCCCTGGACTGGACGGAATTTTTCCAGCGATGCTGCAGATGACCAAGCATTGGATCATCCCATGGCTGCATCCACTGTTTGAGGCATGTCTGCAACGCGGCTATGTGCCTGTGGCCTGGAGAACTGCACGGGTCGTGTTCCTGCCCAAAGCAGGCAAGGTCAGTCACGTGCAGCCGAAGGACTACAGACCCATAAGCCTAACCTCATTCATGCTGAAAACATTGGAAAAAGTAATTGAGCTCCACATTAGGGAGGGCGCAAGGTCATCCCTGGAGCCCAACCAACACGCCTACAGCAAAGGGAAATCGGTGGAGACAGCGCTACACTCCCTGGTAGCGTATATAGAAAAAGCCCTCCACTACCAAGAATATGCACTGGGAGCATTTTTAGACATCTCCGGTGCATTCAACAACGTATCAACTGAAGCGATAATGCGAGGCCTGACAGCCACAGCATCCCACTCGGCAATACACTCGTGGATACAGACCCTGTTGAGCTGCAGAAGAGTCAAAGCCGAATGGGGAACCACCACCATAACAAAGGAGGCTCATGGAGGCACGCCACAAGGCGGAGTCTTGTCTCCCCTGTTATGGAATCTAGTGGTGGACAAAATACTCAAAAAATTTTACAGGAAAGCCCCAAAGATAACTGCCTATGCGGATGACATAAGCATTATTATCACGGGAAAATGTCCATCGACCCTCAGCTCAGTAATGGAACACACGTTACAGGAAATACCAAGATGGGCCACCGAAGCCGGACTTAGCATCAACGCGGAAAAGACGGACCTCATTGTCTTTACTAAGACATACAAGGTACCGCGGTGGAACCCGCCAAGGTTGAACGGAATACCGCTCACGCCAAAAACGAATGTAAAATATCTCGGAGTAGTCCTGGACAGCAAACTGACATGGAGACTCAATGTTGAGGAAAGGGTGAAAAAGGCAACAGTAGCGCTTTACGCATCGCAGAAGATGCTAAGTAGTACTTGGGGCCTGTCACCACGACTGATGCATTGGATCTACATCTCTGTAGTGCGACCGATACTACTTTACGGCGTCCTGGTATGGTGGCAAGCCACGAAGAAGACCATATACCTCAAACTGATGGAAAGGACCCAGCGACAGGCACTTGTCTGTATCAAGGGGGCATTGAGGTCCACTCCAACCAAGGCACTCGAAAAACTACTGTGTGTCAACCCCCTGGACATACACGCGCACCTGCTTGCACAGAGGACCGCCCAACGTCAATGTGCAACGGGTAACATGGCACTTCAAAGTTTTGGACACAACTCGATTGGCAAAGTAGCACAGACTACATGACTCCTCGAGCTAACTTCAACGAAACGCAAACGCCAATGGGACCAGAAGATTGGTGTACTGGACTGGACCAACACGCCACTAAGATCTTCACGGATGGCTCAAAAATGCATGGAGGAGTAGGTGCGGTAGTGTACTGTGCAGAACCAGAAATAAGGTTGCCATAGAAGTTGCCCGACTACTGCAGCATATTCCAGGCGGAAGTCTTCGCAATTAGGAAAGCAGCAGAAGTAGCTCTATCCACAACAACTATGAACGAGCGAATAAACATATTCGATGACAGCCAAGCTGCTATAAAATTATTGCGGACGTCCTCCATTTGTTCCAAAAATGTCCTGGCAAGCAGGGAGGCTTTAGATAATCTAAGCACTGCTAGAACAGTGCATATCTATTGGGTTCCCAGCCACCGGGGCATTGATGGCAACGAAATGGCGGATTGCCTGGCAAAAGAAGGAGTCGGGCAACCTCTTGAGAACGAAGGAAATATACAAATTTCATTGCAGTCGCTATAAAGAGAACTGGATGAATCCGCTTGTGCTAAAGCTGGTGAAAGGTGGCGGAACACTACCAGCTGCAGAATCGCTAAAATTATGAGCAAGAAGCGAAATCAGAAACTCACTAACTTCCTGCTACATCTTCCAAGGAAAGATTAGAGACTAATGATAGGAGTATTAACTGGACATTGCCTAGCAGCAGCTCATGCTAAAAAGCTGGGGATATTAACGGAAGACGGCTGCCGGAAATGTAAGGAACCACGAGTTGTGCAAACCTCGGAACATCTTATATGCAGCTGCCCAGCACTCGCAACACTAAGACATCGATACCTCAACAAACACTGGCTCGCATCACTAGAAGAAGCGGCCGGACACACTCCCAATGCGCTGCTGGCGTTTGCCAAGCGCACACGAATCCTACAGGATAAACAAACCTCCTAATGACCTTCAGCATCCGGCGACACTAAGGACCTACACGGTCTATGTGTGACCACCATGTGGTGGTCAACCGGTTCTACCTAACCTATTAAAGCTAAGTGGAAGCTCCAAAAATTGAACTGGCTGCTACGCCCCAACAGCAAGCTCCAAATGCGGACAAAACGGCACATATTCATATTCGCACATTCCAACTTGGACTTATGGTATTCAACTTTGGGGTACTGCTTCTAAGTCCCAAATTCACCGTGTGCGCATAAGCCAATCTAAGGCCGCCAGACTTATCTCTGGTATGCCTTGGTATGTAAAGAATAAAGCCATCGAGCGAGATCTACACCTGACTCCAATCGGGGACCAAATAAATCGGCACTCTAGTCGCTATAACGAAAGGCTAGCGAACCATCCTAACCGCTTATCCATTAGACTTAACAGAAGACCACGCAACAGAAGACTGAAGCGCATTTACACAAGGGACCTCCCCAGTAGGAGAATCCACCAATAATGTACATTAATGTACATATATATATATATATATATATTTTTTTTTGTTTTACCCTCCCACACTTATGTTAAATTAGTCTTTAGTTACCATTTACCAACTGTTAATGTAAATATATAGATCCTGGATCATTAAGCCCAATACATGGTTGGGTAAGATCGCAACGTGCCGATCACAACCACCACACAAATAATAAAAAATAAAAAAATTTTATTAGCATATCCATCGACCGCCACATGAATCGAAAATCTGATCATCAATCGGATAATGTGAATGCAGCTGGGCCGATTTATTACACAATAATAATAATGGTATTATTGTGTAGACCAGCAGCAATAAGCAACCCTACATATATCGCATTCTATTTGCGTAAGTCCCGTGCACTGCGGAAATGTGCACCGCTGTCAACAAAAATACAAAATTCTCAAATTTGGCGGCAAATCTATTACATGTTGGTACTAACAAATATCATCCGGCCAATCATACAGAGTCAGCTAAAAACAGATGATGGACGATGGGCGGAAAAACAGCAGGGAAGCAATATGCGCTCTCATCGATGCGCATTTCCCTGGGTGTACAGAAGTCACAGAGCCTGACACACCTCAAACTATCCGAGAACCAATAAGCTCGGACCTACCCGCAGACATAATCACATTGAAGAAAATCCAGTGGGCAATAGACTCGTTCTCGAGCTACAAATCCCCTGGACTGGACGCAATTTTTCCAGCGATACCGCAGATGACCAAGCAGTGGATCATCCCTTCGCTGCATCCACTATTTGAGGCATGTCTGCAACGCGGCTATGTGCCTGTGGCCTGGAGAACTGCACGGGTCGTATTCCTGCCCAAAGCAGGCAAGGTCAGTCATGTTTAACCGAAGGACTCCAGACCCATAAGCCTAACCTACATTCATGCTCAAAACATTGGAAGAGGTAATTGAGCTCCACAGTAGGGAGGGCACAAGCTCATCCCTGGAGCCCAACCCAACACGCCTACATCAAAGGGAAATCGGTGGAGACAGCGCTACACTCCCTGGTAGCGTATATAGAAAAAACCCTCCACTACCAAGAATACGCACTAGGAGCATTTGTAGACATCTCCAGTGCATTCAATAACGTATCAACTGAAGCGATAATGCGAGACCTAACAGCCACAGCATCCCACTCGGCAATACACTCGTGGATACAGAACTTGTTGAGCTGCAGAAGAGTCAAAGCCGAATAAGGAACCACCACCATAACAAAGGAAGCTCATGGAGGCACGCCACAAGGCGGAGTCTTGTCTCCCCTGTTATGGAATCTAGTGGTGGACAAAATACTCAAAAAATTTTACAGGAAAGCCCCAAAGATAACTGCCTATGCGGATGACATAAGCATTATTATCACGGGAAAATGTCCATCGACCCTCAGCTCAGTAATGGAACACACGTTACAGGAAATACTAAGATGGGTCACCGAAGCCGGACTTAGCATCAACGCGGAAAAGACGGACCTCATTGTCTTTACTAAGACATACAAGGTACCGCGGTGGAACCCGCCAAGGTTGAACGGAATACCGCTCACGCCAAAAACGAATGTAAAATATCTCGGAGTAGTCCTGGACAGCAAACTGACATGGAGACTCAATGTTGAGGAAAGGGTGAAAAAGGCAACAGTAGCGCTTTACGCATCGCAGAAGATGCTAAGTAGTACTTGGGGCCTGTCACCACGACTGATGCATTGGATCTACATCTCAGTAGTGCGACCGATACTACTTTACGGCGTCCTGGTATGGTGGCAAGCCACGAAGAAGACCATATACCTCAAACTGATGGAAAGGACCCAGCGACAGGCACTTGTCTGTATCACGGGGGCGTTGAGGTCCACTCCAACCAAGGCACTCGAAAAACTACTGTGTGTCAACCCCCTGGACATACACGCGCACCTGCTTGCACAGAGGACCGCCCAACGTCAATGTGCAACGGGTAACATGGCAATTCAAAGTTTTGGACACAACTCGATTGGCAAAGTAGCACAGACTACATGACTCCTCGAGCTAACTTCAACGAAACGCAAACGCCAATGGGACCAGAAGATTGGTGTACTGGACTGGACCAACACGCCACTAGGATCTTCACGGATGGCTCAAAAATGCACTATGGAGTAGTGGATGCGGCAATGTTCTGCGCATAACCAGATATAATGCTTGCCCTACAAGTTGACCTACAACTACATCATATTCCATGCGGCACTCTTAACATACAATAAACAATAAACACTTTTTGTACCATGTTATTCACTATAACTATGACCATAAGTTGCTCAATAAACATCCTCGAAAGACAGAGCCCACCTGCGGTAAAATTTTTGTTGACGTCAGCTCCATTTGTTCCAAAATGTTATGGCAAGCATGGAGGCTTTAGATAATCTAAATTTCCACTGCTAGAAAATGGCATCTTCTATTTTGGACCCAGTTCGATTGGGGGCATTGATGGCAACGTAATGGCGGATTACATGGCAAAATGAAGGAGTCGGGCTACCTCTTGAGAACGAAGGAAATATACAAATTTCATTGCAGTCGCTATATAGCGAACTGGATGAATCCGCTTGGGGTAAAGCTGGTGAAAGGTGGCGGAACACCACGCTAAAATAATGTGCATGGAGCAAAATCAGAAGTTCACTAACTCTCTGCTATATCTTCCAAGGAAAGATTGCAGACTAATGATAGGAGTAATAACTGGACATTGCCTAGCAGCAGCTCATGTTAAAAAGCTGGGGATATTAACGGAAGACGGCTGCCGGAAATGTAAGGAACCAGGAGTTGTGGAAACATTGGAACTACCTTATATGTAGCTGCCCAGCACTCGCATCACTAAGTCATCGATATTCCAACAAACACTTGCTCGCATCACTAGAAAAAGCGGCCAGACACACTTCCAATGCGCTGCTGGCGTTTGCCAAGCGCACACAAATCCTACAGGATCAACAAACCTCCTAACGACCTTCAGTATCCGGCGACACTAAAGACCTGGTTGGTCTATGTGGGACCACCATGTGGTGGTCAACCGGTTCTACCTATCCTATTAAAGCTAAGTGGAGGCTCCAAAAATTGAACTGGCTGCTACGCCCCAACAACAAGCTCCAAATGCGAGTTAAAACGGCACATATTCATATTTCCACATTCCAACTTGGACTTATGGTATTCAACTTTGGGGTACTGCTTCTAAGTCCCAAATTCACCTGGTACGCATAAGTCAATCTAAGGCCGCCAGACTTATCTCTGGTATGCCTTGGTATGTAAAGAATAAAGCCATCGAGCGAGATCTACACCTGACTCCAATCAGGGACCAAATAAATCGGCACTCTAGTCGCTATAACGAAAGGCTAGCGAACCATCCTAACAACTTATCCATTAGACTTAACAGAAGACCACGCAACAGAAGACTGAAGCGCATTTACACAAAGGGACCTCCCCAGTAGGAGAATCCACCAATAATGTACATTAATGTACATATATATATATATATATATATATTTTTTTTTGTTTTACCCTCCCCACTTATGTTGAGTTAGTCTTCGTAGCTACCATTTACCAACTGTTAATGTAAATATATAGATCCTGGATCATTAAGCCCAATACATGGTTGGGCAAGATCGCAACGATGCCGATCACAACCACCACACAAATAATAAAAAATAAAAAAATTTTATTAGCATATCCATCGACCGCCACATGAATCGAAAATCGATCATCAATCGATAATGTGAATGCAGCTGGGCCGATTTATTACACAATAATAATAATGGTATTATTGTGTAGACCAGCAACAATAAGCAACCCTACATATATCGCATTCTATTTGCGTAAGTCCCGTGCACTGCGGAAATGTGCACCGCTATTGGCAAAAATACAAAATTCTCAAATTTGGCGGCAAATCTATTACATGTTGGTACTAACAAATATCATCCGGCCAATCATACATAGTCAGCTAAAAACAGATGATGGACGATGGGCGGAAAACAGCAGGGAAGCAAGAATATGCGCTCTCATCGATGCGCATTTCCCTGGGGGTGATACAGAAGTCACAGAGCCCTGACACACCTCAAACTATCCGAACAATAAGCTCAGACCAACCGCAAGCACATAATCACACCGAAGAAAGGAAAATCCAGTGGGCAATGAGACTCGTTCTCGAACTACAAATCCCCTGGACTGGACATAATTTTCCAGCGATGCTGCAGATGACCAAGCATTGGATCATCCCATGGCTGCATCCACTGTTTGAGGTTCCATGTCTGGCAACAGTAGCACTTTACGCATAACGAAGAAGATGCTAAAGTAGTACTTGGGGCCTGTCACCACGACTGATGCATTGGATCTACATCTCAGTAGTGCGACCGATACTACTTTACGGCGTCCTGGTATGGTGGCAAGCCACGAAGAAGACCATATACCTCAAACTGATGGAAAGGACCCAGCGACAGGCAC
>JBAMCL010000149.1:0-53829 GCA_037075165.1 Hirtodrosophila histrioides
CGCAAAATACGACAGAGCTTTAAGCAAGTGTGAACTTTCAAAGGAGAAATATTTCCAATAATTGAAATGATATATTTGTACTTAAGAGATAATGATCATTTAGTATCAAAACTTTCATTAAATGAAGTACATAACAATGTCTAAGATACTTATAGATGTATTTCAATTAAAAGATTATAAGCTTTTACTTTTATAATAGATTTATAATAGATCTACCAGTTGAGATCAAAAGATCCAGATCAGACTGAGAATAATAATAAAAAAATATAAATAAGTAAATTAAAAAATAAATAATAATTATGATAATATAAATTTCTAATAATTCAAAAATGTGTTGAAAATATTTATAATTCTTCTTGTACTCAGAGATAATAAAAATTTACCCTGAAACAGGAAATTATCCTAATTTTCATTTCATATTCACAATTTGATCATTAGCTTTAGATTCATTTGGAAATAATTTAAGGACTTGTAGAACCCTTTTGGTTATACCAAAGCTTCTCAAAGACTTCTTCACATTTCCTAAACCTGTCTTAGCTTACATCCTTTTTACAGGGTAAAAACACAGCAGACCCCCTTTCAACAAAACAACACAAAAAAGTAGAAAAAAATCTCGTTGCATTTTTGTAAAAGGCAAAAAAAAAAAAAAATTATTATTAACGCCTGTTGGGTATGCCACAGGACGATGTCTGCGCCGGCTCCTACTCCAACCCTCAACCCCCTAACCCCCACCCCAGCTCCGTCTCCGTTTCTGGCTACTGTGCACACACTTTTCGTCATGTTGTTGTCGTTGCATGTTTTTTTTTTTTTTTTGGTGCATTTTGCCTGCAGCAGCTTTGGATGCAAAATGCATCTGGGCAAAAAACAACAGCAAACATGTCGCAGCCAGAGGGGGCAGGGGCAGGGTAGGGCAGCGCAGGGGCTGGCTGTAGCTATGGGGGAGTAGGCGTAGCTACATGACTGGCCCCCTCTTGCCCCAGCCAGTCATTAGGCGCTGTTGCACTTGGCTCCCGCTTGCACTTCAGGCCCTAGCAACAGCCCGGCTCGGATTTGGGGGCCTGCATCCTGGGCAGGCTCGTCATTGCCGCCGTCGGCGGACGTTATGTGTCTCAGGCAGTTGCAAATTACGCTCTCAGACTCAATTGTCTTGCGCCTCGGAGACTTGCAGGCTGGCCCAAGCCCCCTACTTGCAAAACAACAACAATAGCTGCATTTAACGCAATCTTTGCTGGCTAGACAGACAGCCACAGACGGTCACAGACTTGAAGACCAACTCCGACTCCAGCTCCGACTCCGACTGCAATTGCAACGTTGCAGACGTTCCCCCGAGGTGCTGGAGGCGTGGCATGTGGCATGTTGGCATGTTGGCAGAAGCGTCTCGTCATCGTCGCGACATGCACTTCAAATTTTTGTATATGTTCATTAGAATGTGTTGGTGATGATGCTTCAAAGCCCTGAAGTAGGCAACACATTTCGAGTGCATGATTTTCGTATTATTTTGAACATTCTTTTTTTGGTACAGTCATGCGTTTGGTCAGCTAAAAGCTTTTATGTCATAATCAGGATTTCAATAAAGCATCAGTTCAAAAGAATAATTTCATTAAGCAAACAGTTATAAATTCAATCAAGAGACTTCTCTCCATTAATATAAAAATTTCCGAATTTATTCATACAGAAATACTGTTAACACAATAATATTAAACTTATTTTATTTCCTTTGCCATTTCAGAACTCGTTCATGTATTTATGAGGTACGTAAACAACAAATAAACAAGAATGCTGCACTCTGTCGAAAGTTCCCGACTGCAGCTTACTCTGTTTCTTACACTATTTTATGGGCGACAAATTTGTTAAGGAGGTCAACAATTATCTATATCTTTTAGCGAATTTATGATGTGGGGCATATAGATTTTGTTCATTTTAGAGGAAGAAGTTGAGCTTGGCTGGCTGATCTTAACACTTTATATAGTGAGGGAATATACAAACATGTATACCAAATTTAGTTGCTCTAACTTAAAGGGTATTGAAAAAACTGCCCTCATACGGACGGAGCTTGCGCAAAACCAATATACTGTTCTTTCCCAAAGATTCTTATGGAAACAGAGTATAAACACCGCTATTTGCATATAAAACATATAGAACCAACATTTAAAGCCGTTCAAAGCTGAAAGCAGCTTACGTCAAAAACAACCTGCATTTAAGAAAGAAAAATATAAAAAATTTATATATATAAAGCTCGAAATAAAATCGTAAATGAATCTATTATGACAAGTGCGTGGGCTGGGCATAAAGTTTCTGAAAAAAAAAAAAAAAATGTTCGGGGAGGTTGGAGGGCACAACAAAAGCCGCACAGGGGCTGCTGTCTGTCCAAATTATGTGAAGTGTGTTCAAAGTGGGTTCGGATCCCATCAACATCATCATCATCATCATCATGTCAAACGGCAGCAGCGACAAGAAAAAAAAAGCCTAACGATAAAATTAACAACGGGCCAACAAAAGCGCCAACATATGCCAAAGGGCCGACCCGTAGCATCGTAAGGTAGTTAAAACTATACAATAATGGTACCGAAACGGCAGCCGTATGTCTTATTAGAGACCTAACGTGGCAGCAGCCTAGCCGAAAACGGTTTTGATTGACAACTCTGTTGAAATATCAAATTATAATTTCATAAATAGTAGAAAATAAAAGTTAAGCGGCTTTATAATAAGGTAATTGCCGTAGCTATTAGGCCTGGGCGTGGATGTATAAAAAAACAGACCGCCAGATCTTTGGCTTAGATTGAAGGTCAATGACAACACGTAATTGATTATTAACTGACAATGTCTATAGACCAACCTCAGCAGAAGAAAAATAAATAAAAAATAAAAATAATTAACCAAAGATTGAAAAAACATGTTTTAATTTCATGCTTAAGATATCGTATTAGTAGCGGAATTTTAATTGCCACTATCTTAACCCAGCCTTGGCACCTGGCCACAGCTCGTGAACTAGAAAAACATAAAACTGCAATATATTTTTCAGTTTTTGTTGTGTTGTTTTTCTTAGCATTCAAGCCCATACGAGTTCCTGCCCATATGAAGTATATTGTTATTGGGAGTGCTCTCGCCTTATGAAGGTGCCACATAAGTAATTCTGCCACATTGCTCCATTCGCCTGCAGGCCAAAACAATTTTCACACCACTGCAATAACATATATATACAAATAACTTTTATTTTTCTTTTTTTTTTTTTTTGGGAGGCGCGTTAAGAGCAAACCAATCTGCGTTTGGTAAAAAAAACCAATCAATGTGCTGCTATTTCCATTAGGATTGAAAAGTTGCTCATGTGCCGCCATGTTTTTCCTGATGATTGGCAAAAAAGAGAGTGTATCTAGAGTTGGGCGAGGATTGGGAATCCCAAGACAAACCCTCAGGTTCCCAAAACAAAGCTTGAGTTTAGGCGGTCTAGGAAATAAACAAATTTTGTTTAACAAATTGCATTATTATACCATTTTTTCCCTCCAATGGGAACCATACGAATTATGGGCTTTCTTAGAAGTGTATCTAACGTATTTTAAATCAAAACTAAATCAAATTTTTATCTTCCAACTAAGGTCATTTAATCTTAATGTAAAATCAAATTCCTTTGTGATTAAGTAAGAACACTTGACTATCTTGTAAATCATAAATCTTAACACATAACAAACACAGTAATAATTAATGTTTTCGCAGACAGAATTCAATAATTAACTGTCTCGCTCAGGCGGCGAGTTTCTCAAATTTGTAGCTACAAATATAGTCAGTTGCATAATTAATAGATATTTTATTTAAATTTAAATTGTTGTATATATTTGTTTAGATAAGATGTGTGATGCCTAGAAGTAAATTAATTGAGTAGCCTACAGATTAGCTATAATAGCAGCCATATAAGCTGTTTATTCTCTACTAGTATAAAGATTATTTTTCTCATTTTATCTATAAGTTTTTATAATCTTGAAACTAAATTTGAATTTTTTAAATGACTCATCTTTCGAAAGGCTGCAGGAAATAGCTAAGCTATAAATCAATAAAAGTGGAAAAAATCTTTTCAAGTTCCACAGTTTACAGATGCGCATGTTATGATAATACAGTGGACACTCGATAGATTGAATTAATTGAAACAGATTGTTCTTAAGACAACTAGAAGATATAGTAGTCGGAATTTAACGAAATTTCGTCAGCTTCTATAAAACTTACATCTTAAATCTGTTTAATAACATCGGGATATACATAATTACTAATAAACAAGAAAGTTGTTCCTTTAACAACTATATTCTTGTAGCTATAGTTCCTATGGTAACTATAAGATCAAGAATATTTATACCTCCAAATTGTCTGCCACAATGCGTTGCACATTGCCTGACAAAATGATGATACCCTCTGCATCTTCTTATACAAAAACCTCAATGAAATTGGTTCACTCTTGCGAGCTGTTCAATATAGCTGGCGTTCACTGTACTCATAAGCCAGGAGGCTGCACTCTAGCTGATAATTACTGCTCCATAGCCGTTGCAAGCTGTGCAGAATTTTTAGTTTACGAGCATATAAATGTAATTGGATGCGCAAAAATAATAGGTACCCATATGGGTAAGAGTATGTTTATAAATTGAACAGAGCCTCTGTCAGCTCGCCTGTCATTTTGTGTGGCTCCACCGCAATTTGCAACAGCAGCAACTGCAACTGCAACAACAGCAACTGCAACAACAACTGCGCATGGGCAAAGGCAAAACGTGTCATCATCGATTACGCAGCGACGGGGCAGGCAACTTCTGGCTGCAGGCTGCAGGCGGCAGGCTGTAGTCAGGAGTTGCAGTTGCAGTTGCAGGCAAACAAGTTGTTGCTGCGGCTGCTGCTATCGCTTTGTGTTATCGCGCCAGGAACTATGATGACGCCGGCAATGGCAATCCCCCGGGCGCGTAACTCAAAGCGACAACACTTGACACTAATTAATACATACGCACCATGCAGTAGTATGCAGCATGCAACATGCAGCATGCCTCCATGCACCACATGCCACATGCTGCCACCCACTCGGCATGTCGACGCGCTCGTCGCATTTCAATCAAGTCCACGTCAGTCATTCATTCATTCAGTCAGTCAGTCCGTCAGTCAGCTCAGTCAGTTACCGTTGAGATTCAGTCGTGATAAAGTTGTTTCAAAGTGTTGCAGCTTTTAACACACGCACACACACCACACACCACACAACAAACACACACATAGCTGAGTGCCTAACTGGCACATTTGAAGCGGGGTAGACAGCG
Organism: Hirtodrosophila histrioides; assembly: GCA_037075165.1. Classification (NCBI taxonomy): domain Eukaryota; kingdom Metazoa; phylum Arthropoda; class Insecta; order Diptera; family Drosophilidae; genus Hirtodrosophila; species Hirtodrosophila histrioides. Next base: position 5,280 of record JBAMCL010000149.1, read on the forward strand.
GGGAGCTGCGGAGGTACTCATGTGTGCTATTGTGCCGGGTGCCGTTGATGCTTATCAGTTTGTCGCGTCCGTTAGCCTGGCTTAGATTCAACACGCAGCCAGGCTTGCTGATAATAATTACTTACCGTTGCATTTCCTAGACGTCATATTATGCAGTAGTCGTCGTGATTTGTCTTGGGTGTAACTACAACTGCTACTACATATAATCGATAGTATCGATAACATCGCTTTCAGCAGCGATTGCTTTTTCTTCCTTTCTTGAAAGCTTATAAACGAATTTTTTGCCTTTATTTGCAACTTATTATGTCTACTAGTCGTCGTGATTTGTCTTGGGTGTAACAACTAGTGCTAATGCATATATATCGATAGCATCGATAACATCCTTCAGCAGCGATAGCTTTTTTTCTCCCTTGACAGCTTATAATCGAATTCCTTGTTTTTATTTATAACGTAGTATGTCTAGTAGTTGTAGTGATTTGTCTTTGGTATATCTGAAAATGCTACTACTACATATAATCGATAGTATCGATAACATCAGTCTCAGCAGCGATCGCTTTATTCCTTTCTTGAAAGCTTATAAGCGAATTCTTTGCCTTTATTTACAACATATTATGTCATATAGGTCGTCGTGATTTGTCTTGGGTGTAACAACTAGTGCTAATGCATATATATCGATAGTATCGATAACATCGCTTTCAGCAGCGATCGCTTTTTCCTTTCTTGAAAGCTTATAAACGATTTCTTTTCCTTTATTTACAACATAGTATGTTTATTAGAAGTCGTGATTTGTCTTGGGTGTAACATATATATCGATAGTATCGATAACATCGGTTTCAGCAACTGTTGCTTTCTTTCTCTCTTGACAGCTTATAATCGAATTCCTTTTTTTATTTATAACGTAGTATATCTAGTAGTTGTAGTGATTTGTCTTGGGTATATCTAAAAATTCTACTACATACATATATATCGATAGTTTCGATAACAGCGATTTCAGCAGCACTTGCTTTTTGCCTTCTTAAAGCCTATAATCGCAGTCTTCGTTTCTATTTACAACAAATTTTTCCAGTTGTCTTAAGTGTAACTAGTGCTACTCATATGTACATATATATCGATAGTATCGATAACATCGGTTTCAGCAGCTGTTGCTTTCTTTCTCTCTTGACAGCTTATAATCGAATTCCTTTTTTTTATTTATAACGTATCATGTCTAGTAGGTGTCGTGATTTGTCGTAGGTCTAGATCTAAAAGTGCTTCTACATACATATATATCGATAGTATCGATAACATCGGTTTCAGCAGCGATTGCTTTTTTGCTTTCTTAAAGCCTATAATCGCAGTCTTCGTTTCTATTTACAACACATTTTTCCAGTTGTCTTAAGTGTAACTACTACTGCTACTCATATGTACATATATATCGATAGTATCGATAACATCGATTTCAGCAGCGCTTGCTTTTTTCTTTTCGAAAGCCTATAATCGAATTTCTTGTTATTTTTGACAGCATAATATATCTAGACTTGTTTTCTTGTTCAGACTTAATTTTTAGATTAAGTTGCTTTATTATTTATCTAAATATTAGGTTTAATTAAAAGTGGTTTATAATAAAAATATGTAGATGTCAAAATTACTTAAAAAGTAAGGCCTCTTTCACATTTGCGACTACTTCCTAAACGTATTTCATTTTGTTTTCCCTTTTTCGAATGAAATAGCTATCGTTCGTTCTTATTAAAGTCACATCAAACAATATTAATATACTCATGACAATTCAAAGGGTAATTATCATTTATATATCACATTTAATCAATAAACTCTCGCAGCTAAAATCAAATAACCAAATGACACACAAAATGGGCAAACTTCATACTCAAACCGGAAATTAATAAATTGACAGGATATTGAGATTGTTGGTCAGCAATTTCTTATGCAAATATTTAAACAAAAATTCGCATTCAACAAACAAACAAAAACAAAAACACTAATAATGCCAATATTACGCATATCTGTCATATTATGTGAAATTAGTATGTAAATTTGCGTTGCTGAATTTGTTGTTTCCTCGATTATTAGGCAGATCAGGCCGCATTCAGCTTGACGCTCATTAAAATCCAATTAAAAGGGTTCGTGACTCAGACAGGCAATACCTGAGTGTATATAGGAATGTTGAACTGGTCTGACAATCAGTCATATATTCATATCCATATCAAAGGCAAACAGCGCCCGCTGGCAGTGCCAAATTGTCAGGGAATGGGAATGGGAGAGGTGGCGGGGTTGCCACAATGATCGATGAAGTTACGCCTTGGACTTTGGCTTTATTGCCGAAATTGTAATCGGAAATGGAATCGGTAACGAAGCTAAAAAAATTTTCAATTGATAACAATGGAAAATTCGACACAAAATGGCATTAATTTTCGGCTCTTTAAAGACAACTTTGACACCAAATGTTGAATAAACGCTTAATTAACACTCAATAGCGTGGCTAATGCCAATGGGGCCAGGTGCTAGAGAGGGTAGCGGGTGACGGGTGACGGGAATGGAGCTGAGGTCCAAAGTAAATTGCGGCAATTGAAGGCGCGACGAATGCAACTGAAAGACCTCCAAACAACAACAACAACAAATATAAAAATCGCAGACAAAAATTAAAGTTTTAAAAGTAAACAACGCAAATTGACATTTTGCCTCTCGACAAGGCAGACAGCCACCAAAAAAAAAAAAACAAAAATCAAAATCAAAATAATACAAAAAAAAACTATCTTCAGATTGCCAAAGATATATGTATACCCTTGCAGAAAAGATATTGATATAGGAACTCAATTTTCGAACTATTTCTCTGGTTCCTATATGATGTAGGATACGATTTTGATGAAGTTTAAACAAACTATATTACGTATTATATATAATTACAATTACTAAGTTTGAAAGGGTAATTATCATTTATATATCACAAAAATTTAATACAATCAAACTCTTGTAATGAGTATTTTTATTTTAAACAAACTATATTACGTATTATTGACAATTACTAAGTTTGGTTAAGATATCTAAAAAAAAAACAAAAAAGTTATTAATACAATTCAATTTCTCATCGATCCTTACTATGGCTGCTTTAGAAAATAGTGATCAGATTTTGATTAAATTTATTCAACTTATCTAGATCATCACTAAACTTTGATTTGGTAAGTTTGGTTGGGATATCTTTATAAACACAAAAGTTATTTATACAACATCATTTCGACCGATTGTTCCTATGGGACCTATGAATATGTATGTTGTAGTGATCCGATTCGACTGGTTTCGAAATATATAGTTAAAAAATCACCACTGCTTAGTTTCATTATGATAGAAGCAACCGTTGAGGCTGATTGAGAATATACTTCATCACTGCGTTACAGATTTCGTGACTAAGTAATAATACCCTCTGAAAGGGTACACAAATGTTTTGTTGCAAGACGGGGCAAGCCCAGCAGGTCGCCAATCGAAAATGACAGTTGCAGTTATATATATATATACATAATTTTTTTTTTTTTTTTTTTTGGCAATCGGTGGAAATCACAAAAATTGCGGACAAAGTCACTAAATGACTAACTTTGTTCGACGTTTTGGTGTTTACGGTGTTCGACATTCGGCATTGAATGTTGCATGTTGCATGTTGCAAGCTGAATGTTGACTGTTAACTGTTAACTGTTGACTGTTGGACGTTGGCCAATTGGCAGGCGAAAAGTGAAAAGCTGCTTTAACAGAAACCATCGCGCAACACCTGAGGGCAAGGAGTTGCGGTTGCGTCATGCTGCAAGCAGCATGTTGCTGCCACAAAGCTGCTGCTGCTGTTGTGTGAGTGTATGTGTGTGAACGTGTGTGTGTGTGGGTGCACGAGCAATCGATGATCGCGTTGAAATCTGCTCGCATGTAACGTTTAAATTTGTTGAAATCAACGTTGGAAAGTCTTCAGCTGTGGCATTGGGCAGGGGGCCTAAGGGGGGGCTAGGAATAGCTGCCAGCCTGCTGCATTTCGGCTTTTCATGCCTTTTTGAGCAAACAAGAGTTGCACGATTTTCTTGTAATTTTCCGCAGTTTGGCTTTTAAAGCCCGGCTTGAAGGCAGCCCAAACCAAGTGCAGCCCATATAAATCTACAATGTTTGTTTAATTTCGTGTGCTTATTCGCCGCGTTTTTTGTTTTAATTTGTTTAAAAAAATTGGTCGCCTTGCTGGCTTAAACACACAAAAAACAAACAAAAACAAAATCCTACCAAAAAAAATAGAAAAAACAAACGAAATTTGGCTAATTGTGTGGCGATCATTGCTCATTACGGCTCATTATTGTCGGTTGTTTGGTGGTTGTTGCTTGTTACTTGGCTGTTGTTGTTGTTGTTGTTGTTTTTGTGGTGGGGTGGTGCAACTTACAGGTTCTTGTTGTGTTGCAGTTGCTGTTTTTTGTTTCTCTTGTTTTTCCTTAGCCTCTTTTATTGTCATTGATCTTGTACTAAGATTAGCATAGATATTGTTTTCTATTTGTGATTAGATGTCTGAGCACGATTTTGTTTCGGCAAAGCCAAAGGGGAATTCGAATTGGAATGTTTGTTAAATGGCCACTTAAGAGAAGTTAACATGTTTTAATAGAAGAATTTGCCAACCAGTAACAATAAAAACTTAAGAGCACCTATTAAATATTATGCGTATCAAATCTATATCATTTGCCAAAGTTAACCAATCAAATTCAACAGTTTTATAGCATTTTCAAACGTGTTTTAGTTCATACAATTTTAAATCGTAAGAAATCAATGAATTTCAACGGAAATCGTAAAAATTCATCCATTTTTGTGACTATTTTGTATGCTTTAATTTTGGTTAATTTTATTTTTAACCAACTTTTACATAATATCATTGCCAATCAAAGGCGTTCATAAAGCTGATGATTAAATTCCAAATAGAATATACAATAAAATCCACGCCCAAAAATTATGTTTGGTTTTTTATAACCTTGCAGAGGGTATTATAACTTTGTCACTAAATGTGTAACGCTTTGAAAGCAAACATTTTCGACCACAAAAAGTATATAAGTTTTTAAGCAATAAAGATCTTTTATGTTTATAAAGATATGGCAACCAAATTCAGTCGTTATAAGTTTTGGAATGTGCTTAAGATGTTGACTAAGTTTTATCAAAATTGGATAATAATATCATTATTATTATATTATACTTGCCACAGGAACTTTCGGATGAAAAATGAGTTTTTGTATGAATAACTTTTTTGTTTTTACAGATATCTTAACAAATTTCAGAAATTTCTGATTATATCATCCCTAAATTAATTTGTTTAAGATGGATAAATATCGTATATAATTTTATACTTTAGCTGCTGTCGGAACAATCGGACAAAAACGAAACTTATGTCTGAAAAACAAGGGTATAAAGCTTCGTCATGCTGAAGATTTTTTATTCTTTCTCTTTTTTTGTAAAGCCATTTATAAACTTTTTGGCAAATACGTATATTACAGCTCGTAAAGTTTGAAATCGAAGCGAAACTTGATTTGCAGGCAACTTAACAAATGTGAGCATTGATCAGACAAAATGACAAAAGCTCATAAACATTTCAGCGGTTTTCGTATGGGTTTTATGATATTAGGGGCCCCATAAAAAGAACTTGGAGCTAAGGTTGGGCGCCTTGTGGTTTTATGTGCACGTTTCAAATGTTGGGCCATTGTTTCAAATGGCCAAAGTAAATAAAATTAAGCAGACAGAGTTGGAAATTTGTTGATTTTGCATATGACAAAGCGCTGGATAGCATTATATATATATATATATTTTTTTTTTACGACTTTCGCTTTTAATGGCCCCCAGGCCACGTTGGTCTGCTGTAGGTCGCTCCGCCACCACGAATTCAACAGAGCCAGGCCGGTCTGCAACTTCAATCCAACTCCTTTATTATGAAATATGAAAAGCGCAATGTAAAATGAAGCCGCTGCAAGTTACAAATCTATGAAGCACGCGGCACGGACCAAGGAAAGCGACTCCAACTCCAACTCCAAATCGACCCAATGACGACGCCAACGACGATGTCTGGTGCCAGGAAGGCGATACAAATCGAAGCTGGCGATCATCGGACTGCCTCCGATCATGTTGCACTTTCCTGCTCCAGCATTTCAAATTCATACAGGCAGCAGGCAGCAGGTCTCCCCCCTACCAATCCGATCCAACTGATCTGCCCCTGTGGCACAAAATGCTCGACATAAAGGGCAAGAGTTCAGCGAGCTGGGACTGTGGAAAATAGTACTGTGCCTGTGCTACACAGTGAAAATTGAAGCATCAGCTGAAGCTGTTTGGCATCACGTTGCCTCTTGAACAAAATACAACATATAAATATTTTTTAACAGGCGGCAAAAGTCAGTGGAGCCAAGCAAGTTGCTGGAAAATTGAAAGTAATTGTCACCTTTTGAGAGTTTTAAAGCTTTTGGCATGGCTTGCAAGTTGCATAGAAAGTGTGTGTTGAAAGTAAATGAGCTTAGATTGAAGCTAAGTTATGAAAGTGAGGTTAAGTTGCTGCAAAGTGGGGTTAGAATGCATACAAATTGAGGTTATGTTGAGTGAATTTACGTTTATGGCGAATAAATGACAATTTCGAGGGCTCTACTGAAACTAACTCATGAAATTGAGGTTAAGCAGGATATTATTGGGGTTAGAATGAAGAATATTGAGGTTATGGTCATTAAATTTATGGTTATGGTAAGCAAATGAGTAATTTTTAAATGTCACTTAACGTTAAAGGTATGTCTATGTCTATTTTTAGATGTGTCGCTTTTAGAACTAAACAAAATGGTTACCTATGGCTAACATACTCATCTTTTGTTCGGAAATCTTTGCGTGATCTCTGACAAAGCGTTCCAATGTAGTCGACTGGATGAGCATGCCATGACCAATTAACTGCCTGATGCCAGTACCGGCGTGCTGCGAATCCAGTTTCGCAGTTGCGTTGCCTCTCTAATAAAGACTTAAACCAAATCATAGCAGCACCCCCGCAAAGTAGGCCCAATGCTGGCTCAATTCCTTGCCGGTTGCATGCAACATGGCCGTGCAACATTTCGCCAACGGGATGCATGCCAAGCGGCGAGCGTCGTGCATGCAACACTTACAGCAACAAAATTAAACGCAAATCGCAACCAATCACAAAGATTACCCCCACACTCAAAACACACACACAACACACACATACTACAAACTCAAAAGGAGGCAGCGCCCCCGCTGAAAACTTGTAAGTTCCAATGGCTCGCTCGTTAAGGGGCTGCAGGGGGGTGGGTAGGTGGGCTGGGGAGGGGACGGGTTAGGGGCAGCGTTGCCCCAAAGGCGCTTGCATTGGTATTTTAAACACTGCCAGGCGCATACTCAAAACGCTTAAATTATAATAACTTTATTAAGCCTCGACTCGGCGAGTGGGCAAAAGTGAATTCGGTGGGAGACAGAGTCACACACACACACACACACACACCCCTCGCCTAGCTGAACAGGTGTAGTGCAAAGAAAGCAACAACAAATGGCTACAGGTAAGAGAAAAAAAAAGAGAAGAAAAAAACTGAAAACCCAAACATAAACCCAAGGCACAAGTTTTTTGTGTCTGTTGCCCATTTTTCGAGTGGTTTTTACTTGGTATATGCTACAGCATAGTTGTTATTGTTGTTGTTATTGTTGTTGTTGCCTGCTGCTTATGATTGTTTTTTCATTTTCTCAAGTGATGAGTAGGATATCTGTCTGTTCCTACAGCAATGGCAACAACAGCAACAAGCTATTTGCGACTCACGACTTTTCATGCAATTTTGAATTTAAAATTCTTCACACACTCTTTTCATTATGTAGCTCCATTCCTGACTCTACCAACCCGCTAACCGCACCCGCCGCTCCCCTCTACCCGCTAACCGCTCCCCTGCTGCCCACTGGCCCAGTGTGCCTGTAAAAACGGCCCGCCATCGAAGCCAAAAGCCAGGCAAAATAAGATGCTACTCTTGTGGCCATCTTGAAGTGGTTGTTGTAATGGGCGAGCGAATACTTATGTGTGTGACTGTATGTGTATGTGTGTGTGTGTGCGTGTGTGTAGAGAGTGTGTGTATGGGGGCCACTACTAGAAGACGCCTCACAATCACGCGCCATTTACTTTTTTTATTGGCGCTGGCGCTGCTAGCAGATCACAGTGGTTAGAAACATAGTAGTATTGGAAAGAGAGTAAAATAGACTATATTTAGCAATTATTTGAATAATTTTGCTAATTAAGTAGATTATTATTATTCATACTTAAAGATTTAATAGCCAAATTCCATCAAATTACCAATTCAATAACTTTAGTTTTTACAGAAAGCCTTAATTACTGGAATTATTGTGCCTGAATACCTCCTGCTTGCAATTCACCATTGCAATTACTTGATTAGTCACGACTGAGAAGTATAATTACTTAAATAATTGTATCTGAATCACTAGTGCTTGCAATAGTAATTATAACAGTCTCAATGCATAATTAATTGGTCTGATTGAATACTTGATGAAATAATGACTGAATATCTTAACCTGCACGGAGTATCCATATTTAATAATAATTAAAATTACTTGAGTAAATTTAACTAATAAGTTTAATTACTTGAATAATTATGCGCCTTATTAAATATTTAAATTTATATTGGTGGCATATTCTAAGAATATTAGCTACTTTAACCAATTTTATCTTATTTAAGAGCTGGAATTCAATAAGACAATATGCTATCTCAGTTAAACTATGCAACTTTGAATCCCTTCTGGCCTAAAAGTCACTTAAAAATTGCTCATACCTGCCTATCCTTAAAAACTCATGCCTCATGACACATACCTTAGCCTGACCTTTACGTATCTCAAGTAAACATCTGCTAAGAAATAAATAACGAAGTTAGGCAACCTTAACTATTATTTTCTTGATCAGTCCATTGTCGTGGACAATTCATCATTTTGAACCACTGTGCAGAGAAGCGCGTGGATTTTGTGTTGGTGTCGTTGGTGATGATGACGCTGATGATGAGGATGAGGATGACGATGACTGGGCTGCTTGCCCTGCTCAGTGGCTTAGCCAGGTTGGGTTGATGTGTCTGTCTTGGACTGTTGCTGCCGGTGGTGCTGTAGCTGCTGCCGCTGCTGCTGCTGTTGCTGCTTGCCACTTGGTGGTCCAATTCAACGAATTGACTATAATCAGTCTAGTGGCAAGTACTTTTCGAGTGCCTACTCATGCACTTCTGTGCAGCGTGAAGAGTGCGGAGTAGTTGCAACTGGCTGACTGGCTGACTGGCTGGTTGGCTATTTGGCTGACTGGCTGGGCTGTCCAGTCGGCAAGTTGCAAGTGGTTTTACCCGGCCTGCTCTCATATGCAAATGTAGCTTGCGCCACACGGTCTAGAAACGTCAGGTAGTCGTACACACCGGAGTGGCTCTCACGAGTGCCGCGACGCACAAAATTAATTTATTACATACAATGCAACAAATTACACCACTCATTAATATTTAAGCCAAGTTTTGCGTAGCCGCTCCAAGAGCTGTAACATGTGGAAGGAAGCTGCCAAAGTAGTGTGCTTGGCTTGGCTTGGTCAGGGGCGGTAACATGCCCAAGACCAAGACCAAGACATGGCTCTCATACCTAATAAATCTGTAATTTGTAATTAATGTGAAAAATTGCCGCCCGAGACGCCAAACAAGCCTAAATTGTTATTACAGCCACAGTGCACGTCCAAAGCCCAGTTCGAGTCCAGTTTTTGGTTCATAAAAATTGCAAATAACTTGGTCATATGTGTGTGCGTGTGTGTGTGTCGCACCCTGTCCGTCTCTGGGTCTGTTGTGGGTCAAAGCCATAACTCTTCGACAAGTTCGGCAGTTCGACAATTCGCATTGCCTGTGGCCCAGGTCTGGCCTGGCCTGTACTGTCCTGTCCTGGCCTGGTCAGTCACTATATGTTGGCCAAAAGGCGGCTCAGTTAATGTTCGTGCTGTGTTTCATAAATATAAATTAAGCCACTTGACTAACGCAAAGCGCGTGTTTGAGACTGGAATATGTGAAAACTTGGTCACCACATTCTCCCCATATCTTTATCTGTATCTCATGTTGCCAAAATATCATTGCAACTGAGGCAACCAACTGCCTCCGGTTGCCAATGGCGATGGCATATCGCGCCATTGTCTGCTGAAAGCAGCTCATGCGGCGTGATTAATATGGAAGATGGCCAAAACAGAACCATAGCCAACAAATTTATGATATGTGCCAAGAGATGTGAATTTTTGAAAGAGAAGTGTGTGACAACTTAATCAAGAAACAGCTGAAAAAATGTATATATATAATAAAATGGATTTCACATTGCTTTACAGATTTTACCTGCTTAGATATTAGCTTCATCTTGTGATAACTAATCTGTGTTATTTATGGCAGCATATAAAAATGGCTATAAATATATATTTGTGTGCCTAATAACAATAAAAACATAAATCTAAAGTTTGAATAGAAGGTTCCCTTAATGGCATTTATTTATGTACAAAATAAATATATATTTTTAAACTAGTCTTTGACAAATGTATGCCTTATTTGAATTCTCTAATATTATAACATGATATGCCTAATAAATATAAAACTATAGTCAATCAGGCGTGTTTCTATTTATAAACTCATGACTTTTGTAGTTTCGGATTTTATTATTTTTCCATTAACGAATTCGCATGAATCGAATCCGCATTTTATTATGCGGAAATGGGAACATGCCTTAACGCTTTGACAGAATCTTTAGGCAATAAAAGCGATTAATATGTATAAAACAAATAAAAATTTGTATAAAAATGGAAAACTTTACAACTATTGCTACCAAAACCAAACCTCCAATCGTCATTGGAGGCGCACTAAGTTGAAGTTGTAAACTTCTAGAAGTACATACTTTGCATTTGTTCGTATTTGCAAAAATTCTGAAAGAATCAAATAAATTCAATTTTGAAACACCGAAAAACAATTGAATTATTTTTAAGCACACTCCTTATAGTTTACATTTCAACAAACTTATTCAATTGTTTCTTTTTTTTATCCTAACGACCTTCAGTATCCGGCGACCCCAAGGACCTGCTCGGTCTATGTGGAATCACCATGTGGTGTTCAACCGGTTCTACCTAACCTAACCTATTCAATCGTTTTAAAGCACACCCAGTCCTTCAATTACAAGTCTGATAATTTACATTTCTAAAGATTTCACTTAAAAACAATAACTGAAACACAATAAGGCCATTAAAAACACAATTAGGGCATAAAATGTCTGCACGCATGATTGATAATATTCGAAAGCTATCAAAAAAAAAACCAGCTATATATTACGCTAGAGATATTTTGAACAGTTGACCGCAATGAAGGTACAAACTATAAAAAAAAATAACTTAAAAATATTCGCACTATTGCCCTTTATACGCTGACCCCCTACAACTCCCTCCGATTCGATGCGGTTCCAAATTGCTAACCGGTCAGTAACCGAATCAAAACAATTTTTTGATCATGCTGGCCTGGCCAAGAGGTAACGCAGTTGAGTGAGTGATTCAATGGAGCAAAACGTGAGCTAGAGACGTGAGACAACAACAACAACAATAACAACTATGATAACAACAACAATAATAACCGTTTATATGCCTGATGAGCGGGTGCCTTTGAATACGACCCCACGATATAACATTTTTTTTTGTTCACTTGTGATATTTATTTTTTTTCTCAACGAATCAATCACAATGATTATGATAAATGATTTCGGTTATTCACAAAAATTTTTTTTAACGGACTGCCATTGTTTGATAGTTTTTTCAGATTTTTCTTCTTGTTTTTTTTATTTATTTGTGTATTATTTTTTTTTTGCATTATTACGCCGCGTAATGGCCGATCAGCGAGTTTGGGTTGTAATTGCCGGCTTATAAATCACAGTGAAAAGATATAATTTCTGTTAGATGATCAGTTGGCTGACCGTAGTTGATTAGCACATTTGTCTGACTCTCAATGGAGTTTCACTTTTTCATGAAGAAACGAAACGAAACGAAAATCCCCACGTAACGCTGACCCAATGAACTCTATAAGCCAGGTACTACTTGCCAATTTTTTTTCTATTTTTTTTTGTGCTCAAGCTATTTGCTTAACGGATTTCATTGTGTACTTGCACAATGGTGTTTTATTTTTGCTGGTTTCAAGCTTATCGCATTTTTCTAATCTTGTTAAGATACTTCATTAGTGTCACAGACGGACGCCTTCCTTGCATTGATTAATGTGTGTCAGGCGGAAACTTTGGAGCACCCAAAACGTGTAACTAGGCGGCAACGGACCACCAGCACTAGTCCCCAACTAGCCCCCTCCACCAAACCAGCCCCCAGCTGCAGCTGGAAACCTGAACCTGACTCACAAATGCGACTCTGTTTGCATAGTCCACGCCCCTTCCATGTTGGTCGCCTGCAATTTGAAGTCTTTATTGTGCACCTAATGCATAGAGGTGGAACTGCATCATTAGTTGCCGCTCCGAGCTAGGCATGTGGCAGTACGTGCTGCCCAAGAATAGATATATTAAGTTAAACATGTTAAATTAACTTCTACAAATCAAAACAAGTATAAAAGTAAATACTAATATAAGTAAAATATAGACACATCAAGTCTAAAATATGTAAGATAAACTTGAGTAGATCAAAAGCAGAAATAATGGAAATACAAACAGGATTTCTTAACCAATTTTAAATAAAATGTAGATTAATTAGATTCAATATATTAGATAAGTCCTGAGAAATTAAAAGAACTTGAAAAGTAATCACAAACAAGAATATTAAGATTTTTGTTCTAGAATATAGACACATTATGTTTTAAATATGTGAAATAAACTTGACTAGATCAAAAGCAGAAATAATAGAATACAAACAAGATTTTTAACCAATTTTAAATAAATATAGATTAATTTTACAAGCTTCAATATGTTAGATAAGTTCTGATATTAAAAGAAGCTGAAAAGTAATCACAATTAAAAATTTTAAGGGGTTTTTTTATAAAATATAGACACATCAATTCTAAAATATGTAAGATCAACTTGAGTAGATCAAAAGCAGATACATTAGAAATACAAACAAGATTTTTAAACAATTTTGAATAAAATATAGATTTATTAGATTCAATATGTTATATAACCCTGAGAAATCAAAAGAAGTTGAAAAGTAATCACAATTAAGAATTTTAAAGGGTTTTTTTTTCTAGAATATAGACACATTGAGTTTAAAATATGTGCAATAAACTTGAGTAGATCAAAATAAAGAAATAATGGATATACAAACAAGATTTTTAAGCCAATTTTGAATAAAATATAGATTTCTATTTATAAAATTCAATATGTTAGATAAGTTCTGAGAAATTAAAAGAAGTTGAAAAGTAATCACAAACAAGAATTTTAAAAGTTTTTTGTAGAATATAGTCACATTAAATTTCAAAAGCGAAAATAATGGAAACAAGATTTTTTAAATAATTTTAAATAAAATATAGATTTATTAGATTACAAGAAGTTGAAGAGTAATCACAATTAAGAGTCTTAACTAAACTTATAAAAATACATTTTACAATATACTTTAGTAATGTTGGATTCCGTACAATACCAGCATTTTATTTTTTAATTTGTATTACATTTTCACTAAAAACTAGCTTCTTTTTAAATTTGATTCTTAATCAAAAATTAGTTTTCTATAATTACAAACATTATTTATTTTAAAGAATAAACAATTCACACTCATTTTTGATTACTTTTATATTATAGTTTTATGGTTAAAAAGAAGCTTAGCTTCGTTTTAAATTTGATTCTTTATCAAAAATTTGTTTTCTATAATAATTATTATAATTAATTATTAAAAGAATAAACAATTCAAACTAATTTTTGGTCACATTTATATCTTTAAGTGTTATGGTCACCTTAATACAAAACATTGTAGCTGACTCTTTTCACTTGCGCATTGTGCAATTCATTGCACAACATTGAACGAATAAGTATAAAAGAGACAAAGCTAGTGTCATCAAAATCTACACGCCGTGTAGACATAACGGTTCTTCGAGCTATGTATTTCATCATATGACGCTTGTCATCGTAATCTCCTTTCTGCTGCGTCAGTCCTGCTTGAATATCGCTTCTGATAAGCCGTGTGTAGTGCTAGATTGAAAATAATTGAAATATATACATACATAAGTGAATTACTTTAATTAATCATTGCTTAAATCTGAGTTTGGGTTCTAATTACATCAATGAAAAGAGTTTAAGCTCTGCTATTATAAATAAATATTACATTATAATTATTTTAATAATTTCAAGCTTGGCTAAAACGCAAAAAGTTAAGGATTTCCATGCAAGATATTTACACCGAATTGAGTAATATTTGTAAACGTTTGGTAAATTTTAATGAGTTTAAGGAAATCTAAAGAAGTTTTAAAATCAAAGAATTTAAGAAACTTTTATGTTAAATGCAAGTTTCAACATGTTACAAAACTTGGTTGAATCCCAAAATGTGGTTGACTTAACTTTCAGCAATATTTGTAATCTGATCTTTAGGCAAATATGTTTGTTAACTCGTTGACAACAACAAATTCCTTGTCCAGTTGCCAGCATAACCTGCTTTACAAATAAACAGCAACAGACAATGTCTTTAATGTTATTCAACGCATAGCCAGACCATATTTATATACATATACATATATATTTTATGCACTAAGCTGCAACATTTTGGGGAACAACTTTCAAAAAAGTGCTAACAAGCGCTGCAGTTGACAATATTTGGCAATAACTTTGGCTGGCTTTAATAATTTGTGACAGGTTTCTTAATAAATGTGTTCAACTTTATATATTGCAGTCTCATTTGCCGGAACACCCAACGAGCGATCCATGTGGCTGACGCATTGATCCCAACGGCCCACAGACACTTGTCGCCTTGGTGAGGAGTCGCTCGAGAGGAGCTGCTAGGAGCATGTTTCCCAGTTATCAGGATGCGGCAACAACGCTGCGCTCGGCATTTCCCAACTCGCGACTGGACTCGCTGGCGCCGCATCCAACGCCAGAGAATCCACATGATGGCAACATGGATAGCCAGCTGCCGGCGCCGGAATCCGCTGATATTGGGTATAATCCGCTGGACGATGACTGGTGGTCCAATGCCATTGAGGTGGACACGTTCGATTCGCCGCTGGCCTTCGATGCCAGCGAGAATGGCCTATGGAATGGCCATTTTGTGCCCCCACCGCCACGTCCGCCCTTTCTGGATGAAAGCGTCGCCGCTGACGGCCTGACCACCTGTGATCTATGCACGTGGGCCTGGCAGCGTAATGCCTACTCCCTGGATGGTTCGATAGGTAAGTGGCGATATACCCGCTCCCGCTCCCGCTCCTGCTCCCGCTCTCTAAGCCATGAATAATGGGCCCTCTAGCCCCGCATTGTAGTCGCGTTTTTTCAATTAAAAACTTAGCCCGTCCCAACGGCAACTCCTTGACTCCTCCAAGACAATATAGTACTCCCTATTCTGCGGCGCGACCTCTCTCTCTCTTCCTCTCTGCACATCGATCGCTGATATCAATTTATCAAACTGATGTTGGGCGTGCGTGGCGCGATTGCTTTTTGGCCAACTCTATACGGGATCTTTTGGCCCGTTTCACTTGCATTTGCAAATTTAATTTTGCACATAACTCTTTGTGGCACAGCCTTTGGCTTAGGCGTTGTAGGCCCCGATCCCTCGTTTCGGATTCGTTGCTCTTTTCGCGCTATCGGGGCCATCGCCATCTCAACTCATTTGTCTCTGCGCTTGTAAAAAGGGGGGAAAAACTCATTGTAACTTGGCTTAGACGAAACATCATAAAAAAAATATTATATGAAGCAGTGGGCGTGTGCAGAAGCACAAAACCCCCGATGCTCTTGCTGATGCTGATGCCGATGATTAAGACTCTGCTCAGACAGTTCCAGTGGGCTGCCTTATAAAGCATTTTCTTTAATTTATTTGAGTAGAAATAAAGTAATAATCACAATCTACCAGGGGTATTGAATTAAAACTGTATAAGATCTTGTCACAGCTAGAAAGCTGCAGGGATGTTGATAGAGCTAGCAGGAAACGGAAGTGCGCTTAAGGAAATGTCGAAAAAAAGATTTTTCAAATATTGGAAGTCGAGTGAAACTTTAAGATTTTATAGAAAATTCTATATTGGAAAATTAACAAAATTAAAATGCCAAAACAATTTAGAGCACAAAACATGATTAAAATTACTTTCCCTGTGGAAATCGGTTAAGTTTTGAGAAACTTCTGGGACTATGTAATCTAGGAAGATAGCAAAAAAAAATTAAATTTTTAAAAACATTTTCGCATGTCTTTGGTCGCAAAATGAACTTACTCAAAACAAGTTTTCAAATAGTATTTTGTACCAATTATAATGTCTGCAAAGTAAAATTTCCAGATTCAAATTTATTGAAAGTTTTATTTTTTTTGCAAAATGTGCAAGGGGGGACCCTTACCAAATTTCAAATAAATTTCAAAATTTTTATTTTGGAAAATTAACAAAATGGAAATGTCAAGACGATTGACAATGATCATGTGTTGTGATGAAGGAAACATTCCGCATGGAAATCGATTTTATTTTGACAAAGTTATCGGAGATGATAGTTCTCTGGTCGACAAAATTATAATACCCTCTGGCAGGGTATAAAAACTAAGAAGCTTGAGCAAATTGTTGAAACCCACAATTATAATATACTTTCATGGTTGTCTCGAAAGCTAACAAATTCTCCAAGCGTCATTATAGAAAGTAGTAAACTTTTTATATAATTTCCTCACCCACTCCATACACCGAGTGAGTTCATTTGAATAGCAATTTAGAGTGCAAGTTACACAAAGCACAATCAAAAGTCACCCGTTAAAAAGTTGTTAGAACTCCCCCTCATAACCCAAATAATAAATGCACAAAGCGAATACCAAATGCCCGTTGGCCATAACCACATAGTATAATATGTGTCCGAGAGCCTGGCTGGAGTTATGGTTAGGAATATGGCATGGCATTTAGCCGTTTGGCGTATTTGATTTCCAGGAATCGCTTTCAGCGCAAATTGAAGTCATTATACACGAAGGGCCGGGGTTGGGAGCGGGGCCAGAGAGGAGCCGGCAGCTGTTTTGGCCAAAGGCAACGCAGAGCCTGAGCCCATTGGACGTGCCCGGGTTATTAGGCTAATTATAGAGTGGGGCAAACATTTCAGCATTTCTCATCATGCGCTCATATGGAACTGGATATATATGCTATACTCGTATAAATGACTTTATTCATGCCGACTGTTTGTCGCGCCGTCGTTACGTCTCTGCTGCCGGCGTTTCTTTTCCCCGCCCTAGCCTGCCAACGTGTCAACTAATTTGCAACACTCAACTGGGGCGGGGTGGGGGTATGTACCTGGTCAGTTCCATGGAACTACCTGCGGCTGCCTTTGGCGCTTTGTTGAAGGGATTAAGCGGCCAAACAGCTTCTCCATACGGCAACAGGCAAACAGGCGAACAGGAAAGCAAAAATATAAATTTGACTAATGTCTTAATTTTGTGCCTAGGTGTTTTGGTAGTTCGGTTTCGGTTTCGGCCAGAACAGTCGCTATGCTCCGCTACCCAAGTACAAAACAGCCGAGTCCAGGTTCAGGTCCCACCAAATCGTGCCTGGGCTGCAGCGAATGCCATTCACTTCGCTTCATCCATGGAGCCCTGGCAAATTGAGTTTTTGCATGTCGTGCCCATGTCTAGATTTTTCGTTTTGTTTGCCGCTCAAATTGACAGCTGAATAAAATGTTATTATATTTACACCATAATTTGCATGGCAATTAATCAAATGGCATGCAAAATTGTCTAGCTTCAACAATAACACACAACAGCAACAACAACAAGAACAATATCAGTGCAAAAATGTTTCCCAACCAAATTGCTCTTTCTGTTTGCGACACTTTTTTTGGGCGCCCAGGCAATTCCCGGAATTTTCCACAATTCTAGCAAAATATCAAAAGGTCGAAACCGACTGAATGTCTAAATTATGAGCGCAGAGTTTGGAGCCGCAACGAATTTCGCACACTGCTAGTTAGGTAGGTTGGGAACTGAGTTCTATTAGAGATGAACAAAAAGATCACTTTAAGGTGAAAAGATTACTTTTGAAGATAGAGAGCTAAAGAAAAGTTAACTCATCTATAGAATTTTGAGTCTGATATAACCTATATAAGCTATGGAATACTAAGTCGAAGTTCTAACCTGGAATTCGAACCCATAAGCATATTTCATCATCACAAGCTTTTCGAACGTAGATGCCTTAGATCTATTAGATTCTGTGTGTTTGATATACTATTTTTTTGGCTACTTTAGTTGGGGACTTAAATTACTTCAACCTTCTTGCAACTGCTAAGCTGGGATTCGAACCCAGAAGCTTTTACAACTCAACCAACCGATACAATCTGTGTCCTTTGATTTACTATTAGCTCCCATGGGCTTCGACTAAAACTACTACACTCAAGTTAATTTAGCTCATCTATTCTGGGTATTCCGTATTCCGTATTCACATTTATTCGATACTCATCGGCTCACGCACACATCTCTATCTTCATTTTGAAATCTCGCATCTCCAGCGTCACTTTATGGCAAATTAAGCTCACCGCTTGATTATTTGTGGGGCATATTTTGTGTAATTTATGCGCCGCACCAGCACTTTTTATACCTTCCTGTATTTAGATTCTTTGGCTCAACAACAACAACGACAGCTGGAAAAGGGATAACAATTCAACATTCCACAAATATTTACAGCAATTTGTAGCACAATAAAAATAAAATGTTCGGGGCCCCCAAAAAACAACTTAGCCAAACAAGCCGCAAAAAGGACTCGCTTTTGACTTTGGGTGCCTACAAATGTTTTACAACAAAAACAAACAATGACAAAGGCACAAAAATGCCAACAGCAGCAGCTGTTAAAGGCAGCACATTTTGATATTTTTATTGTTGTGGCGAAATACACACATAAAATCACATAAATAAATTTAAGTTGGTGATTTTATGCACATAAAAAGCCCTACACATAGGGCTGAAGCTGAAGATTACTTTGAGCATTGGGGCGTGTATGCATGGACCACAACTTAAACACTTCTTTATACCCCCTGGGGGTAATATCATAAATACCATAATGGTATTGTGCACAAACACCATAAATATTGTAAAGCTATAGACGAATAATTATTGACAGATTTATGCACACCAAAGAAGCGATTCAAACTGCCACGGAATAGCGTTTGGGCCAGCTTAGCATACACAATATGCCAAATGGCTAAGCAATTTGGTAAGCAGATGATGCCCTTTTGTGCATAAATGGTCATTGGGGGGGAGGGGGTTCGGGGGCTGTAGATAATTCTAATGGAAATTTGTTGAAAAGCACAAATTTTAAAAACTAACAATAATAAAGCATTTTCAGCATTTATATTATCATTTTATAGCACGCTTTTGAGCAACTGTACACTGAGAGAAAGCAATGGTTTCCCAAAAAAGAAATCCTTACAAAATATGTTTATGATATCTTAGGTTAGGTTAGGTTAGGTTAGGTTAGGTTAGGTTAGGTTAGGTTAGGTTAGGTTAGGTTAGGTTAGGTTAGGTTAGGTTTGGTTTGGTTAGGTTAGGTTAGGTTAGGTTAGGTTTGGTTAGGTTAGGTTAGGTTAGGTTAGGTTAGGTTAGGTTAGGTTAGGTTAGGTTAGGTTAGGTTAGGTTAGGTTAGGTTAGGTTAGGTTAGGTTAGGTTAGGTTAGGTTAGGTTAGGTTAGGTTAGGTTAGGGTTAGGTTAGGTTAGGTTAGGGTTAGGTTAGGTTAGGTTAGGTTAGGTTAGGCGGTCAGGTTAGGTTAGGTTATTTAAGGTTAGGTTAGGTTAGGTTAGGTTAGGTTAGGTTAGGTTAGGTTAGGTTAGGTTAGGTTAAGAGTTACCTCTGAAAGATTTCAAGGAAAATTTTACTTAATATCTACATATAAATATGCGTAGTTCAGTACAATTTAATAGTGGTTACCACATTCTCTCCTTTTTTATTTGTCGAATAAGGTTGTGTCTAAGATAGTTTAGAAAGAAAGCAAAATAATAAAAGGGGCTTATAGGATACGTTCTTATACAAAGATCGCAGGATGTTCTCTAGTAAATTCAAAAGATTTTTGCTAAAACTAAGAGCTTTATATTGAGTTTTATGCCGAATTCCGAAAAATATCTTGATCTTAGCATTTTATCTTAATGTCTAAGCACATAGATTATTTCAAGTATTTCAATTATATATAGTATATTGAAATCTGCTATACTTCATGCCCACTTTCAAATCCAATTATGATTTTCACATTTTCCGCATCGTTTATTTTTATACGCTCCATGAATTCCCTGCTCAGTGGCATTTGCTCGTTAACGCCTGCCTTTCGACCAATACTAAAAACAATATAATACTAATCCGCAGATTATGGAATGTGTTAACAAAAATAACAAAAAAAAAACCGCAAAATGCCTTCCATTTTGTTTTGTTTTTGTGGATCCCTCTGGATCCCTTGTGGACCCCAAAAAAAAAAAAAAAAAAAAACGGCGTCTATACAGAGAACAATTCAAATTGTAAGCGGAAATGAATGAATTCTTCTCATGTTTTGTAGCTTTGCGGATTGTTTTTGTTGCCTTTTGTTGTTCTGTGCTCTCACTCGTATAATTGTTGCAACGCAGTGCGGCCTGAAGCCATAAAAAGTAAACATAACCCACAGAGGAACTGAACACCAGGGAACGCAAAGCACCAAAGCACCGAAGCAGCGGGGGGAAAACTTATTTGCTATTTTCATGGAATTTTCATAATTTCTGCTTCGTTTGTTGAAGTTTTATTCCTTTTTCTTTTGTTTTTTTTTAATATTTTTTTTTATTTTTGTGGTTTTTACTATGCAAAATGATAAAAAGTAAACAAGTTGCGCTCCGAAGATCGAAAAATTATTATTACAGGCAGTGCATTTAGTGAAATATTGCAGCGATATTGTTGATGTTATATGGGGGTGTTGATGTGCCTGTGAGTGTGCGTGTGTGTGTGTGTGTGTGTGTGTGTGTGTGTGTGTGGGATGCCAGCATAATATTTTTAACTTTGTTTACATTTTGCATTTTTATTGTGGCGTCGTCAACGTCGACTGCTGCATCTGCTGAGCTGCTTTGTTTCTTTTAATCAATTAAGGCGAGTCGTGAAGGGGCCAGGAAAGCGGCGCACAGGGAACAGGAACAGGAATTGTAGAGGAGTTGCCTGGGGCAGAACTGGACCACACACAAAGCTGCTGCAAAATGCGGGCGCCAGACAGCAGACAGAGACAGAGACAGAGAGAGAGAGGTATCGAGGGGGGCACGTTGTGAGGGGAACAAGTTAAAGCTAATAGAATTGCTGAAATGCTGATTAAAATAGTTTCACTTTTTAATTACAATTTATGCGTTATTTTTTTGCTGCCTGCCGCTCATTTTGTTACTAATTATTGTTGCGATAGGCGCGCGGTGTTTACCCCCAGGGTTCCTTCCAAACTCAAGATCAAAGAGGCCTCAAAATACACACAAACTGACAGCCTAAAGTAGGAGACGTCAGCAGCACGCCACCGCAAAGGAAATCCAGAGAAACATTGTCTCTCTGGCGGCGACAACATCAAAGGAAATTGTAGACGCAGTTTTCCTGGCCAAACATAAACATACGCTTATAACCGGGGCCGGGGCTCTATTTGTTTTTCTTATTTCAATACTCTATATTCAAAGAATTTATTGGAGAAAAGAGCATATTGGCTTAGTGTAATCTTTTCCACACCCTTGAAAGTAGAATAGACTATTTTGATACACCTGTTGGTATATATCTTCCGTTGAGTATATCCTCCACATTTTTTTATAGCTAGAGTTATGAAATTTGGTATACAGACTACAGTAGACCTTCTTAACAGATCTGCTTCAAAAAAATTTACCACAACCACCCTCCTCCCTCGAAAAGAGCAAAAACTATATTCTCCCCAACTTTGTTAACCATTTTGGCAGACTATTGATTATTTTTTTGCCACGCAGCAAACTGCAAACAGAGTATTTTGCAGTCGAGAACTTCCAACTGCAACGCTCCCATTTGATTTAATTTTTTTGGGTTGCAGTGTAAAAAAAAAAATTAAAAATCAATTTCTTTACACTTCTCTACCCGCAGCTCATTAGCAGCGCATCATCAGAAAAACGTTTTTTGAGTTCTCAAACTTTCGAAATTTTGCACCGAGGCGACAAATTCTTTGAAAGTCTGCCAGCGCTGGGAAGCTGATCTAAATGTTTGCCATGGGAGTGTGGGGGAGGGTGTTGCAGAGGGGCCTCGACCACTGCCAAAGTGGGTGTTATTTTTAGTGCTGAAAATCTAACTTACTAATGAGCCGTGAGCATTCGAAAAATGCACATAAATTTCGCCTAATTGAAAATCCATGCGCGGATAATTATGAGTGCCAGTCAACATTAAAATCGCGGCATTTTGTTGCTTATTTAATATTTATTACTCTGAGCAAATGATGAAAATGGAAAATAAACGGACGAACGGTCGAGCTATGTGGAAAATTAATCAAATGTATAAGCACAGAAATGGAAAAGTTATTTGGGAGAACTTGTGGATGATAACAAATAAACAGAAAATTAAATCAACTGGGAATTGTGAAATTTAGAATATGTAAATGGATATTAATAATAAACTTATTGTAGTTGGAGTTATAGGCATACTATGATTATATGTATCACTAATAACTAACTATATTTCAATATGATTTATGCCGAAAAGACTAAGGAAACAATTTCAATTTCCATTTCTATTGTTTAGCGCACTTTCGCTCTAGGGCATTATCTATATTACATCAACTAGCTAATGCCCAGACATTTTACAGCTGTCTTTAGCGGCTTTATTTGAAAGTCAAATTGAAAGCATCTTTGCAGCACTTGACCCATTGACATTAAGCCATCTTTCTTAAGGAAGTTGTATAAATTCCAAGTTCAGGCTTTCAGTAGTTGGTAATTTAAAGATCACATAAACATCAGAGAAGAAGGCAATCAAATAAATTACAAAGTACTATAAAAAGCTAAAAAGAAATGCAATTCTTGAGCAGTGAACACAGGAGAATCGTGCTGAATGACACCTTTTACCATCTAAGACTAACTACTATAAACAATTTGGGCAAACAGGTGGTGTCCAAAACTAAACTCTGCTCATAGACCATGTTGTGGTCAATGCTTTTGGCAGCTGCTCACTCATTCATGCTGTAATGCCCGTCTAGCTGTTGTATCATAAAACTCACGTACACACTGGAGGAGGACTATTGGCCAAAAGATCATAAAAAAAGAAATGTTTTTTATGAACTGACAACGGCAACAAGAAACTAGAAAGAACAACCACAAACAAACCAACTGGCAGCTCCCGTCGTCCCATGTTTACTATAACACCCAATGTTCTACTAATTTGAAATATGTTTACGAGTGTTGAAAACGTTTCTTGGTCTTCAGTGGTTTGTTGGCTTACACTGGCCTACCTTGTCAGCCATAGATACAGGCCCTCTTCATAATCATTTTTATGAGTCTTTCGTTCGTTGTTCTACTGTTTAAATTTTGATTAGACGATGCGTTGCTCTAGATAAGCCTCGTGTAACTGTTGACTTTGGCTTTTGCCTTGACGATCGTGCCCTGATATCATACTACTACTACTATATAAGGCCCTTTAACTTTAAGGTTTTGTCTAGTTACATTTCATTGGGGGGCATTCTCTGGGTTCTCTGGTGTATCGCATTTTGCATTTGCATAGCGATACGGATCAACAGTTAAATTTGTGCCCGTTTTATGACATACCTTGTTTATTTAATTGTCTTTTATTATGTTTAGTGGAGTTTCGGTTTATTATTTAACTACTTGTGTCAACACGCATTGAAATGCTATATTTGATAGCTCAAAGCTTATAAATAGTCCAGTTTTACAGATAAGCAGATACTTTCTCCTCAACACCAAACATTTTTTATGCTCTACATGTTTTTCATAAAACATATTGAAAACAGCGTGTTCTAAACTAATGTATCATATAAATTATCAGCTAACAGAACTATTAACTGGTGCATAAGATTTCCATTAGATATAGAATTCTTCTATCGGGTGGTGTGTGTGTCAAAATTGTTTTTATGCATTTTTCATATGGCAATCCAAAAATAAATTAAGCACCTCGTCCAGTTTTTTGGGGGAACTCATAAATAAAACATTAAATATGTTGCCACTACGCATTTTGTGCATAAAAATTATTAGAGAATGAAATTTTTGTTTTCTGCACCAATTAACAGGGACTGTCAAATTAGATTTTAGCTTGTTTTTCTTGGCCTGGGCACATTTGAATTTGATTTTCGCTTCATTCAAGCACACAATTTGCATTTGTTTATATTGTGTGCCTGCTGCTAACATTAACATTATCTTTGGCTCCAACTTTCAGCCTAATTGTGCCTGCCTCAAACTTTGCGACACAAATTAGGGGCGGACGGGGTGGAAGGAGGCTGAATCTGAAACACACAAAAGATTTATATTTGCGCCAAGTTTGCGTGGATATATGCAAAAGCCATATATACAAAACTAATTAAAATTCAACTTTGGCAAAAAGTTTTTAGCCTTGGCAATAAATATTGTAAAATATGCAGGCTGAAACTCCAACACGCCCTCACGCCCCCTCGCAACTCGACCCCCCGCAAAAACGACTCTATTTTAATTTCCTGGCAAGTGGAGCATTTCTTGAATTTCCATGCGGTTCCATTTGTCATTTCAGTGGCAAAGTTTTTGTTTGTCTTCCAAACTTGAAAGGAGCGAAGAGCGTGAAGAGGCGGGAGGGCACAACATAGGGTGTTAGGGTGTTGGGGGGGAGCGGGCTTGTCGGTACTTGACAAATGACTAACTGCCATTGATAGGTTGTTCTAAAAGTTACCAAATCTTTCTAAACTTTAGTTCTCGACTATAAATTACAATTTGAAACTTGCTGAATAAAGTGAATAAGTTTTATACATTTTTGCTTAATACTAAATAATTTCTTTCTAATTAGTTGAGCAAGAAAAATCAATTTATCTTGCCCTTACTTTATTTTCAACTTCATTTTTTATTGAGTTGTTTGCAGTGGCAACAAGCAGAAACACCTGAGTAACATTTATCATGCAACAGCAACTGACTTTATTTACCTGTGAAAAAGTGAAACTACCTGCCCCTAACTGTCCCGAACTTCAACTTCAACTCCAACTCCCGCTCCTACTCTCAATTTCTACAAAAGGACAAAAGGTGAAATGTTTGTTCAATGCGCGTGTGATAAACCTAATGAGCAAAGGCATTTGGATTTTGGGATCCCGCCTCGATCATGATTAGAATCATCCGGCCAGTTCGGGGTTCAGCTGGGTGGGGACGGGGAAAACGTGTGCCGTGTGGCATATAAAACTGTTGTCACTTCATGCCAATGACATTTAAATTCGTATAGGAGGCAATCTGAAACCAAACGCTCTGGCTTTGGTGTTCATAAGTAGTAAATAGATCCAAGAAATGCCTAAAAGGTTTCGTTTTCTAGTGAAACTGAGGCAGACATAAAATTCAATTAAGACATTTGAACATTAGATGAGTCGCAGCAAAAGATACAAATGAAGTGACCTGATGAAATATTTTCAAAATATGCATAGCTTCTAAATAATTACATAAATGTTTAGTAGATAATTTGTTGGCATTGTTATGCAAATTGTGAGACAGCAATGGGAATGCTATGTATATATATATATTCAGTTTCACCAGCTGGCGTTCATAATTGAGACATTTGCCACCACACTCGGGGGAATTTTAGGTATTATCTTATTCGTCTATGCAAATCTTAAGCCATTTTCAAGAAACTATTTCTTCAATAGTGAAGACTTCTTTGCATATTAAATGAGCATTAAATCTTCTTGTTGGCATTGTTGTTCTTATACTTGTTAATATTAATAACTTCTATGGAGATTTGGCTCGTTGATGCCATACTAGAGGCTTGACATATGACGATGGCGGCGGCAACATTCTTTTTATATTTATTTCATTCGGTTTTACACACTCGATTTTAATTTGCCTTGCCTCTCTTTGGAGCCCCCCTTTCGATCCTTATCGGCCTGGTAATGCCTAATTTATGTGGCAACTTCGACTCTTAATTTATGCATGCGGCTTAAGTGAAATGCCCCGCTTCGAAT
Organism: Hirtodrosophila histrioides; assembly: GCA_037075165.1. Taxonomy (NCBI): domain Eukaryota; kingdom Metazoa; phylum Arthropoda; class Insecta; order Diptera; family Drosophilidae; genus Hirtodrosophila; species Hirtodrosophila histrioides. The sequence goes on from JBAMCL010000149.1 coordinate 31,524, forward strand.
ACGAATACGAATACGAACTGGAACTAAAACGGGAACTACTATACTATATACATATGTATGTATACTATAGTATACACTCACTCTTATATCATTTTTAACTGGCTTTTCGTAAGCGTGTTAATGCACTAATTGTTTTCAGCAATTAATCAATGTTTATGTGGGAAAAGTTTCATGCCTTCTGTAATTTCCTAATTTTCCACTAGAAAATAAATTATAATTTATGTTGACATTAACAAAATTCATTGCGTATCTAGAAGAAGAGGCCTAAGATTGTAGCTTTCTCTAATATTCAGCCGGGTGACTGGCATAATGTTAAATTGAATTTCTTCTTCCTTTTGCATAATTGAATTTACTTTGCTTCTGACAGTTAACAGATTTTGGCTTTTACTTGCCAAGACATGTCATTCATTGGCATTTTGCCAATGCGACCGAACAAAGACCAAAAGGCCAACAAATTTTGCCAGAAATTCAAGATAAAGCCTGTAATCAAGTCGCAAAACTTGGCAGACATTTCGTTTTCAACTGAAAATTCAATTTGTGTAATTCAAGGCTGCATATTCGAGTTAAAAGTTTATAGAATTTGTATTAAACATTATTTAAGAGAGTGTTTTTTACGATCCTGTGTGATTGCGGGCACAACAAGGAAACTATGCATCTATATAATTATAATGTCCACTGAGCTATCCTTCCAAGTCTATCCACAAACATCATATTTCCTCCTAAGTTCAACTTATCCTTTTAATGCATTTCTAACCTCCGAAACACTGTGTTAAAACTGAACCGATTTCCAAGCGGATTGTCTTTATTGTCATGGTTTCTAACCTGAAACTTAATTTATATTTGAAAATAAAATTTGAGCAAATTTCTTTGGATTTTTGCATGTTTTTGAATAAAAAAAGATTACTCTTAACTTCCTACTGCCATAACTTTATCAAAACTCAACCAGTTGTCATGTGATGTATCTTTTTATCATTAGTTTCTCCTTTAGATTGATTTGACATTTACATTTTTTACATATCTGCAAATAAAATTTGATCGAATTTTTTGGATATTTTCATGATAACTCCCCTTGCACATATGGCAAAATCTGAAAAATCTCAAAATTTTATTTTCAATCGATAGCGGACATATAGTAAAAGAATATTACAAAACTGGTTTTGAGGTAACTAGTTAATTTTTTGAACCAAATTCATGCCAAAAAAAATCAAAAATACGAACGGAAAGTTTTCAAAATTTTCTAGTTTTGCCAACTCCCATAGTCATATCAAAACTGAATCGATTTCACAAGAACTACCGCTTGTGATCATGATTTCAATTCCATATTGATTTGATATTAAAAGTTGTATTTATGACAATAAAATTTAATTTTGGTCTACTGTTGTAGTTTTGAAACTCCCTTGACGAGATCATTTGGACATGTGCGTGTGGTGGGCATTGTGTTCAAATTAAGTCATTAGAAACATGGTTTACAATTTTGGAATAGAAATACGCAACGCTAATGATGTACACAGTAGCCAGTGGTAGTTGCAGTTGTTGTTTCTTTCACCTGCCGAAAAGTAATTTACCAAAAAAAAAAAAACAAAAACCAAAAAATAATAAACAAACAAATAGCCCGAAGGGAGGAACAACAACAGCAACAACAACAGCGCAAACAGCTCGAATAACGTGTGGTATTGACCACAAATTAACAGTTGCAACATTTCGTCGGCTCTCGGCTAGAACAATTTATGTAAAACCCTAAAGTGAGGCCATAAAAAATTGTGGCATGTAGTAGTTGGAGGGCAACGAGGCGGCGGTGGCGTCAGCGCCGTCATCGTCTGCAGTGCGTAATTACGGCTCACATTACAAGCACACACACACACACACACATCATACACACACGCACACGAATCGCATTTGCACTTAATTGAGGCGCTTAATTAGACCAAAAAGGTGCACAAAGGCCCAGACAATGGCCCAAAGCGTCGTATGGGAATGGAGGATGGCGGACAGAGGAGAGATTCATATACACGGGCGTAGTCGGGGGGGAAAGACTACGGGCAGCTGCCTCCCCTAGCAAACTTTATTAAATGTAAGCTTAATTGAAAGTAACACTTTGTAATATGACGTTAAAGAGGGAAAGAACTTCTTGCAAAATTAATTTGATTTTGATCGAATGCAAATTAAGGATGAAGAATTTAAAAGATTGATAATCAAGGGCGTAGTCAGTAGCAAATAGGGAGTGTCTCACCTATAAAACCCTTTTAAATGTCAAAATATTTGTAAAGAAAGCGAAATAATTTGTGCACAAATTTATTTGACTTTGATCGAAGGCAATTAAAGGATGAAAAGTAGGAGAGATTCATAAAAAACGGCGTAGTCAGAGCTTAAGGTGGATTCACGTATTTACATTTGGAAATGAATAAAAGGAAAGGAAATTCCTTCCAAATCTATTTGATTTTGATTCACATACCAAATAATTTCCTTTAATATAAAACCTCATATTTAGTTTCGAATAAAATTGGTTATAAAAAGAGCTGGATTAATTTGTTGCTTTCTTCCAATGTAGCATAGTTATCTTGTCAGTTACCATGAACTACTCCCCTGAAATTGAAATGCTGGCTACGCCCATGCTGACATGCACTTCATTCAAATGCATTTACATGTTGACTCTTTCTCTCTGCACTGTTTGACGACTCAATTCATTTAATTGCGTGTAATTGTTGTTATTGCCGGCTTAAATTGAAAAACTCAACTTGGCAAAAGGATTTCATTGCAAATGCCGCCCGCTAATGATGAGCCCCACACACACAAATTACTCACTTGTCAGGCTGGCAACAACAAATTGCGAAACAAACCAAAAATTAGCCGGGTCTCCCAAATGTAATTAAGTGGGGACCCACAAGTATTACGACCCAAAAGGCCCCAAGTTCAACGCTGTGAAATTTACGTGAAATTCTCTGTTGAACTTCTGTTGAAATTTTCGGCATACGCAACAGCAACAGCAACAGCAGCGACAGCAACATCAACATTCACATTCACATTCGCATTCACATCCTCTCATATACATTCGTATCTGTATCTTGTATCTGGTGGCGCCGCCGCTGGGGGTCCTGTCCCTGTCCCTGTTCCTGTCCCTATCCCTGTATCTGTATCTGTATCTGTTCCTCTCTCTTAGTTCCTGTCGCTTGTCCGCGCGCTTGCGCATTCAATTTAATTTTTATTTTTATTTCGCTGACAATTTGCAGCCGCTGCAAAAATTTTGTGCATTTTTTAACGACTTTAAAAAATAAACCAAAAAAAAAAAAACAAAGAAGAGTCAGAAATGCCGCTAAAGAATTGGCCAACGCATGTTGCACGTTTTTTTTTTATATATATATTGTTGTTGTTGCTGTTGTTGTTCATTTGATTATCGCCACTGTCGCCGTGTAATTTATTATATTGACTTTTGGTAACTCACAGCCCCAGCTTGGCCCTTATTTTTATGGCTTTAACCTTTTGCCAACCGCCGCGTTGCTGACATTATTTAATTTGTCATTTAATTCTGTTACGAGCCTTCTGTTAACATTCGAGAGGAGCAAGTTTTCGCCATATGTTGCAAAAAAAAAAAAAAAAAATACAGAAGAAACATACGCATATACGTAAACGAGTGTGTAATGAATATATGGGGGGTATTTCTCAAGTTTATGTTTAATGCTCATGACTTTTTGGCCTACATATGCTACTTCCTTCTGGCCCAAAACAACAGTAAATTATTTTTAAGCTTTCCTTTTGACATTTAGCTGTTCTGAGAATCGCAAAGAAAGGCAACAACTCTGTGCCTTAAATTGTATGAAAACTTTGTTCATAAGTAAATTTATTGTTCAACAAATTTATGAATAAACTTTTTAATTGCTGGAATTGAGACTAAGAGGCGAATATCCAGTGAAAAACTCAGCAATAACTATCTAATTTCTCGTAATATACATATATATCAGCAGTCTGCCAGCAAAGCTAATAAGTTTCCATCACATTTTTAATTAAAAGCTATTTACTATTTATTTCAATAAATAGTTCAGCTCTCTCTCTCTTTAATACGATTATACCAAAACTACTGTTAATTAATTGCATTTAATCAAATTTGAATAGTGTCGCCAAAAAAGCCGCCCACGAGAAAGAAAAAAACTGAGCTGGCAAAATGTTGAAAATCGCGAAATTCGCTAAATCATTTCTTAATTGCTCAATTTGAAAACAAATGCGACCATTTAATTTAATTGTGTGGACTGTTAATTGAGTCGTAGTTGCCCCCCTTTTTGGTGGCACGAATGCGAATGCCTGCCACGCCCACCGCTGCTAAAGGCGCCCCGATTTGTTGTTAGATAAAAAGCCAGCTGAAATGCATGTTGCTCGTTGTTGTTGTTGGTTGTTACAGAGTTGTTGTAGTTGCTGCCGCTGCTGTTCATTTTCGGCATTTTTGTGGGGCAATTAAAAATGCAACTGCGCGACAGTTTGCGGCAAATGCTCAGCTGCAACGCCAACGGCCATAAACGTGTGGGCCAATTTTCCAATGATTTACAGCCAGTCGAGAGCTGAGGCCCAGCTGAGGCAACAAGCAGGTGGGAGCAGCAAGCAGCAAGCAGCAAAAAGCTGATGTTGAAATTAGCATATGGGAAATGCATTATGCGATAATGTGCCATAAACGTCACCAAAATCGAAAATGATGTTGCAGCTTTTGGGCATTTGAGATACAGATACTGCATATAGAGAGAGGCAGCGCCAGAGGAGGCGCAAGTTGGCCTGGCCATAAATCTCCATTGGTTTTGGCTTGTCGCATCATCAATCATCTCGGCACAGATCGATTATTACAATTGCTGACAGACGCAAGAGGGAAGCGAGTTGTTGGCGGCGGTTACATCTGCGGGCAGCCATTTGTATCTGATGGATGTATCTCGCATACCTCCTGCTGCTGGCGATGCTGGCTGATACTGGTGAACTGCAACTGCAACTGCAACAGCAACAGCAGCATGCAAGCCCAGTTTGCATTTCCATGGAAACTGTTGCATTTGAACTGCAGCTGCAACAGTTTTGCCTCTTGGCTGTTGTTGTTGTTTTCGTGTCAAGTCCTAAAAGTTCCAAGAAAACCAAAAGTTTCCCATGTTCTATGCCAAATGTGACGAGCCAGTTAAAAGCTGCCCATTGTCCGTTTCGTGGCACAAAATTTATTTTAATGAGTTGCCAATTAGACTGGCCTTTCCAATGCCGAACTTAAATAGATCAGTGGCTGCTAATAAATACCTTACAAGTTCTCAATTCCCCTACTCTATCCCATTCCCTGTCTCTCTCTTTTGCTCATTGCGTGAAGCGACGCACACCTGTTGCATGCTTCAGCTTTAGTTCTCCCCGGCGAGTGGCATAAACAAAAGGCTACCCCCTCAAAAAAACGGGAGTCTTTTGAACCAACCCATGGCCACTTCTTGACCATAACTTGCATCTGTGGCAAGTAAAACTTTACGATACTGTTGCCAAGCTGCCAGCCAGCCAGACGTCTGTCTGACAGCATCCGACAACAAACTCAGCGGGTTTCTGTTTTAGCCAGAACTCGCTTGGGAACGCTGCAACTAAATCAGCTGCAATTAGCATGTAAATCGAAAGTACACTACAAAAGAATCGTCTTACAATACCCGTAACCTTATATCGAGAGTAACAACTTTTGATGGTTTTCCTAATATTAAGCCAGCTTCTTCAGGTGTTGTCATTACCTTTAATTGGTTTCTTTTCTTAACAACTTGCCTCAATTAATGACCTTTTTTTTTTTGGTTTGAACACTCTTCTTAGGCGCCGCTTATTAGGCAACATCCGCAATTCATAAAACATTAAACAAGAAGCGCAAAAATTGCTTTTCATTCGCCTCTCTTCCTTTGTTTGTTATTAATTATGCTTTCCAGAGAGTTTGCCGCGTCTTTCGACCAATTGAATTATTACGCACAAGACAATGGAAGGTCGCATGGGTGGAGCTGTGGCAGGGGCAGGGACTGGGGCAGGGGCACCAAGCTGAGGTACAAAGCAATTTAATGGAGTTTGCTTTCATTATGGCACCAACAGCATAAATATTTAACCAACCGACAACTGGGATAACAAGCTGCCAAACGATAGATAGTCCAAGGTGCAAGAAATATACCAAAAATTTATAAACGAAATTAGGTCAAATTCGTTAAATGTGCTATGTTTGGCCCCATTTAAACGGAAAATACTGCTAAACACAGTATATATACAGTATATACTTGTATATCGTATGTCCATTCATCAGTCAACAGCGAGTAAAGAGTAAATTACCAGCTCTAAATAAACTTTATTATAAGAGTACTTTCAGCTTGTGATGAAATTTGTCACCACTCTTTAACCTGGCTTTTACCAGCCTTACACACAACACTTTACAGAAAAATATACGCTCTGCACTGCACCTCGACATAATTTTTCAAACAAAACAAAAATCAAGCGAATATATTGTGTTTAAGGCTTTTAAATGGTTTTGAACTGTTTGTCCTACGCCGATTTATATATGCTGTCCCTACATAACCTACAATTTCAATATTTCAAGTAAAGCAGCTAAGACGTAGATAATAGATGATGAGATAAAGATTTTAACGTGGAATAGCAAAAAGACTTTTTTTTCAAACCGATCTGGATTTTTAGATGTCATCTGATAGATCTCTTTATTGAAAATAAGCGTTCATATTATAAAGTATAAGGTTATATTAAATTTCAAGTAAAACAGCTATGACGTAGATAATATCTTAGGTAAATCCAAGAGAATCAAAGGGTCGCTTGCGAAGGTCTTATAATAAAGACTTCAGCCAGGAATAGCGAAAAAGAATCTGTTTTTTTTATCAGACTCATCTGGATCTTCAGATCTCAACTGACAGATCTCTTTATTGAAAATAATCGTTCAGATTATAAAGTGTATTATATTTCAAGTAAAGCAGCTAGGACGTAAATAATATCTTAGGTGAATCCAAGAGAATCAAAGGGACGCTTACGATGGTCTTGAGATAAAGACTTTAGCGGGGAATAGCGGAAGAGAATTTTATTTATTATTTTTTTTATCAGACTCATCTGGATCTTCAGATCTCAACTGACAGATCTCTTTATTGAAAATAAGCGTTCATTTTATAAAGCGTAAGGTTATAGGAAGAGAATTGTAGTTATAAAGAAAACCTAACTAATATACGGGCACACTGCGTCTATCCCGCTGTTCTGAAGATTAATTATATTTTGTGATTGTGAAAAAGCAACCAACTTAATGTTTGTTTTTTTAAGAGGGTGTTCACGTTTATAGGATTTTTCTATTTAAATACAGACAGACCAAATAAATATATATTTTATGGCAGAATGTGTGTTTTAGCGACTTATAGTTTGTAAATTAAATATTTATCAGGCAATTTAGGGTGAATAGAAAGATTGATATGAAAAGTATTGGCTGGTCATATAGCGCTATTTCGGATGTTGCCAAGCATCCTCAGCAGTTCGAATTTTTAATTTTTTTATAGCACTATTTGATCACATGATATATACTTTTATAGAGCATTCACAATTCGAATTTTGATATAATTTCAGACTGTTGTTTATTCCTGTGCAGCTTTGTTAATTTTAGCTACAATTTCGCCGGCTTTTATCAAAAGGATATAAAACGCTGCGCTTGCGAGGGTAGACTGAAATATTTATATGCGTGTTGATTTCTGTTTGCTGAATTTAACCTTTTTGCTCATAGAGCTCTCCCCCCTCCCGTGGCCACTCATTCTGTGGCTGTTTTCAGGCAGATGCCCGCTGGGAGATAAGGTCCAGGCAAAAGGGTCAAAACGCAGTCGCATGTGTTGGGATGTGACCCTTGCATGGCTCCCTCCCCCCACTACACTCCCCTTCGAACTCATTGGCTGGCTCATTTAACTGAGGCCATAAATATTCGAAATCACCAACGGGGCCCAGCCTCAAGTTGTTAAGATAATAAACTTTGTAATTAATTTTGCATCGTTAAATGGCAGAGACGTTCAGTTTTCTAGTTTAATTTCAGTTTGGAGAGCAGCTTTAATCGCCTGCTCATCGCCTTTTCCTTCTTTTCATAGCGGCTAATTGACTTCACTCACGAATTTCCCTTAGTTTTGGTATTTTCTTGTTTTTGTTTTACAGCTAGGCAAAACATCTTTCGGATACGTATCTCACTTTGAAACTGATGTGCCATTTTATATTCATATTCATAACTTTTTTTATGAATTAATAATGATTTTTATCGCCATCGCGTCATTAAAAATTGCATAAAAACATTACACCTGGTCCCCTAGTTAACCCAAAACCAGATCATCTTGTTTTTCATAATGCTCATTGCATATCCGTTTTAATTAAAAAATTCCCTTTTGCAGATACCGCCGGCGAACTTGGATGGGTATTCACCATAATCATAGTCTCCATCATATCGGCTCTTATAGGTGCTATTGTAATGGTCTTAGCTCTAAGATGTAGAAGGTAAGTTCACTTCAATTCGTTTATAAAATTATCTTAATAGCTAATTGATAGAGTTTTTTGTTGTTCAAAAAACTCTGTTCTTTATGAAAATATCCCGACCAAACTTGGCATTACTAAGCTTCGTTTTGCTCTTCAAATATTGACAAAACTTTATCAAAATCGGAGCATTATAGTATCTCAAAGCTGCCTTAGGAAAAATCCATTTCCGACGGAGCTTTTTGAATGAAAAACCTTTATGCATGGTTATATAGTAGAGAAACATGTAGAAAAATATCGATTTTTTGTATGAAAAACATCGAAAAACATCGAAAACATCGATGTTTTCCATACAAAAAATCGACCCTTTAAAGTATTATAATAAGCAACAAAAAAAAATATCTTTCAGGTGCCGGAATGTTCCTACTATATACATAGTGTTGTAAAAAAAACATCGATTTTATGGGTACAGGGAGTAGAAAATGATACAAAAAATAGCAAAAACATCGATGTTTTCCATATAAAAAATCGATTTATTTACATCACTTTTATAGTATAGTAGTTTCGGCACCTCAAAGATAGATATTCTTTCTTGTTGTTTATGATAATACCTTAAAGGGTCTGCGCAATATTTATCTAAAAAGCTTTTTAATTGCGATTGCGATTGCGAGAAGTGATTACTCTTTCACAAACACACAACTGTCGATAAGTTATCGATTGTAAATTACTACACTGCTGGTAGGTAGAAGTTTTCAATAACAGTCAGTAATAAAAGCAAACAAATTAATTTGCAATTCAAATTAATTGCCGAAGACAAAACAACAAACAATAAATTAAAATGCTAATAAATTTGGCATTTAGCTAGAAAAATGCCGCAATTAGTCATCATAAACATATATCTTTGAGCACGTATGTATATATTAACGTACTATAGCCAGATAGGACATTCAACTCTTGGGAGACCCCAACGACGACCCCAACGATCCGTCATGCCGCGACATTTACAATGCCAGACAAATTGAAATATATGCGCGAATATCTGAGCTGTGGCATCTATGTATGAATACGAGTATGTAACTAAAAGATTTACAATGTACTTGCCCACACAACAACAGCAAACAGCAAACAGCAAACGGCAATTCAATTAAACGCCCACCACACATAAAAATAATAATAATAATAAAAAAAAATATATACAAAATAAATAAAAGGAAACCTTTAAAGCGCCCAGAATAGCGGCCACAAAATAATCGAAGCGCTAAACAAAAGAACATGAAATTGCTTTATTACTTAATTGCTCTTTAAAATAAACATACAACAACAATGGCCACAAATAGAGGTAACATTATTGCCGCTGGCCATTCTTTAACCACTTTTGGAGTCTATCTTAGGCGTAGAGTGGGTCAAGCCACACAGACACACACTGTACACACACTCAGTAATCGCGACAAGATACATTTAAATGGACATTCATTTTGTGATGCCGTTTGGAAAATGAGCCCGCCAAGCGTGCGGAGGGAAGGGGTTTGCGACTGCCCAAGTGTGCGGGGGCGTTGGCAACACGCGAGCTCCAAATTAACCAAAATATATGCGCAGGCGCCGCTGCCTCAGTCAGCGATGATGCTGGCGCTGACGCTGACGGCGACGCTGGCCACATGTCGCGTCCAATTAAATTGTCATGTTGTCTTATTTTGGCGGCATGTTTGCATAAAATTAATTTTCGCAAATAATTTGCCAAAGCAAAACAAATAAATGCACAAACAAACACAAAAGCGAGACAAGTGAGTAGCGTTTTCATTTTGCAGGGAATAGACAACATGGGTATACCCTAACAGACAATACAGAAGAGTATAAGTGGAAAGACCCTAACAGAAAACACAGAGGAGTGAAAAGACCCTAACAGAAAACACAGAAGAGTATAAGATGAAAAGATCCTCAATGAAATCACAGAAAAGTAGAAGAGAGTTATAGAATTAAAGCTAGACAATTGAAATTGGGACAAGGAAAAATAATTATTATTGCTTCCTGTACCCATTAAATAGTCAAAAATTGGGTATTAAATCGGTTTTTTTATATGTCATCAAAGAGATATCTTATTTGTATGTCAGATTTTTAAAATACATCCTTTAGCATATCTATAAAAACTCCTATAAGAAAACTATAGAATTAAAGCAAGAGCTCGAGACATTGACAATGAAGTATTTTTCTATATGTCATCATTTTTGTATGACCGATTTTTAAAATAGTTCCTTTATTATTATTTCTCCCTGTACCCATAAAATGGGCAAAAATTGGTTATTTAAATTGTTTTTTTATATGCCATCAAAGAATCAAAGAGAAAGCTTTTTTGTATGTCAGATTTTTGAAATAGTTCCTTTAGCATATCTATTAAAAATCCTATAAGAAAGCTATAGAATTAAAGCAAGAGCTCGAGGCATGAAAATGAAGTATATTTTCATATGTCATCAAAGAGGTAGCTTATTTGCATGTCCGACTTTTAAAATAGTTCCTTTAGCCTATCTATTAAAAGGCCTTTTCAGCAGAACTAATCGCTGACTGATTTGCGCTGCTTATTTTCTATGGTGACATTGAAATTGCAGTCAAAATTTTGTGAATGCGCTGACCAAATATCAATCATAACTAAGCGGGTGTTAAGAGGGACTTGAATCAGTTGTATATATTTGTCAACAAATCAATATAAGCTACTTATGCTTATCAAACGTTTAGAAAAGACAAATTAGTCAGCGGTTAGCAAAGTATCAGAAGTCAGCGAACAATTAATTTTGCTAAATAAGCTTAATTTATTACTTTATGATAACTATGCAAAAACTGCGTTGTATTTCCAAAATCTCAGCTTATATTAAAACATATTTGTTGTCAATATTGAGCACTCATTTGAACAATTAATTAGCAGTAAGATTCTCGAGTTTTAATTGTTTAGCAATACTATCGATAGTTTGAAGTGTTTGTAATATTTAGTATTTCAAGAACTTTGCCAACTGCAGTTCTTATATTATATCATTCAGAAACTCTTCAACTCCATATACCCTAACTTTCAAAAGCTTTGGTATACTTGTCTATAACGAATGTTTCGTAGCAATGTCACAGTGGGGTGTTCAATTGGCTGAAGTTCTCTGGGTTCGATAGTTGGTGCTCAATGCATGTTTGGTTACGCATTCACACGCTGCTTGACTAGCTTAGAACTGCCATTATTTAAGCTGGACTTTGGGCATTTTGGGTATCTGCCACACCTGCCCCACACATGCCCCCCTTTACATGGTTAAAGCAATCCGATTGTCACGCTGTTCACCTTGCCGTCAGCTTTAGTCAGTCATTTTGCAGTTGTTTTTGCAACTGTTTGATGTCAGTTGGCGGTTCGGTGGTTTCGGTGGTTTCGGTGGTTTCGGTGGGTTCAGGCGTCGTGCTTGGACGTGTTGGCTGCCAAATTAGCAGCAATTACATGTAATATCGGTTACACTTATTTGCATATTGATGCAATTCTCGATCGCCTAATGGCGCTATAAATTTGCTCGGCACATGTTGTTGCAGTTGCCACAACTTGCCAGTTGCCAGTTTCCAGTTGCATTTGTTTCTGTTTTTGTTTTTATTTGTGTTTTTGGTGCATGATTTGTTAGTGGGCACCTTAGAAGTCGAGTTTTAATGGCACCTGCCATTCGGCTTGACAATGTTTGCTCAATGTCTAGACAAGGTAATGGTAACACGCTTAATGTCTTTTTGCGGAGCCACTTGTCGGAAAAACTCTCAAGTGCCGTTTGATTTGCAATGTGGATTCTTGAATTGACACTGCCGTTTGATTTACTTAGTTTACCGACTAAAGCAACTTAAACTTAAATAAATGATTTTGTGCTAGTTAAGATACTTTGTAGATTGTTGATTGTAAAAGTTTTAGGCTACTGGTAATTGAAAAAAAATAAAAACAATTGCAAATTCCCTTATATAAAGGAAAAATGGTACAAGTCCTTTAGGATTAGGTTTTTGGGTGTATTTTTTCAGCTGACAATTAATTAAAAATTAAAATATGTTACAAAGAATTAACTTTTAAAGATCTTTAGCTTACAGTCCATTTAAAACTTGTAAATGGTAGGAAAATTTAGAACACCTTTTTAGGTAGAATTTTGAAAGGATTTTCTTAGCTGAAAATAAAGTCTAAGATATCTTTAGTCTTTACTGAAAATCTACCTAAAATATAGAAATAATCAATTTCTATATAAAATCTTATATAGAAAATAATTCAACTTAAAAATGTGCTTTTGTAAAGCTTAATTCAGCTGATAATTAAACTAAAATTCTTTTTTATAAAATCAAAATTTGAAAAAGTGCTTTTGTAAAGCTTAATTCAGCTGTTAATTAAACTAAAATTCTTTTTTATGAAATCAAAATTTGAATATGTTTACCATAAAAAGCAATTGAATGTTCACCTTTAGAAGTAAATTAAAATATTATTTTGCAATTGTTTCTTAGAAAAATTGTTGCACTTGTTTGATGAAAACAATTATTATGTGCAACTTTGATGTAACCTTTTTTTAGATTGTATATCTAAAGATTGTATTCTATATGGAGCAGCAATTTTTGAATCTTTCTGCCCACACACACCTCCATGCCAAGGCCTGCACCTAGCTGAGTTTCAGCTTGACAATAACATTGTTAAATTGCACAAAATTGTCGCTTCGTGCTCGTGTTTCATAGTTTGATGGAAAACCGAAATTCAAGTTGAAAACGTTTAAAGCAGCTGCAACAACTTCGTCGAGTAACATAAAAAGGCGTGTTCAATTAGCATGCTCCAAACTCGATTGAGAAAAAGGAAAAAAAAAAACAAACTACTCTACTCAACTGCTGGCGAAAACAAGCGCAGAAAATTGAACATAACGTTGCAAAGGAAAACACATAAAAATAAAAGGAAAAACAGTTGGAAAATTAGCGCAGAGCAAAGGCACGGCCCCCAAGACGACGACTGACTGAACGGTGAGCTTGTTCAGTTTAATTGAATTGCAAAAAGAGAAAAAAAGACAAAAATACAGAAGAAAAAAAGAGAAAAAACTAAAATCGAATGCGAATCAAAAACTCGACTTGAGTTGGCTCAGCTCAAGTTAACATTATAATCGATCAAGGCAAAGCGAGGGGAAAATTTAGCCTCATGCCGAGCCAAGCTGCACTCAATCAAATGGACAAGGCGGATAATGGACGGACGGACATTGGTCGGTTAATTGATACGCACAATCTATATCCATTAGGTTCGTGCTCGATATGACCCAGAAAGCGGGGCAAGTGCAAATACTGGGGGCTAAAGTTAATAACAAAATGCAGAAACTGTTATAGAAATTGCTAAACTGCCATTCAAAGCTGCAAATTATAGAACCAAAGAAAACAAAACAAACAACAGCAACAACAAACGCAGCCCACAAATCGAGCGGGTAATCCGGTTTAAATGTTCAGCCTCTTCAACTCTTCACATTTTACACCCTGTATCCACAGAAATGCGTAGAAGGGTATACTAAAACTGTGCAAACAGACAGAAGCAAGGCCCACTCTTGATTTACTATATAGATCTCAAACTGATCGGATAACAAACAACGAAGTTATTCTATATCCAAGAGGAGTTCTGCTTCCCCCAGAAATTACACTGCTTGCTTGCACTGCCGCTGCACAGTACGATGCGTAGGGCTTAAGAATTTCAGACCTGGGTGTCTCAAAGTCGAGCATCCTTGACTAGAGCATTCATTCTTACTTCTTTCCAAAGATTTTGTGGGCTAATCTAATCGCAACGTTTGTGTTGCAACTTGCAACAAATGTGGTTGTTGTTGTTGCTGCTGCTGCTGCTGCTGTAATGCAGTTTTGTTGTTGTTGTTCTGGGAGAATTCTTATCTGTGTAGACATATTTTGTGGTTGTTTATCTGCGTGTCGCACGCAAAAGTTTATTTGCGTAGCGGCAAGTTTGTGTCTTAAGTCTTTCGTTTTGGCATTTGCCATTTGTCGCCGTTTCTTGGCATTGAACAATTTGACATTTGCTTTTGTGCTAATTTATGTTTTTACGCTAATTTCTGTTTATTAATTGCCAACATTCTCCCCGCTTCTTATCTTTGCAGAATTAAATCAGCGAATGCCAACGGTAAGTGCACATAATGTTTATAAACTTAATCATGGTGTAAGCTGTTGATAATTTGTTTGTTTATCGCAGTATGGGGCTATTAAAGTACTTAAGATATGTAAATTTTTATAGATAAATATTGTAATTGCAACGTTGGATTACACATTAAAGATTTGTTGTTTAATTACAAAAGGTCGTAGAGCTAATAAGACACCTGTCTTCAAATAGCTGGCTTATAGAGCTAACTGCCATTAATTCTTGAGAATTGTATTGGACTCCCATGAATTCTTGAGAATCGCAGAGAAGGGCGATCAATAGCAGACGATTAAGATAGGAAATTCTAGTGGACTCCCTCGAATTCTTGAGAATCGCAGAGAAGGGCGATCAACAGCAGACCTTTAAAATAGGGAATTCTAGAGGGCTCTCTTGAATTCTTGAGAATCGCAGAGAAGGGCGATCAACAGCACACCTCTAAAATAGGGAATTCTAGAGGGCTTCCTTAAATTCTTGAGAATCGCAGAGAAGGGTAATCAATAGAAAACCTCAAGATGGGAAATTCTATTGGACTACCATGAATTCTTGAGGGCTCCCTCGAATTCTTGACAATCACAGAGAAGGGCGATCAATAGAAGACCTCAAAATAGGAAATTCTATTGGCCTACCATGAATTGTAGAGGGCTTCCTTGAATTCTTGAGAATCGCAGAGACAGCAGACCTTTAAAATAGGGAAATCTAGAGGGCTCCCTCGAATTCTTGAGAATCGCAGAGAAGGGCGATCAACAATAGACCTTTAAAATAGGGAATTCTAGAGGGCTCCCTTGAATTCTTGAGAATCGCAGAGAAGGGCGATCAACAGCAGACCTTTAAAATAGGGAAATCTAGAGGGCTCCCTTGAATTATTGAGAATCGCAGAGAAGAGCGATCAATTGAAGACCTTGAAATAGGAATTTCTGTTGGACCACAATGAATTCTTACGAGCCGCATAGAAGGGCGATCAACTGTGGATCTCAAAATAAGAATTTCATTTGGACTATCATAAGATCTTGAGAATCGCTCAGAAGGCCCATCAAACGATGCAGCTCATTATCATCGATATTATCGATTGTTATGGACATTAAGACAAGTTAACATATCCATATACAGGTTGTATTATTATTAGAATTATTAGTATTATTAGAATCGACATACAGACAGATTCAATAACAACGAATGTGGCAAATCTTGCTGGTGACTTAAAACTATTACTATCAATAGACATAACAGCCTCCAAAGTAATGATAAAATCCTTGATGTTAGGTCAGTGCCATCGATACAAATGATAGTCGTACCGTTTACTTACCAGTTCTACTGCTTAGTCATTTTCCCATAAACTTGTATCTACACTCTATTCAATCGCAGTTATTTCCGTCATTCAACTGCATTTCAGACTTGATCAATTAGTCAGTTGCTTTTTGCCTGCCTCGTTTGATTAATTAAGCAAGTCAGCAAGCGCTTGGCGACTATATTTTTCTTTATTATTTTATTTTGGTTTTTATTTTATTCTTAGCTGATTCTTGACTTTTCGCATTTGCATTTCCATTTTTAATTGCATAATTCTGTCATTGCATGCGATTCACGGGAAATTTGCCATCCGCCTGATATATTCGACGGTGCAGGGCGAAATTTGTGGCACAAGTGGCAACAATTTAATTTGTTTTCTCTGACGTTGTTGAGCCGTGGCAAGGCGGACATACAAATTTTTGACGACAATGCATGAAGTTCACGTTCGTGCCACAAATCTAAGATGCTGCTGCTGAAACCGAAACTGAAACTGATGCCAATGTACGAACGAGTACGTGCCCCAGAGCCCGTGGCAGGCAGCTTTCAGCTTTCAGAAAATTTGTAGACAAATTAAGGCAAAGGCTAACAATTGTCTCTTGCTTTTCTTAGCCAGCTTTTGCAATTGGCATTGGCCCATACCATTGGTCCCATTGGACCCTGGCATCAAAACACGTTCAAAAATCGTGCAAAAAGTTTTTTGATTTAGTTGCTCGACTCACTCGGTTCTGCCTTCTATTTTTGTTGTTTGTTTTTTTGTTTTTACAGTAGGCGAATTATTGACAAACGACGTAGTATCCGAATCCGCCCCCGCCGCCCCATTTAGTAGACCCTTTTGGCCAACTCTCTCTTTTCATTTGGCGCCAATTTCACTGTCTGTCTGCGTCCTGTGCTGACATCGACATGCAGGACAAATTGTTGACGGCATTTAATGTCACAGCAGCCAATTAGCTGTCCCATGAAAATCTCCACTTGCTGTTGTTGTTGTCGCTGACGTTTTTTGTTGCCTTTTTTTTGGCTGTAACATTTTTTTTGGCTAAAGTTTTTGTGTATGTGTGTGTGTGTCTTTCACAGTTGTTGTTGCTTTTGCAACATTTTGTTGCCGGTACGCACGGTTGCATGTTGCGAAAACAACAAACAACAACGAAAAACAAACAATCACCACAAATCGTTAAACTGTCAGCAGCTTTTAAAGCGCGTGATTATGTCGAGAAGTCAACGTCGACGTCAACGTCAACGTCAGCGTCAACGTCGACGCTGTCGTCGGCATCGCGACAGGCGCCAGCTCCGAAAAAGAGTTTTTAAAATGCCACAGAGAAAATTTTTCAATTGCCCAATACAAAGTGTATTAAAATAATTTGTATTTAACTCCATATATAAACGAACTATTGAAAATGCATGCGAACGAGTAGTAAGGCGCTTTTAGGAGCCCCTTTCGAAAAGATATATTTAAATAAAAGAGATTATTTGCACAAAAATACAAAAATGAATGATTGAAAGTCACTTCTCTTTGCTTCAGAATTTGCTAAATAAACAAATTGAAAATGCATTCGAATTTTAGTAAAGCCGGCTTCAAGAAGATTAAATAAATGTACTTATGTTTAAAAATCACTTTACTTTGCGAATTTACCAAAAAAAACCAACTGAAAATGCATCGGAGTTTAAATAAAATCGAAAGTAAAGAGCCAGTTTGAAGTAGATTCTTATAAATAAAAGAGATTTATTGCACAAAAATACAAAAATGAATAGTTGAAACTCATTTTTTGTTAGCTTCAGCTTTTGCCAAATAAACTAACTGAAAATGCATCCGAGTTTAAATAAAATCGAAAGTAAAGAGCCAGTTTCGTGATGATTCGTATAAATAAAAGAGATTAATTGCACAAAAATACCAAAATTAAAGTTGGAAAATCTCTTTCCTTTGCTTCAGAATTTGCTAAATAAACTTATTGAAAGTGCATCCAAGTTTAACTAAAGCCGAAATTTAAGAGCTGGCTTCGAGTAGATTCTTATAAATAAAAAGGGATTAATTGCACAAAAATACAAAAATGAATGATTGAAAGTCACTTTTCTTTGCTTCAGAATTTACCAAATAAACTAATTGAAAATGCTTTCGAATTTTAGTAAAGCCGGCTTCAAGAAGATTTTTATAAATAAATAAATGTATGTTTGAAAATCACTTTACTTTGCTACAGAATTTACCAAAAAAAACCAACTGAAAATGCATCTGAGTTTAAATAAAGCCGAAATTTAAGAGTCGGCTTCGGGTAGATTCTTATAAATAAAAGAAATTTATTGCACAAAAATACAAAAATTAAAGTTGGAAAATCACTTTCCTTTGCTTCAGAATTTGCCAAATAAACTAACTGAAAATGCATCCGAGTTTAAATAAAATCGAAAGTAAAGAGCCAGTTTCGAGTAGATTCTTATAAATAAAAGAGATTTATTGCACAAAAATACAAAAATTAATATTTGAAAATCACTTTCCTTTGCTTCAGAATTTTGCAAAATAAACTAATTGAAAATGCATCCGAATTTTAGTAAGAAGATTTCTATAAATAAAGAATATTTAGTGCGTACAACTATACTATAAATAAAAGTTAGAAAATCACTTTCCTTTGCTTCTAAATTTGCCACACATCTAACAAAAAAGCACACAAATGGTGGTTTAATAGTTTTGAGTGTTGGGAAGATTTTATAAGATGCCAAAAATATATTTACACAAAAAGAAATTATTTTCTTTGCTTCAGAAATTGCCGCATAAAGAAAATAATTAAATTGCGTTCGTAAGTTCCTTAAGTTATCAAACAATATAAAAAAAGGCATCATTTTTTAATTCCACAAAAGAAATAAGAATATTTGATTTATATAACAAACAAATGTTAAATAAAAAACGGGAAAGGCATCATTTTTTTAAGTCCATAAAAGAAATAAGAATATATTTTTTATATATCAATATTTTGCACTCTATTAAATTGCATTTAAAATTCTGATTGCTTTAAGCTGTTTCTTTTTCACATAAGCTAAACAAATTGAAAATCATTTAAGACTCTCCAAGTGTATTAAAATAAAACACCATCTTAACAAACATTTAGAGTCAGTTTCCCAGATATTTCAAATGTCAAAAAGTACATTGTTCAGGTTTGTTTAAAAGTGTATAAAATGAAGTTAGCTTTTAGCTGATTATTTTAGCACATAAGCAAACTAATTGAAGTGCAATTGAAATAGCGTAAGGCACATTTAAAAGCAGATTGCAACATCTATTTAAACTATGCGAAATACCAAGTAAATGCATGTTGCAACATCCAAATTGCAGTTGGTGTCAATTACGGCTATATATTGAAAATTCTGTGCAATTATCTTGAACGGCAGCTGCCGGCAAAGGGGACAGACAGACAGACAGAGAGACAACGTGGCGTATGCGTCACATTATTTTAATTATGCATACGAAAAATGCAGCGATAACAATTGCAATGTGACACTTTGCATAGGCACACCACACACAAAAAGGCATTCGAGTTTAAAGCTGACAGCCATTGGCATTATCTGTGCAACTATTAAGACTTCATTACACATGTCATATTTGCCATTTGCCTCCGGCCAGAAGGCGACTTGTTTCACCAAACCAAATGCGACGCAAAACACACATTAAATTCCAAAATGCTCGTTAATATTTGTTTATTTCTTTCATTTAATTTTTTTTTTTTGGTATCTCAGCCAAGTTGGACACAAAGTTTTTAGCCAAAAAGCTGCTGCGAAATATTTTGTTAACAAAATTTTGCCGTTGCTGCCGCTGGCGCTGCACGCAGATAAGCAGCCGCAGATAAGGCCGGCAGCGGTAGCAGTTTCAGCACCAGCAACAGCTACCAATGCACAGTGGTTGCCAGCTATTTGAATTGGCTTCAATTCTTGCAAGCAAATGGGTTGACTAACATTTAAGGTGAGAGTTGAGATGCTTTTATAGGAAATAAATATACTGAAAGTTTTTAAAGCTATAACTCTTTTATTTATTTATCTCTTATAATATTACCTACAAATTAAAATGATGAGGTAATTGGGAATTAACTAAGCAATAGCATGGGTGCCTTCAGCTTAGTAGAATGTGCATGGAATGAAATATGTACAGGTGAAAAGATACAAAACTTTATAGCTTTGTCATTTACTGCATTCTTTTCTTTTTGAAGCTAATTTTCTACAGTTTTCAATCACCTGCCTCAGATGCTGCATAAGCCGCATTCTTAACCAGTATTTTGAATTTAGAAAAGCTAAAAACTTTGATTTCAAATGAGTTGATCGAAGTGAAGAATCATAAGAATAAGATTGTAGTAACATTACAAATTATATATGTTTATGAATTTTCAATGAGTTCTAGAGTAAAACAAACGATTCAAATATTTCAGTTTTCTATACAAAAATAATAAAAAAAAATCTTACAAATTGAACAAACCCCTTAAATTTTTTATGCTAAATCATTTAGCTCTATAGTTTCTTTTTGTGTGATTGTAACTCAGACTAATTTGTATCTTCTGATCTCGAGCTGGGTAGCTTTCTTTATATAAATCGCTGTTCTTATTATAATTAAAAAAAAAATGAAGTTCTTAGATGCTCAAATTATCCATATTGATGTATATCATGATTTTAAACTTGATTTTTTTGGGTGGTGTTTTGTGTTTTGGTAGATTGTATTTATTTATTTTTTTAAATATTTCTCTTAATTTTTTTTTTGGATATATATTTTTTCAATTTTTTTTTTAATTTTTTTTTTTTTTTGTTTACTGTCTTTTATACTTTATTTAACATCTGTCTTTCATAGACAATAATTAAATTATTTCTTGTTAATTTTGTGTTTATACTTAATTTGACTAGTTATTCTTAATATATACATTCCTTATATAAAATATTCAAAAGCCTAAGAACCACTGTGCTGAGGCTGCAAAAAGCATAAGTTCAATGCAATTGCTGCAGTAGCAGCGGCAACATCGTTAACACGGCACAAAAACAGCCATTAAAGCCAACTACCAACCAAGTCAGAGTCCGAGTTCGAGTCCGAGTCCGAGTCCAAGTCCGATTCTGGAAACACAAATCGGAGTTGGAGTTGGAACCGAGCCTCTGTCTCTGTCTTTGTCTCAGTCTCTGCCTCTGCCGCTGCCGCTGGCGTTTGTGACATGCACAAAATGCATGTATATGAGCACCTACGTACGATAAGCTTGGGTTAATAATCGCCAGTGTTAAAGATACTGTCGAAGGCACAGAGCTTCTATATAGCCATGGACCAGCTGGATTGTCGCAGTGGTACAGTACGTAAATCATAAGCATAAAACAGCCACCAAGTGGTAACAACCGAAATGGCTGCATTATGCATGTGCATAACTTGGGAAATTGGCGAAGTTTGCCAGTGGTTGCCAGTGGTTGGCGGTGGTGATCAGTGGTTGGCGGTGGTTTCAGGCAATGCGAATGCATTCTGCTAATTAGTTGAATCGCCCCAAGAGCTCCAACTGTGGGGTAATGAGAGTGAAAGGCGATGCCGTGTTAAAACCTGAGCAGCACTGGGCAGTCATTAGTGCGCAGGTTGAGAGCCAGGCTAACCAAAGTGGATGACTGGATGACTCGATGACTGGATGAGATGGGTTAAAGCAGTGGGCTGTGGTATAGAGAAGGGGCAGCGTCTTCTGGGAACAGCGGATGTTGAACTGGTCTTGGTGTGGCTATGAACTAAAATTACTATAACAAGGCTTAAGGAATCTATAAAGATTTTGCTAGCGGATAATCAGCCTATAAATTGTTGACTCTAATGAAAAGAAATTTTATAGACTTCCCATAGGCAATTTTTACTGACTGCGTATGAATGGGAATTACTCATTGGATTGGCTACTAAAACAAGCTGCCCAATAGAAGATATAAAAGCTTAGTATAAAGGATCATAGAGTGTAGATTGTGATAGTTTTTCTATTCCACCTTCCATATGAAGTTGATACTAACTGTATGAATGAATAAGGTTTATGAATTCCTTAGAAATGTAAGCTTCATGCCTAGGAATACTCATCAAATTACCTGTTCAATCTTCACAATGAGTTCAGAGAAGCATATTCTTAAGGATCATACAATAAAAGACCTGATAGTATTATAAGTCTGTGGTATAAGGATAGAAATTTGATAGATTTTCTGTGTGAAGTTTATGCTTAACTGTATAAAAGAAATAACCTTTATGAACACTTCTTTGAATCTATGATATATAACTAGGAATACTCGCACTACTATATAAGAGAAATAAACTTTATGAATACTTCTTGAAACCTATGATATATGGGTAGAGATATTCCCATACCTGTATAAAAGAAATAACCTTTATGAACACTTCTTGGAATATACGATATATGACTAGGAATACTCGCAAGACTCTATAAAAGAAATAAACTTTATGAACACTTCTTGAAA
>JBAMCL010000150.1:0-27717 GCA_037075165.1 Hirtodrosophila histrioides
CCCTATATTCATGCATGATACGCAAATTTCTCCAAAATTTTCATGCTTCCATAACTTTGTCAAAACCGAACCGTTTTTCGTGCTAAGGTCTTTGTTGTCATGGTTGGACTTATACCGAAATCAAAAATTGAACTTTCGACATATTTTGCGTGACCCTATATTCATGCATGAAAAGCTAATTTCCAAAAGCTTTCACCTTATAACAAAATCCAAAGTTGAATTCTCGACATATATTGTATGATCCCTATATTCATGCATGATACGCAAATTTCTCACAAAATTTTCATGCTTCCATAACTTTGTCAAAACCGAACCGATTTTCGTGCTAAGGTCTTTGTTGTCATGGTTGGACTTATAGCGAAATCAAAAATGGAATTCTCGACATATTTTGCGTGACCCTATATTCATGCATGAAACGCTAATTTACCCAAAGCTTTCACCTTATAGCAAAATCCAAAGTTGAATTCTCGACATATTTTGCGTGATCCTATATTCATGCATGATACGCAAATTTCTCCAAAATTTTCATGCTTCCATAACTTTGTCAAAACCGAACCGATTTTCGTGCTAAGGTCTTTGTTGTCATGGTTGGACTTATAGCGAAATCAAAAATTGAATTCTCGACATATTTTGCGTGACCCTATATTCATGCATGAAACGCTAATTTACCCAAAGCTTTCACCTTATAGCAAAATCCAAAGTTGAATTCTCGACATATTTTGCGTGATCCCTATATTCATGCATGATACGCAAATTTCTCCAAAATTTTCATGCTTCCATAACTTTGTCAAAACCGAACCGATTTTCGTGCTAAGGTCTTTGTTGTCATGGTTGGACTTATAGCGAAATCAAAAATTGAATTCTCGACATATTTTGCGTGACCCTATATTCATGCATGAAACGCTAATTTACCCAAAGCTTTCACCTTATAGCAATATCCAAAGTTGAATTCTCGACATATTTTGCGTGATCCCTATATTCATGCATGATACGCAAATTTCTCCAAAATTTTCATGCTTCCATAACTTTGTCAAAACCGAACCGATTTTCGTGCTTAGGTCTTTGTTGTCATGGTTGGACTTATAGCGAAATCAAAAATTGAATTCTCGACATATTTTGCGTGACCCTATATTCATGCATGAAACGCTAATTTACCCAAAGCTTTCACCTTATAGCAATATCCAAAGTTGAATTCTCGACATATTTTGCGTGATCCCTATATTCATGCATGATACGCAAATTTCTCCAAAATTTTCATGCTTCCATAACTTTGTCAAAACCGAACCGATTTTCGTGCTAAGGTCTTTGTTGTCATGGTTGGACTTATAGCGAAATCAAAAATTGAATTCTCGACATATTTTGCGTGACCCTATATTCATGCATGAAACGCTAATTTACCCAAAGCTTTCACCTTATAGCAATATCCAAAGTTGAATTCTCGACATATTTTGCGTGATCCCTATATTCATGCATGATACGCAAATTTCTCCAAAATTTTCATGCTTCCATAACTTTGTCAAAACCGAACCGATTTTCGTGCTAAAGTCTTTGTTGTCATGGTTGGACTTATAGCGAAATCAAAAATTGAATTCTCGACATATTTTGCGTGACCCTATATTCATGCATGAAACGCTAATTTACCCAAAGCTTTCACCTTATAGCAATATCCAAAGTTGAATTCTCGACATATTTTGCGTGATCCTATATTCATGCATGTCACGCAAATTTCTCCAAAATTTTCATGCTTCCATAACTTTGTCAAAATCGAACCGATTTTCGTGCTAAGGTCTTTGTTGTCATGGTTGGACTTATAGCGAAATCCAAAATTGAATTCTCGACATATTTTGCGTGACCCTATATTCATGCATGAAACGCTAATTTACCCAAAGCTTTCACCTTATAGCAATATCCAAAGTTGAATTCTCGACATATTTTGCGTGATCCCTATATTCATGCATGATACGCAAATTTCTCCAAAATTTTCATGCTTCCATAACTTTGTCAAAACCGAACCGATTTTCGTGCTAAGGTCTTTGTTGTCATGGTTGGACTTATAGCGAAATCAAAAATTGAATTCTCGACATATTTTGCGTGACCCTATATTCATGCATGAAACGCTAATTTACCCAAAGCTTTCACCTTATAGCAATATCCAAAGTTGAATTCTCGACATATTTTGCGTGATCCCTATATTCATGCATGATACGCAAATTTCTCCAAAATTTTCATGCTTCCATAACTTTGTCAAAACCGAACCGATTTTCGTGCTAAGGTCTTTGTTGTCATGGTTGGACTTATAGCGAAATCAAAAATTGAATTCTCGATATATTTTGCGTGACCCTATATTCATGCATGAAACGCTAATTTACCCAAAGCTTTCACCTTATAGCAAAATCCAAAGTTGAATTCTCGACATATTTTGCGTGATCCCTATATTCATGCATGATACGCAAATTTCTCCAAAATTTTCATGCTTCCATAACTTTGTCAAAACCGAACCGATTTTCGTGCATAAGATCTTTGTTGTCATGGTTGGACTTATAGCGAAATCAAAAATTGAATTCTCGACATATTTTGCGTGACCCTATATTCATGCATGAAACGCTAATTTACCCAAAGCTTTCACCTTATAGCAAAATCCAAAGTTGAATTCTCGACATATTTTGCGTGATCCCTATATTCATGCATGATACGCAAATTTCTCCAAAATTTTCATGCTTCCATAACTTTGTCAAAACCGAACCGATTTTCGTGCTAAGGTCTTTGTTGTCATGGTTGGACTTATAGCGAAATCAAAAATTGAATTCTCGACATATTTTGCGTGACCCTATATTCATGCATGAAACGCTAATTTACCCAAAGCTTTCACCTTATAGCAATATCCAAAGTTGAATTCTCGACATATTTTGCGTGATCCTATATTCATGCATGATACGCAAATTTCTCCAAAATTTTCATGCTTCCATAACTTTGTCAAAACCGAACCGATTTTCGTGCTAAGGTCTTTGTTGTCATGGTTGGACTTATAGCGAAATCCAAAATTGAATTCTCGACATATTTTGCGTGACCCTATATTCATGCATGAAACGCTAATTTACCCAAAGCTTTCACCTTATAGCAATATCCAAAGTTGAATTCTCGACATATTTTGCGTGATCCCTATATTCATGCATGATACGCAAATTTCTCAAAAATTTTCATGCTTTCATAACTTTGTCAAAACCGAACAGATTTTCGTGCTAAGGTCTTTGTTGTCATGGTTGGACTTATAGCGAAATCAAAAATTGAATTCTCGACATATTTTGCGTGACCCTATATTCATGCATGAAAAGTTTTCCAAAGCTTTCACCTTATAGCAATATCCAAAGTTGAATTCTCGACATATTTTGCGTGATCCTATATTCATGCATGATACGCAAATTTCTCCAAAATTTTCATGCTTCCATAACTTTGTCAAAAGCGAACCGATTTTCGTGCTAAAGTCTTTGTTGTCATGGTTGGACTTATAGCTAAATCCAAAATTGAATTCTCGACATATTTTGCGTGATCCCTATATTCATGCATGATACGCAAATTTCTCAAAAATTTTCATGCTTCCATAACTTTGTCAAAACCGATCCGATTTTCGTGCTAAGGTCTTTGTTGTCATGGTTGGACTTATACCGAAATCAAAAATTGAATTCTCGACATATTTTGCGTGACCCTATATTCATGCATGACACGCTAATTTACCCAAAGCTTTCATCTTATAGCAAAATCCAAAGTTGAATTCTCGACATATTTTGCGTGATCCCTATATTCATGCATGATACGCAAATTTCTCAAAAATTTTCATGCTTCCATAACTTTGTCAAAACCGAACCGATTTTCGTGCTAAGGTCTTTGTTGTCATGGTTGGACTTATACCGAAATCAAAAATTGAATTCTCGACATATTTTGCGTGACCCTATATTCATGCATGACACGCTAATTTACCCAAAGCTTTCATCTTATAGCAAAATCCAAAGTTGAATTCTCGACATATTTTGCGTGATCCTATATTCATGCATGATACGCAAATTTCTCCAAAATTTCCATGCTTCCATAACTTTGTCAAAGTCGAACCGATTTTCGTGCTAAGGTCTTTGTTGTCTTGGTTGGATTTATAGCGAAATCAAAAATTGAATTCTCGACATATTTTGCGTGACCCTATATTCATGCATGAAACGGTAATTTACCCAAAGCTTTCATCTTATAGCAAAATCCAAAGTTGAATTCTCGACATATTTTGCGTGATCCTATATTCATGCATGATACGCAAATTTCTCCAAAATTTTCATGCTTCCATAACTTTGTCAAAATCGAACCGATTTTCGTGCATAAAATCTTTGTTGTCATGGTTGGACTTATAGCGAAATCCAAAATTGAATTCTCGACATATTTTGCGTGATCCTATATTCATGCATGAAACGCAAATTTTTCCAAAATTTTCATGCTTCCATAAGTTTGTCAAAACCGAACCGATTTTCGTGCTAAGGTCTTTGTTGTCATGGTTGGACTTATAGCGAAATCAAAAAATTGAATTCTCGACATATTTTGCGTGACCCTATATTTATGCATGAAACGCTAATTTAAACAAAGCTTTCACCTTATAGCAATATCCAAAGTTGAATTCTCTACATATTTTGCGTGACACTATATTCATGCATAAAACGCTAATTTACCCAAAGCTTTCACCTTATAGCGAAATCCGAAGTTAAATTTCTTGACATGTTTTGCGTGATCCTATATTCATGCATGTCACGCAAATTTCTCCTAAATTTTCATGCTTCCATAACTTTGTCAAAACCGAACCGATTTTCGTGCTTAGGTCTTTGTTGTCATGGTTGGACTTATAGCGAAATCCAAAATTGAATTCTCGACATATTTTGCGTGACCCTATATTCATGCATTTTTTTTTTTTTTTTATAACTATTTTTGGTTTATTTAAAACTGCCCCTATGGGGGCAACCATTAAATTTGTTTAACAATATCATTGGCTCGTGAATTTACAGTTTGCTTATTTCAAAGTGTTTTATAATAATGTTAACAATAAATAGCGAGACGCTTAGTAAAGCAGTATGGTGAGATGTAGACATAACTAAGTTGGCCTAAATGGGAGATCTAGAATATGTAGTCTTTTTAGGCGCCTTTCAGTTAAACTGTTATCAAGTAAGTTAATCGCAAGTTGATTGTCGTGAGAATATTCATGCATGAAACGCTAATTTACCCAAGGCTTTCACCTTATAGCAAAATCCAAAGGTGAATTCTCGACATATTTTGCGTGATCCTATATTCATGCATGATACGCAAATTTCTCCAAAATTTCCATGCTTCCATAACTTTGTCAAAACCTAACTGATTTTCGTGCTAAGGTCATTGTTATCATGGTTGGACTTATACCGAAATCCAAAATTGAATTCTCGACATATTTTGCGTGACCCTATTCATGCATGAAACGCTAATTTACCCAAAGCTTTCACCTTATAGCAATATCCAAAGTTGAATTCTCGACATATTTTGCGTGATCCCATATTCATGCATTATACGCAAATTTCTCCAATATTTTCTTGCTTCCATAAGTTTGTCAAAACCGAACCGATTTTCGTGCTAAGTTCTTTGTTGTCATGGTTGGACTTATAGCGAAATCAAAAATGGAATTGTCGACATATTTTGCGTGACACTATATTTATGCATGAAACGCTAATTTACCCAAAGCTTTCACCTTATAGCGAAATCCAAAGTTGAATTCTCGACATATTTTGCGTGATCCTATATTCATGCATGACACGCAAATTTCTCCAAAACTTTCATGCTTCCATAACTTTGTCAAAACCGAACCGATTTTCGTGCTAAGGTCTTTGTTGTCATGGTTGGACTTATAGCGAAATCAAAAATTGAATTCTCGACATATTTTGCGTGACCCTATATTCATGCATGAAACGCTAATTTACCCAAAGCTTTCACCTTATAGCAATATCCAAAGTTGAATTCTCTTACCGTTTCGGAGATATTGACCATTTTGTCCGACACGAGATTTTTTTTTTTTTTTTTGGTCGGCTTTTGCTCTAACTTTTACAATTCTTAACCGATTCCATTGAAAGTTTTTTTGTTTTTTAGGTATTTTTATACTCTTTCGAACTGCATTTACAGATTTGCTCGATCTCTCACCGTTTCGGAGATATTGACCAATATGTCCGACACGAGAGATTTTGGGTCGGTTTTTTGCTCAGATTTGCTCTATCTCTTACCGTTTCGGAGATATTGACCATTTTGTCCGACACGAGAGATTTTTATTTTTTTTTTGGTCGGCTTTTGCTCTAACTTTAACAATTCTTAACCGATTCCATTGAAAGTTTTTTTGTTTTTTAGGTATTTTTATACTCTTTCGAACTGCATTTACAGATTTGCTCGATCTCTCACCGTTTCGGAGATATTGACCAATATGTCCGACACGAGAGATTTTTTTTTTTTTTTTGGTCGGCTTTTGCTCTAACTTTAACAATTCTTAACCGATTCCATTGAAAGTTTTTTTGTTTTTTAGGTATTTTTATACTCTTTCGAACTGCATTTACAGATTTGCTCGATCTCTTACCGTTTCGGAGATATTGACCAATATGTCCGACACGAGAAATTTTGGGTCGGTTTTTTGCTCAGATTTGCTCTATCTCTTACCGTTTCGGAGATATTGACCATTTTGTCCGACACGAGAGATTTTTTTTTTTTTTTTGGTCGGCTTTTGCTCAAACTTTTACAATTCTTAACCGATTCCATTGAAAGTTTTTTTGTTTTTTAGGTATTTTTATACTCTTTCGAACTGCATTTACAGATTTGCTCGATCTCTCACCGTTTCGGAGATATTGACCATTTTGTCCGACACGAGAGATTTTTTTTTTTTTTTTTGGTCGGCTTTTGCTCTAACTTTAACAATTCTTAACCGATTCCATTGAAAGTTTTTTTGTTTTTTAGGTATTTTTATACTCTTTCGAACTGCATTTACAGATTTGCTCGATCTCTCACCGTTTCGGAGATATTGACCAATATGTCCGACACGAGAAATTTTGGGTCGGTTTTTTGCTCAGATTTGCTCTATCTCTTACCGTTTCGGAGATATTGACCATTTTGTCCGACACGAGAGATTTTTTTTTTTTTTTTGGTCGGCTTTTGCTCTAACTTTTACAATTCTTAACCGATTCCATTGAAAGTTTTTTTGTTTTTTAGGTATTTTTATACTCTTTCGAACTGCATTTACAGATTTGCTCGATCTCTCACCGTTTCGGAGATATTGACCAATATGTCCGACACGAGAGATTTTGGGTCGGTTTTTTGCTCAGATTTGCTCTATCTCTTACCGTTTCGGAGATATTGACCATTTTGTCCGACACGAGATTTTTTTTTTTTTTTGGTCGGCTTTTGCTCTAACTTTTACAATTCTTAACCGATTCCATTGAAAGTTTTTTTGTTTTTTAGGTATTTTTATACTCTTTCGAACTGCATTTACAGATTTGCTCGATCTCTTACCGTTTCGGAGATATTGACCATTTTGTCCGACACGAGATTTTTTTTTTTTTTTGGTCGGCTTTTGCTCTAACTTTTACAATTCTTAACCGATTCCATTGAAAGTTTTTTTTGTTTTTTAGGTATTTTTATACTCTTTCGAACTGCATTTACAGATTTGCTCGATCTCTTACCGTTTCGGAGATATTGACCAATATGTCCGACACGAGAGATTTTGGGTCGGTTTTTTGCTCAGATTTGCTCTATCTCTTACCGTTTCGGAGATATTGACCATTTTGTCCGACACGAGAGATTTTTTTTTTTTTTTGGTCGGCTTTTGCTCTAACTTTTACAATTCTTAACCGATTCCATTGAAAGTTTTTTTGTTTTTTAGGTATTTTTATACTCTTTCGAACTGCATTTACAGATTTGCTCGATCTCTTACCGTTTCGGAGATATTGACCAATATGTCCGACACGAGAAATTTTGGGTCGGTTTTTTGCTCAGATTTGCTCTATCTCTTACCGTTTCGGAGATATTGACCATTTTGTCCGACACGAGATTTTTTTTTTTTTTTTTGGTCGGCTTTTGCTCTAACTTTTACAATTCTTAACCGATTCCATTGAAAGTTTTTTTGTTTTTTAGGTATTTTTATACTCTTTCGAACTGCATTTACAGATTTGCTCGATCTCTTACCGTTTCGGAGATATTGACCAATATGTCCGACACGAGAGATTTTGGGTCGGTTTTTTGCTCAGATTTGCTCTATCTCTTACCGTTTCGGAGATATTGACCATTTTGTCCGACACGAGATTTTTTTTTTTTTTTGGTCGGCTTTTGCTCTAACTTTTACAATTCTTAACCGATTCCATTGAAAGTTTTTTTTGTTTTTTAGGTATTTTTATACTCTTTCGAACTGCATTTACAGATTTGCTCGATCTCTTACCGTTTCGGAGATATTGACCAATATGTCCGACACGAGAGATTTTGGGTCGGTTTTTTGCTCAGATTTGCTCTATCTCTTACCGTTTCGGAGATATTGACCATTTTGTCCGACACGAGATTTTTTTTTTTTTTTTTGGTCGGCTTTTGCTCTAACTTTTACAATTCTTAACCGATTCCATTGAAAGTTTTTTTTGTTTTTTAGGTATTTTTATACTCTTTCGAACTGCATTTACAGATTTGCTCGATCTCTTACCGTTTCGGAGATATTGACCAATATGTCCGACACGAGAGATTTTGGGTCGGTTTTTTGCTCAGATTTGCTCTATCTCTTACCGTTTCGGAGATATTGACCATTTTGTCCGACACGAGATTTTTTTTTTTTTTTTGGTCGGCTTTTGCTCTAACTTTTACAATTCTTAACCGATTCCATTGAAAGTTTTTTTTGTTTTTTAGGTATTTTTATACTCTTTCGAACTGCATTTACAGATTTGCTCGATCTCTCACCGTTTCGGAGATATTGACCAATATGTCCGACACGAGAGATTTTGGGTCGGTTTTTTGCTCAGATTTGCTCGATCTCTCACCGTTTCGGAGATATTGACCAATATGTCCGACACGAGAAATTTTGGGTCGGTTTTTTGCTCAGATTTGCTCTATCTCTTACCGTTTCGGAGATATTGACCATTTTGTCCGACACGAGAGATTTTTTTTTTTTTTTTTTTTTTTTTTATGGTCGGCTTTTGCTCTAACTTTTACAATCTTTAACCGATTCCATTGAAAGTTTTTTTGTTTTTTAGGTATTTTTATACTCTTTCGAACTGCATTTACAGATTTGCTCGATCTCTCACCGTTTCGGAGATATTGACCAATATGTCCGACACGAGAAATTTTGGGTCGGTTTTTTGCTCAGATTTGCTCTATCTCTTACCGTTTCGGAGATATTGACCATTTTGTCCGACACGAGAGATTTTTTTTTTTTTTTTTTTGGTCGGCTTTTGCTCTAACTTTTACAATTTTTAACCGATTCCATTGAAAGTTTTTTTGTTTTTTAGGTATTTTTATACTCTTTCGAACTGCATTTACAGATTTGCTCGATCTCTTACCGTTTCGGAGATATTGACCATTTTGTCCGACACGAGAGATTTTTTTTTTTTTTTGGTCGGCTTTTGCTCTAACTTTTACAATTCTTAACCGATTCCATTGAAAGTTTTTTTTGTTTTTTAGGTATTTTTATACTCTTTCGAACTGCATTTACAGATTTGCTCGATCTCTTACCGTTTCGGAGATATTGACCAATATGTCCGACACGAGAGATTTTTTTTTTTTTTTGGTCGGCTTTTGCTCTAACTTTTACAATTCTTAACCGATTCCATTGAAAGTTTTTTTGTTTTTTAGGTATTTTTATACTCTTTCGAACTGCATTTACAGATTTGCTCGATCTCTTACCGTTTCGGAGATATTGACCAATATGTCCGACACGAGAAATTTTGGGTCGGTTTTTTGCTCAGATTTGCTCTATCTCTTACCGTTTCGGAGATATTGACCATTTTGTCCGACACGAGAGATTTTTTTTTTTTTTTTGGTCGGCTTTTGCTCAAACTTTTACAATTCTTAACCGATTCCATTGAAAGTTTTTTTGTTTTTTAGGTATTTTTATACTCTTTCGAACTGCATTTACAGATTTGCTCGATCTCTTACCGTTTCGGAGATATTGACCAATATGTCCGACACGAGAGATTTTGGGTCGGTTTTTTGCTCAGATTTGCTCTATCTCTTACCGTTTCGGAGATATTGACCATTTTGTCCGACACGAGAGATTTTTTTTTTTTTTTTTTTTTTTTTTATGGTCGGCTTTTGCTCTAACTTTTACAATTTTTAACCGATTCCATTGAA
Organism: Hirtodrosophila histrioides; assembly: GCA_037075165.1. Lineage (NCBI taxonomy): Eukaryota > Metazoa > Arthropoda > Insecta > Diptera > Drosophilidae > Hirtodrosophila > Hirtodrosophila histrioides. The sequence continues at coordinate 10,354 of JBAMCL010000150.1, forward strand.
AGTTTTTTTGTTTTTTTAGGTATTTTTATACTCTTTCGAACTGCATTTACAGATTTGCTCGATCTCTTACCGTTTCGGAGATATTGACCAATATGTCCGACACGAGAAATTTTGGGTCGGTTTTTTGCTCAGATTTGCTCTATCTCTTACCGTTTCGGAGATATTGACCATTTTGTCCGACACGAGAGATTTTTTTTTTTTTTTTTTTTTTTTTTATGGTCGGCTTTTGCTCTAACTTTTACAATTCTTAACCGATTCCATTGAAAGTTTTTTTGTTTTTTAGGTATTTTTATACTCTTTCGAACTGCATTTACAGATTTGCTCGATCTCTCACCGTTTCGGAGATATTGACCAATATGTCCGACACGAGAGATTTTGGGTCGGTTTTTTGCTCAGATTTGCTCTATCTCTTACCGTTTCGGAGATATTGACCATTTTGTCCGACAAGAAATTTTTTTTTTTTTTTTTTTTGGTCGGCTTTTGCTCTAACTTTTACAATTTTTAACCGATTCCATTGAAAGTTTTTTTGTTTTTTAGGTATTTTTATACTCTTTCGAACTGCATTTACAGATTTGATCGATCTCTTACCGTTTCGGAGATATTGACCATTTTGTCCGACACGAGATTTTTTTTTTTTTTTTGGTCGGCTTTTGCTCTAACTTTTACAATTCTTAACCGATTCCATTGAAAGTTTTTTTGTTTTTTAGGTATTTTTATACTCTTTCGAACTGCATTTACAGATTTGCTCGATCTCTTACCGTTTCGGAGATATTGACCAATATGTCCGACACGAGAGATTTTGGGTCGGTTTTTTGCTCAGATTTGCTCTATCTCTTACCGTTTCGGAGATATTGACCATTTTGTCCGACACGAGATTTTTTTTTTTTTTTTTTGGTCGGCTTTTGCTCTAACTTTTACAATTCTTAACCGATTCCATTGAAAGTTTTTTTGTTTTTTAGGTATTTTTATACTCTTTCGAACTGCATTTACAGATTTGCTCGATCTCTTACCGTTTCGGAGATATTGACCAATATGTCCGACACGAGAGATTTTGGGTCGGTTTTTTGCTCAGATTTGCTCTATCTCTTACCGTTTCGGAGATATTGACCATTTTGTCCGACACGAGATTTTTTTTTTTTTTTTTGGTCGGCTTTTGCTCTAACTTTTACAATTCTTAACCGATTCCATTGAAAGTTTTTTTGTTTTTTAGGTATTTTTATACTCTTTCGAACTGCATTTACAGATTTGCTCGATCTCTTACCGTTTCGGAGATATTGACCATTTTGTCCGACACGAGAGATTTTTTTTTTTTTTGGTCGGTTTTTTGCTCAAACTTTTACAATTCTTAACCGATTCCATTGAAAGTTTTTTTTGTTTTTTAGGTATTTTTATACTCTTTCGAACTGCATTTACAGATTTGCTCGATCTCTTACCGTTTCGGAGATATTGACCATTTTGTCCGACACGAGAGATTTTTTTTTTTTTTTTTGGTCGGCTTTTGCTCTAACTTTTACAATTCTTAACCGATTCCATTGAAAGTTTTTTTGTTTTTTAGGTATTTTTATACTCTTTCGAACTGCATTTACAGATTTGCTCGATCTCTTACCGTTTCGGAGATATTGACCAATATGTCCGACACGAGAAATTTTGGGTCGGTTTTTTGCTCAGATTTGCTCTATCTCTTACCGTTTCGGAGATATTGACCATTTTGTCCGACACGAGATTTTTTTTTTTTTTTTTTTGGTCGGCTTTTGCTCTAACTTTTACAATTCTTAACCGATTCCATTGAAAGTTTTTTTGTTTTTTAGGTATTTTTATACTCTTTCGAACTGCATTTACAGATTTGCTCGATCTCTTACCGTTTCGGAGATATTGACCAATATGTCCGACACGAGAGATTTTGGGTCGGTTTTTTGCTCAGATTTGCTCTATCTCTTACCGTTTCGGAGATATTGACCATTTTGTCCGACACGAGATTTTTTTTTTTTTTTTTGGTCGGCTTTTGCTCTAACTTTTACAATTCTTAACCGATTCCATTGAAAGTTTTTTTTGTTTTTTAGGTATTTTTTTACTCTTTCGAACTGCATTTACAGATTTGCTCGATCTCTTACCGTTTCGGAGATATTGACCAATATGTCCGACACGAGAGATTTTGGGTCGGTTTTTTGCTCAGATTTGCTCTATCTCTTACCGTTTCGGAGATATTGACCATTTTGTCCGACACGAGAGATTTTTTTTTTTTTTTGGTCGGCTTTTGCTCTAACTTTTACAATTCTTAACCGATTCCATTGAAAGTTTTTTTGTTTTTTAGGTATTTTTATACTCTTTCGAACTGCATTTACAGATTTGCTCGATCTCTTACCGTTTCGGAGATATTGACCAATATGTCCGACACGAGAGATTTTGGGTCGGTTTTTTGCTCAGATTTGCTCTATCTCTTACCGTTTCGGAGATATTGACCATTTTGTCCGACACGAGAGATTTTTTTTTTTTTTTGGTCGGCTTTTGCTCTAACTTTTACAATTCTTAACCGATTCCATTGAAAGTTTTTTTTGTTTTTTAGGTATTTTTATACTCTTTCGAACTGCATTTACAGATTTGCTCGATCTCTCACCGTTTCGGAGATATTGACCAATATGTCCGACACGAGAGATTTTGGGTCGGTTTTTTGCTCAGATTTGCTCTATCTCTTACCGTTTCGGAGATATTGACCATTTTGTCCGACACGAGAGATTTTTTTTTTTTTTTTGGTCGGCTTTTGCTCTAACTTTTACAATTCTTAACCGATTCCATTGAAAGTTTTTTTGTTTTTTAGGTATTTTTATACTCTTTCGAACTGCATTTACAGATTTGCTCGATCTCTTACCGTTTCGGAGATATTGACCAATATGTCCGACACGAGAAATTTTGGGTCGGTTTTTTGCTCAGATTTGCTCTATCTCTTACCGTTTCGGAGATATTGACCATTTTGTCCGACACGAGAGATTTTTTTTTTTTTTTTTGGTCGGCTTTTGCTCTAACTTTTACAATTCTTAACCGATTCCATTGAAAGTTTTTTTGTTTTTTAGGTATTTTTATACTCTTTCGAACTGCATTTACAGATTTGCTCGATCTCTTACCGTTTCGGAGATATTGACCAATATGTCCGACACGAGAGATTTTGGGTCGGTTTTTTGCTCAGATTTGCTCTATCTCTTACCGTTTCGGAGATATTGACCATTTTGTCCGACACGAGAGATTTTTTTTTTTTTTTTGGTCGGCTTTTGCTCTAACTTTTACAATTCTTAACCGATTCCATTGAAAGTTTTTTTGGTTTTTAGGTATTTTTATACTCTTTCGAACTGCATTTACAGATTTGCTCGATCTCTTACCGTTTCGGAGATATTGACCAATATGTCCGACACGAGAAATTTTGGGTCGGTTTTTTGCTCAGATTTGCTCTATCTCTTACCGTTTCGGAGATATTGACCATTTTGTCCGACACGAGAGATTTTTTTTTTTTTTTTGGTCGGCTTTTGCTCTAACTTTTACAATTCTTAACCGATTCCATTGAAAGTTTTTTTGTTTTTTAGGTATTTTTATACTCTTTCGAACTGCATTTACAGATTTGCTCGATCTCTTACCGTTTCGGAGATATTGACCAATATGTCCGACACGAGAGATTTTGGGTCGGTTTTTTGCTCAGATTTGCTCTATCTCTTACCGTTTCGGAGATATTGACCATTTTGTCCGACACGAGATTTTTTTTTTTTTTTTTTTGGTCGGCTTTTGCTCTAACTTTTACAATTCTTAACCGATTCCATTGAAAGTTTTTTTGTTTTTTAGGTATTTTTATACTCTTTCGAACTGCATTTACAGATTTGCTCGATCTCTTACCGTTTCGGAGATATTGACCAATATGTCCGACACGAGAAATTTTGGGTCGGTTTTTTGCTCAGATTTGCTCTATCTCTTACCGTTTCGGAGATATTGACCATTTTGTCCGACAGAGAGATTTTTATTTTTTTTTTTGGTCGGCTTTTGCTCTAACTTTTACAATTCTTAACCGATTCCATTGAAAGTTTTTTTGTTTTTTAGGTATTTTTATACTCTTTCGAACTGCATTTACAGATTTGCTCGATCTCTTACCGTTTCGGAGATATTGACCATTTTGTCCGACACGAGAGATTTTTTTTTTTTTTTTGGTCGGCTTTTGCTCTAACTTTTACAATTCTTAACCGATTCCATTGAAAGTTTTTTTGTTTTTTAGGTATTTTTATACTCTTTCGAACTGCATTTACAGATTTGCTCGATCTCTTACCGTTTCGGAGATATTGACCAATATGTCCGACACGAGAGATTTTGGGTCGGTTTTTTGCTCAGATTTGCTCGATCTCTCACCGTTTCGGAGATATTGACCAATATGTCCGACACGAGAGATTTTGGGTCGGTTTTTTGCTCAGATTTGCTCTATCTCTTACCGTTTCGGAGATATTGACCATTTTGTCCGACACGAGATTATTTTTTTTTTTTTTTTGGTCGGCTTTTGCTCTAACTTTTACAATTCTTAACCGATTCCATTGAAAGTTTTTTTGTTTTTTAGGTATTTTTATACTCTTTCGAACTGCATTTACAGATTTGCTCGATCTCTTACCGTTTCGGAGATATTGACCAATATGTCCGACACGAGAGATTTTGGGTCGGTTTTTTGCTCAGATTTGCTCTATCTCTTACCGTTTCGGAGATATTGACCATTTTGTCCGACACGAGATTTTTTTTTTTTTTTTTTGGTCGGCTTTTGCTCTAACTTTTACAATTCTTAACCGATTCCATTGAAAGTTTTTTTGTTTTTTAGGTATTTTTATACTCTTTCGAACTGCATTTACAGATTTGCTCGATCTCTTACCGTTTCGGAGATATTGACCAATATGTCCGACACGAGAAATTTTGGGTCGGTTTTTTGCTCAGATTTGCTCTATCTCTTACCGTTTCGGAGATATTGACCATTTTGTCCGACAAGAGATTTTTATTTTTTTTTTTGGTCGGCTTTTGCTCTAACTTTTACAATTCTTAACCGATTCCATTGAAAGTTTTTTTGTTTTTTTAGGTATTTTTATACTCTTTCGAACTGCATTTACAGATTTGCTCGATCTCTTACCGTTTCGGAGATATTGACCATTTTGTCCGACACGAGAGATTTTTTTTTTTTTTTTTGGTCGGCTTTTGCTCTAACTTTTACAATTCTTAACCGATTCCATTGAAAGTTTTTTTTGTTTTTTAGGTATTTTTATACTCTTTCGAACTGCATTTACAGATTTGCTCGATCTCTTACCGTTTCGGAGATATTGACCAATATGTCCGACACGAGAGATTTTGGGTCGGTTTTTTGCTCAGATTTGCTCTATCTCTTACCGTTTCGGAGATATTGACCATTTTGTCCGACAAGAAATTTTTTTTTTTTTTTTTTATGGTCGGCTTTTGCTCTAACTTTTACAATTCTTAACCGATTCCATTGAAAGTTTTTTTGTTTTTTAGGTATTTTTATACTCTTTCGAACTGCATTTACAGATTTGCTCGATCTCTCACCGTTTCGGAGATATTGACCAATATGTCCGACACGAGAGATTTTGGGTCGGTTTTTTGCTCAGATTTGCTCTATCTCTTACCGTTTCGGAGATATTGACCATTTTGTCCGACACGAGAGATTTTTTTTTTTTTTTTTTGGTCGGCTTTTGCTCTAACTTTTACAATTCTTAACCGATTCCATTGAAAGTTTTTTTGTTTTTTAGGTATTTTTATACTCTTTCGAACTGCATTTACAGATTTGCTCGATCTCTTACCGTTTCGGAGATATTGACCAATATGTCCGACACGAGAAATTTTGGGTCGGTTTTTTGCTCAGATTTGCTCTATCTCTTACCGTTTCGGAGATATTGACCATTTTGTCCGACACGAGATTTTTTTTTTTTTTTTTTTTGGTCGGCTTTTGCTCTAACTTTTACAATTCTTAACCGATTCCATTGAAAGTTTTTTTGTTTTTTAGGTATTTTTATACTCTTTCGAACTGCATTTACAGATTTGCTCGATCTCTTACCGTTTCGGAGATATTGACCAATATGTCCGACACGAGAAATTTTGGGTCGGTTTTTTGCTCAGATTTGCTCTATCTCTTACCGTTTCGGAGATATTGACCATTTTGTCCGACACGAGATTTTTTTTTTTTTTTTTTGGTCGGCTTTTGCTCTAACTTTTACAATTCTTAACCGATTCCATTGAAAGTTTTTTTGTTTTTTAGGTATTTTTATACTCTTTCGAACTGCATTTACAGATTTGCTCGATCTCTTACCGTTTCGGAGATATTGACCAATATGTCCGACACGAGAAATTTTGGGTCGGTTTTTTGCTCAGATTTGCTCTATCTCTTACCGTTTCGGAGATATTGACCATTTTGTCCGACAAGAATTTTTATTTTTTTTTTTATGGTCGGCTTTTGCTCTAACTTTTACAATTCTTAACCGATTCCATTGAAAGTTGTTTTGTTTTTTTAGGTATTTTTATACTCTTTCGAACTGCATTTACAGATTTGCTCGATCTCTTACCGTTTCGGAGATATTGACCATTTTGTCCGACACGAGAGATTTTTTTTTTTTTTTGGTCGGCTTTTGCTCTAACTTTAACAATTCTTAACCGATTCCATTGAAAGTTTTTTTGTTTTTTAGGTATTTTTATACTCTTTCGAACTGCATTTACAGATTTGCTCGATCTCTTACCGTTTCGGAGATATTGACCAATATGTCCGACACGAGAAATTTTGGGTCGGTTTTTTGCTCAGATTTGCTCTATCTCTTACCGTTTCGGAGATATTGACCATTTTGTCCGACAAGAGATTTTTTTTTTTTTTTTTTTTGGTCGGCTTTTGCTCTAACTTTTACAATTCTTAACCGATTCCATTGAAAGTTTTTTTGTTTTTTAGGTATTTTTATACTCTTTCGAACTGCATTTACAGATTTGCTCGATCTCTCACCGTTTCGGAGATATTGACCAATATGTCCGACACGAGAAATTTTGGGTCGGTTTTTTGCTCAGATTTGCTCTATCTCTTACCGTTTCGGAGATATTGACCATTTTGTCCGACACGAGAGATTTTTTTTTTTTTTTTGGTCGGCTTTTGCTCTAACTTTTACAATTCTTAACCGATTCCATTGAAAGTTTTTTTGTTTTTTAGGTATTTTTATACTCTTTCGAACTGCATTTACAGATTTGCTCGATCTCTTACCGTTTCGGAGATATTGACCAATATGTCCGACACGAGAAATTTTGGGTCGGTTTTTTGCTCAGATTTGCTCTATCTCTTACCGTTTCGGAGATATTGACCATTTTGTCCGACACGAGATTTTTTTTTTTTTTTTTTGGTCGGCTTTTGCTCTAACTTTTACAATTCTTAACCGATTCCATTGAAAGTTTTTTTGTTTTTTAGGTATTTTTATACTCTTTCGAACTGCATTTACAGATTTGCTCGATCTCTTACCGTTTCGGAGATATTGACCAATATGTCCGACACGAGAAATTTTGGGTCGGTTTTTTGCTCAGATTTGCTCTATCTCTTACCGTTTCGGAGATATTGACCATTTTGTCCGACACGAGAGATTTTTTTTTTTTTTTTGGTCGGCTTTTGCTCTAACTTTTACAATTCTTAACCGATTCCATTGAAAGTTTTTTTGTTTTTTAGGTATTTTTATACTCTTTCGAACTGCATTTACAGATTTGCTCGATCTCTTACCGTTTCGGAGATATTGACCAATATGTCCGACACGAGAAATTTTGGGTCGGTTTTTTGCTCAGATTTGCTCTATCTCTTACCGTTTCGGAGATATTGACCATTTTGTCCGACACGAGAGATTTTTTTTTTTTTTTTGGTCGGCTTTTGCTCTAACTTTTACAATTCTTAACCGATTCCATTGAAAGTTTTTTTTGTTTTTTAGGTATTTTTATACTCTTTCGAACTGCATTTACAGATTTGCTCGATCTCTTACCGTTTCGGAGATATTGACCATTTTGTCCGACACGAGATTTTTTTTTTTTTTTTTGGTCGGCTTTTGCTCTAACTTTAACAATTCTTAACCGATTCCATTGAAATTTTTTTTTGTTTTTTAGGTATTTTTATACTCTTTCGAACTGCATTTACAGATTTGCTCGATCTCTTACCGTTTCGGAGATATTGACCAATATGTCCGACACGAGAAATTTTGGGTCGGTTTTTTGCTCAGATTTGCTCTATCTCTTACCGTTTCGGAGATATTGACCATTTTGTCCGACACGAGAGATTTTTTTTTTTTTTTTGGTCGGCTTTTGCTCTAACTTTTACAATTCTTAACCGATTCCATTGAAAGTTTTTTTGTTTTTTAGGTATTTTTATACTCTTTCGAACTGCATTTACAGATTTGCTCGATCTCTCACCGTTTCGGAGATATTGACCAATATGTCCGACACGAGAGATTTTTTTTTTTTTTTTTTGGTCGGCTTTTGCTCTAACTTTAACAATTCTTAACCGATTCCATTGAAAGTTTTTTTTGTTTTTTAGGTATTTTTATACTCTTTCGAACTGCATTTACAGATTTGCTCGATCTCTTACCGTTTCGGAGATATTGACCAATATGTCCGACACGAGAAATTTTGGGTCGGTTTTTTGCTCAGATTTGCTCTATCTCTTACCGTTTCGGAGATATTGACCATTTTGTCCGACACGAGAGATTTTTTTTTTTTTTTTTGGTCGGCTTTTGCTCTAACTTTTACAATTCTTAACCGATTCCATTGAAAGTTTTTTTGTTTTTTAGGTATTTTTATACTCTTTCGAACTGCATTTACAGATTTGCTCGATCTCTTACCGTTTCGGAGATATTGACCAATATGTCCGACACGAGAGATTTTGGGTCGGTTTTTTGCTCAGATTTGCTCTATCTCTTACCGTTTCGGAGATATTGACCATTTTGTCCGACACGAGATTTTTTTTTTTTTTTTTTTTGGTCGGCTTTTGCTCTAACTTTTACAATTCTTAACCGATTCCATTGAAAGTTTTTTTGTTTTTTAGGTATTTTTATACTCTTTCGAACTGCATTTACAGATTTGCTCGATCTCTTACCGTTTCGGAGATATTGACCAATATGTCCGACACGAGAAATTTTGGGTCGGTTTTTTGCTCAGATTTGCTCTATCTCTTACCGTTTCGGAGATATTGACCATTTTGTCCGACACGAGAGATTTTTTTTTTTTTTTTTGGTCGGCTTTTGCTCTAACTTTTACAATTCTTAACCGATTCCATTGAAAGTTTTTTTGTTTTTTAGGTATTTTTATACTCTTTCGAACTGCATTTACAGATTTGCTCGATCTCTTACCGTTTCGGAGATATTGACCATTTTGTCCGACACGAGAGATTTTTTTTTTTTTTTTGGTCGGCTTTTGCTCTAACTTTTACAATTCTTAACCGATTCCATTGAAAGTTTTTTTTGTTTTTTAGGTATTTTTATACTCTTTCGAACTGCATTTACAGATTTGCTCGATCTCTTACCGTTTCGGAGATATTGACCAATATGTCCGACACGAGAGATTTTGGGTCGGTTTTTTGCTCAGATTTGCTCTATCTCTTACCGTTTCGGAGATATTGACCATTTTGTCCGACAGAGAGATTTTTTTTTTTTTTTTTTTGGTCGGCTTTTGCTCTAACTTTTACAATTCTTAACCGATTCCATTGAAAGTTTTTTTGTTTTTTAGGTATTTTTATACTCTTTCGAACTGCATTTACAGATTTGCTCGATCTCTTACCGTTTCGGAGATATTGACCAATATGTCCGACACGAGATTTTATTTTTGGTCGGTTTTTTGCTCAACTTTACAATTCTTCCTTCTTGAAAGTTGTTTTTAGGTATATACCTTCACGCATTTACAGATTTGCTCTATCTCTTACCGTTTCGGAGATATTGACCATTTTGTCCGACACGAGAGATTTTTTTTTTTTTTTGGTCGGCTTTTGCTCTAACTTTTACAATTCTTAACCGATTCCATTGAAAGTTTTTTTTGTTTTTTAGGTATTTTTATACTCTTTCGAACTGCATTTACAGATTTGCTCGATCTCTTACCGTTTCGGAGATATTGACCAATATGTCCGACACGAGAAATTTTGGGTCGGTTTTTTGCTCAGATTTGCTCTATCTCTTACCGTTTCGGAGATATTGACCATTTTGTCCGACACGAGAGATTTTTTTTTTTTTTTGGTCGGCTTTTGCTCTAACTTTTACAATTCTTAACCGATTCCATTGAAAGTTTTTTTGTTTTTTAGGTATTTTTATACTCTTTCGAACTGCATTTACAGATTTGCTCGATCTCTTACCGTTTCGGAGATATTGACCAATATGTCCGACACGAGAAATTTTGGGTCGGTTTTTTGCTCAGATTTGCTCTATCTCTTACCGTTTCGGAGATATTGACCATTTTGTCCGACACGAGATTTTTTTTTTTTTTTTTTTGGTCGGCTTTTGCTCTAACTTTTACAATTCTTAACCGATTCCATTGAAAGTTTTTTTGTTTTTTAGGTATTTTTATACTCTTTCGAACTGCATTTACAGATTTGCTCGATCTCTTACCGTTTCGGAGATATTGACCAATATGTCCGACACGAGAAATTTTGGGTCGGTTTTTTGCTCAGATTTGCTCTATCTCTTACCGTTTCGGAGATATTGACCATTTTGTCCGACACGAGAGATTTTTTTTTTTTTTTTGGTCGGCTTTTGCTCTAACTTTTACAATTCTTAACCGATTCCATTGAAAGTTTTTTTGTTTTTTAGGTATTTTTATACTCTTTCGAACTGCATTTACAGATTTGCTCGATCTCTTACCGTTTCGGAGATATTGACCAATATGTCCGACACGAGAAATTTTGGGTCGGTTTTTTGCTCAGATTTGCTCTATCTCTTACCGTTTCGGAGATATTGACCAATATGTCCGACACGAGAATTTTGGGTCGGTTTTTTGCTCAGATTTGCTCTATCTCTTACCGTTTCGGAGATATTGACCATTTTGTCCGACACGAGAGATTTTTTTTTTTTTTTTGGTCGGCTTTTGCTCTAACTTTTACAATTCTTAACCGATTCCATTGAAAGTTTTTTTGTTTTTTAGGTATTTTTATACTCTTTCGAACTGCATTTACAGATTTGCTCGATCTCTTACCGTTTCGGAGATATTGACCAATATGTCCGACACGAGAAATTTTGGGTCGGTTTTTTGCTCAGATTTGCTCTATCTCTTACCGTTTCGGAGATATTGACCATTTTGTCCGACACGAGATTGATTTTTTTTTTTTTTTTGGTCGGCTTTTGCTCTAACTTTTACAATTCTTAACCGATTCCATTGAAAGTTTTTTTGTTTTTTAGGTATTTTTATACTCTTTCGAACTGCATTTACAGATTTGCTCGATCTCTTACCGTTTCGGAGATATTGACCAATATGTCCGACACGAGAAATTTTGGGTCGGTTTTTTGCTCAGATTTGCTCTATCTCTTACCGTTTCGGAGATATTGACCATTTTGTCCGACACGAGAGATTTTTTTTTTTTTTTTTGGTCGGCTTTTGCTCTAACTTTTACAATTCTTAACCGATTCCATTGAAAGTTTTTTTGTTTTTTAGGTATTTTTATACTCTTTCGAACTGCATTTACAGATTTGCTCGATCTCTTACCGTTTCGGAGATATTGACCAATATGTCCGACACGAGAAATTTTGGGTCGGTTTTTTGCTCAGATTTGCTCTATCTCTTACCGTTTCGGAGATATTGACCATTTTGTCCGACACGAGATTTTGATTTTTTTTTTTTTTTTGGTCGGCTTTTGCTCTAACTTTTACAATTCTTAACCGATTCCATTGAAAGTTTTTTTGTTTTTTAGGTATTTTTATACTCTTTCGAACTGCATTTACAGATTTGCTCGATCTCTTACCGTTTCGGAGATATTGACCAATATGTCCGACACGAGAAATTTTGGGTCGGTTTTTTGCTCAGATTTGCTCTATCTCTTACCGTTTCGGAGATATTGACCATTTTGTCCGACACGAGAGATTTTTTTTTTTTTTTTTGGTCGGCTTTTGCTCTAACTTTTACAATTCTTAACCGATTCCATTGAAAGTTTTTTTGTTTTTTAGGTATTTTTATACTCTTTCGAACTGCATTTACAGATTTGCTCGATCTCTTACCGTTTCGGAGATATTGACCAATATGTCCGACACGAGAAATTTTGGGTCGGTTTTTTGCTCAGATTTGCTCTATCTCTTACCGTTTCGGAGATATTGACCATTTTGTCCGACACGAGATTTTTTTTTTTTTTTTTTTTTGGTCGGCTTTTGCTCTAACTTTTACAATTCTTAACCGATTCCATTGAAAGTTTTTTTGTTTTTTAGGTATTTTTATACTCTTTCGAACTGCATTTACAGATTTGCTCGATCTCTTACCGTTTCGGAGATATTGACCAATATGTCCGACACGAGAAATTTTGGGTCGGTTTTTTGCTCAGATTTGCTCTATCTCTTACCGTTTCGGAGATATTGACCATTTTGTCCGACACGAGATTTTTTTTTTTTTTTTTTTTTGGTCGGCTTTTGCTCTAACTTTTACAATTCTTAACCGATTCCATTGAAAGTTTTTTTGTTTTTTAGGTATTTTTATACTCTTTCGAACTGCATTTACAGATTTGCTCGATCTCTTACCGTTTCGGAGATATTGACCAATATGTCCGACACGAGAAATTTTGGGTCGGTTTTTTGCTCAGATTTGCTCTATCTCTTACCGTTTCGGAGATATTGACCATTTTGTCCGACACGAGATTTTGATTTTTTTTTTTTTTTTGGTCGGCTTTTGCTCTAACTTTTACAATTCTTAACCGATTCCATTGAAAGTTTTTTTGTTTTTTAGGTATTTTTATACTCTTTCGAACTGCATTTACAGATTTGCTCGATCTCTTACCGTTTCGGAGATATTGACCAATATGTCCGACACGAGAAATTTTGGGTCGGTTTTTTGCTCAGATTTGCTCTATCTCTTACCGTTTCGGAGATATTGACCATTTTGTCCGACACGAGATTGTTTTTTTTTTTTTTTTGGTCGGCTTTTGCTCTAACTTTTACAATTCTTAACCGATTCCATTGAAAGTTTTTTTGTTTTTTAGGTATTTTTATACTCTTTCGAACTGCATTTACAGATTTGCTCGATCTCTTACCGTTTCGGAGATATTGACCAATATGTCCGACACGAGAAATTTTGGGTCGGTTTTTTGCTCAGATTTGCTCTATCTCTTACCGTTTCGGAGATATTGACCATTTTGTCCGACACGAGATTTTGATTTTTTTTTTTTTTGGTCGGCTTTTGCTCTAACTTTTACAATTCTTAACCGATTCCATTGAAAGTTTTTTTGTTTTTTAGGTATTTTTATACTCTTTCGAACTGCATTTACAGATTTGCTCGATCTCTTACCGTTTCGGAGATATTGACCAATATGTCCGACACGAGAAATTTTGGGTCGGTTTTTTGCTCAGATTTGCTCTATCTCTTACCGTTTCGGAGATATTGACCATTTTGTCCGACACGAGATTGATTTTTTTTTTTTTTTGGTCGGCTTTTGCTCTAACTTTTACAATTCTTAACCGATTCCATTGAAAGTTTTTTTGTTTTTTAGGTATTTTTATACTCTTTCGAACTGCATTTACAGATTTGCTCGATCTCTTACCGTTTCGGAGATATTGACCAATATGTCCGACACGAGAAATTTTGGGTCGGTTTTTTGCTCAGATTTGCTCTATCTCTTACCGTTTCGGAGATATTGACCATTTTGTCCGACACGAGATTTTTATTTTTTTTTTTTTTTTGGTCGGCTTTTGCTCTAACTTTTACAATTCTTAACCGATTCCATTGAAAGTTTTTTTGTTTTTTAGGTATTTTTATACTCTTTCGAACTGCATTTACAGATTTGCTCGATCTCTTACCGTTTCGGAGATATTGACCAATATGTCCGACACGAGAAATTTTGGGTCGGTTTTTTGCTCAGATTTGCTCTATCTCTTACCGTTTCGGAGATATTGACCATTTTGTCCGACACGAGATTTTTTTTTTTTTTTTTTTGGTCGGCTTTTGCTCTAACTTTTACAATTCTTAACCGATTCCATTGAAAGTTTTTTTGTTTTTTAGGTATTTTTATACTCTTTCGAACTGCATTTACAGATTTGCTCGATCTCTTACCGTTTCGGAGATATTGACCAATATGTCCGACACGAGAAATTTTGGGTCGGTTTTTTGCTCAGATTTGCTCTATCTCTTACCGTTTCGGAGATATTGACCATTTTGTCCGACACGAGATTTTTTGATTTTTTTTTTTTTTTGGTCGGCTTTTGCTCTAACTTTTACAATTCTTAACCGATTCCATTGAAAGTTTTTTTGTTTTTTAGGTATTTTTATACTCTTTCGAACTGCATTTACAGATTTGCTCGATCTCTTACCGTTTCGGAGATATTGACCAATATGTCCGACACGAGAAATTTTGGGTCGGTTTTTTGCTCAGATTTGCTCTATCTCTTACCGTTTCGGAGATATTGACCATTTTGTCCGACACGAGATTTTTTTTTTTTTTTTTTTTGGTCGGCTTTTGCTCTAACTTTTACAATTCTTAACCGATTCCATTGAAAGTTTTTTTTGTTTTTTAGGTATTTTTATACTCTTTCGAACTGCATTTACAGATTTGCTCGATCTCTTACCGTTTCGGAGATATTGACCAATATGTCCGACACGAGAAATTTTGGGTCGGTTTTTTGCTCAGATTTGCTCTATCTCTTACCGTTTCGGAGATATTGACCATTTTGTCCGACACGAGATTTTGTTTTTTTTTTTTTTTTGGTCGGCTTTTGCTCTAACTTTTACAATTCTTAACCGATTCCATTGAAAGTTTTTTTGTTTTTTAGGTATTTTTATACTCTTTCGAACTGCATTTACAGATTTGCTCGATCTCTTACCGTTTCGGAGATATTGACCAATATGTCCGACACGAGAAATTTTGGGTCGGTTTTTTGCTCAGATTTGCTCTATCTCTTACCGTTTCGGAGATATTGACCATTTTGTCCGACACGAGAGATTTTTTTTTTTTTTTGTCGGCTTTTGCTCTAACTTTTACAATTCTTAACCGATTCCATTGAAAGTTTTTTTGGTTTTTAGGTATTTTTATACTCTTTCGAACTGCATTTACAGATTTGCTCGATCTCTTACCGTTTCGGAGATATTGACCAATATGTCCGACACGAGAAATTTTGGGTCGGTTTTTTGCTCAGATTTGCTCTATCTCTTACCGTTTCGGAGATATTGACCATTTTGTCCGACACGAGATTTGTTTTTTTTTTTTTTTTTTGGTCGGCTTTTGCTCTAACTTTTACAATTCTTAACCGATTCCATTGAAAGTTTTTTTGTTTTTTAGGTATTTTTATACTCTTTCGAACTGCATTTACAGATTTGCTCGATCTCTTACCGTTTCGGAGATATTGACCAATATGTCCGACACGAGAAATTTTGGGTCGGTTTTTTGCTCAGATTTGCTCTATCTCTTACCGTTTCGGAGATATTGACCATTTTGTCCGACACGAGAGATTTTTTTTTTTGGTCGGCTTTTGCTCTAACTTTTACAATTCTTAACCGATTCCATTGAAAGTTTTTTGTTTTTTTTTTTTGGTCGGCTTTTGCTCTAACTTTTACAATTCTTAACCGATTCCATTGAAAGTTTTTTTGTTTTTTTAGGTATTTTTATACTCTTTCGAACTGCATTTACAGATTTGCTCGATCTCTTACCGTTTCGGAGATATTGACCAATATGTCCGACACGAGAAATTTTGGGTCGGTTTTTTGCTCAGATTTGCTCTATCTCTTACCGTTTCGGAGATATTGACCATTTTGTCCGACACGAGATTTTGATTTTTTTTTTTTTTTTTGGTCGGCTTTTGCTCTAACTTTTACAATTCTTAACCGATTCCATTGAAAGTTTTTTTTGTTTTTTAGGTATTTTTATACTCTTTCGAACTGCATTTACAGATTTGCTCGATCTCTTACCGTTTCGGAGATATTGACCAATATGTCCGACACGAGAAATTTTGGGTCGGTTTTTTGCTCAGATTTGCTCTATCTCTTACCGTTTCGGAGATATTGACCATTTTGTCCGACACGAGATTGATTTTTTTTTTTTTTTGGTCGGCTTTTGCTCTAACTTTTACAATTCTTAACCGATTCCATTGAAAGTTTTTTTGTTTTTTAGGTATTTTTATACTCTTTCGAACTGCATTTACAGATTTGCTCGATCTCTTACCGTTTCGGAGATATTGACCAATATGTCCGACACGAGAAATTTTGGGTCGGTTTTTTGCTCAGATTTGCTCTATCTCTTACCGTTTCGGAGATATTGACCATTTTGTCCGACACGAGAGTTTTTTTTTTTTTTTTTTGGTCGGCTTTTGCTCTAACTTTTACAATTCTTAACCGATTCCATTGAAAGTTTTTTTGTTTTTTAGGTATTTTTATACTCTTTCGAACTGCATTTACAGATTTGCTCGATCTCTTACCGTTTCGGAGATATTGACCAATATGTCCGACACGAGAAATTTTGGGTCGGTTTTTTGCTCAGATTTGCTCTATCTCTTACCGTTTCGGAGATATTGACCATTTTGTCCGACACGAGATTTTGTTTTTTTTTTTTTTTTGGTCGGCTTTTGCTCTAACTTTTACAATTCTTAACCGATTCCATTGAAAGTTTTTTTGTTTTTTAGGTATTTTTATACTCTTTCGAACTGCATTTACAGATTTGCTCGATCTCTTACCGTTTCGGAGATATTGACCAATATGTCCGACACGAGAAATTTTGGGTCGGTTTTTTGCTCAGATTTGCTCTATCTCTTACCGTTTCGGAGATATTGACCATTTTGTCCGACACGAGATTTTTTTTTTTTTTTTTTTGGTCGGCTTTTGCTCTAACTTTTACAATTCTTAACCGATTCCATTGAAAGTTTTTTTGTTTTTTAGGTATTTTTATACTCTTTCGAACTGCATTTACAGATTTGCTCGATCTCTTACCGTTTCGGAGATATTGACCAATATGTCCGACACGAGAAATTTTGGGTCGGTTTTTTGCTCAGATTTGCTCTATCTCTTACCGTTTCGGAGATATTGACCAATATGTCCGACACGAGAGATTTTGGGTCGGTTTTTTGCTCAGATTTGCTCTATCTCTTACCGTTTCGGAGATATTGACCATTTTGTCCGACACGAGATTGATTTTTTTTTTTTTTTGGTCGGCTTTTGCTCTAACTTTTACAATTCTTAACC
>JBAMCL010000151.1:0-131751 GCA_037075165.1 Hirtodrosophila histrioides
AATCGTAACATTTACAAATAAGAAAATCTGAAGTTTTTAAAACAGAAACGAAAGAACATGTATCATACAACTCAATTTTCGACCGTTCGTTCCTACATAAGCTTATGATAAAGTGACCATATTTTGATCAAATTTGTCTAAACTGTATAAATTATAATAAAACTCTACTCAGTTGCTGAGTATCGTTAAAATATCTTTGTTCCTAAAGCAGCTATAAGTAATAATCAGGACTTTTCCCAATTCCGATCAAATCATTCGGAATTGGAGTTGTTAACTGTTTTGAATTCCGTAAATTGATTGAAAATTCGGTTTGAAAAGTCTTGGAATATAAACTATTCGAACATTCCTATAAAAAAGCCGGCTGTGTTAATTTCCTGTACCCATAAAATGGGTAAAAAGGGGTATTGGATTGGGGAAGAAGCAGCACAGCCACGACTTAAAATGCTTCGCTTGCGCTGTTGCTTGTGTGTGTGCGTCTTTGTGTATGTGTGTGTGTATGTGCAAGTGTACGAAGATGCGATCGGAAATTTTCGACCTGGGTACAGGGAGTTTTGTAGTCGGGTATACTCGACTATAGCATTCTTTCTTGTTTTCAATTGAAAAGAACAACACTCATACAAAAACGATTCGAAATTAAAAGGTATCGGACGGGAACAGATCTGTAAAATCCGACTTTGATAAAATTAAGTCACTATCTGCAGATTATAACGATACTTTGAATTGCTAATCGATTGTTCGGCACTACTACGAGTATATGATATAGCAGTGCGATCCCGCCGGTTCCGACATACATATATACCGCCAGAAAACAAATATTCGTGCCAAGTTTTTATCACGATAGCCCCAAAACTGTGAGAAACAGACGTATGTACATCGCTAGATCGACTTGGTTATTGATGCAGATAGAGAATATACATGAATACTTGTGGGGTCGGAAACGTCTCCTTCAGTTCATTACACATTTCGCGACAATATACAAAATACGCCCTGGAAGGGCATAGTTATGTTTCTTGGTAGATTTTGAAGTAAATATCAGTGCACAAGGAAAAATAAAACTATCGGAAATTGTAAAACCGTTGAATCTATTGATAGTGGCGTCGCATTTATAGCCGGCATATTATAGCTATTATTATATATTGTTGTTTGAAAAACTTTTGTATGAATAACGCAAGCAAAACCCAAATGAGAATCTTTTCCAAGTAGTATAGACATTTTGCATTATTTTTCTCCTGAATGTTTCTTTTAAAAGAAAAACATATATCACGCCTTTCAAATATAGACACAACAAAATATTATTGTATAATATATAAATATATTCACAAAGAGACAACCATATAATACATATATGAGTTATATATGTATGTACAGTTGGGGTATATCTACATATTGTAGATATACTTATACATATATGCCCATAATACATATATAATTTCTTTAGCAAATATTTGGTTTTGTTTGAAGGTATTGGGGATTTTGTTTTCTGTATTTAGGTCTTAAAAAAAGCTACACAAACAATTCAATTCTATTGAATTTTGGCATAATATCGATAAGAATGAGAGTGTGGCTGTACACAAAACCTTATAATTAGAAGATTAATAACCAGTCTAGACGCTAAAGAAAAACTTGTGGCATTTTGAAATAAACTTGGAACTAATTAACAAGCGTCTGGAAATTATAAAGCTTTGTTTTTTTTTTTTTTTGTATTCGAGTATATATAAGTAAAGAGTATATGTGTGTGTTTTTGTTTAGTCATTCAGGGCACATGATATTTATTTTTGCACATAAGGAAACTTTCACTTGTTTGTACCTCTGGCGCATTAGGAGCACAGAATCACGCGAAACGATTGCAGTACAAAACGAAGAAGAATATAGAAATAATCAGCTGTTTACTTGTCGGTTTCTTCTGGTTTTACTTGACTTATGCAATGTATTTTGTTTTGCGTCTTTGCTAAATCAAAGAACACATATGTATATACACAGAGGCAAACAAAAATATATAGACAAACATATATGTATGTATATGTGAGTATGTATGTAGGGTATTGACAATAATGACACTGGCTATTTAAATTATTTACACATATAAGTTGGTTACAGTTTTAGATTCAGTTCTTGTACCGACTTGAATATTATTCGCCCGTAATGCGGCGCGATAAAATCTCGATTAGATATCGACAGGTGTCAATTCTAAGACGCTGATCGATTACAACACTGAGCAGACACCAATTGCCGCGCGATGAACACTGTTTCATCTTTTGCTATCGACTGAACGTTGCCAACTCGCTGTGGGAGCATACCAGCCAAAAGTTCGACTGACACTTACTGCGAGAGAGATTAGTGGAAAGAGCGGGCGAGCAAACGAGCAAGCGAGAGAGCAAACGTGACGCACAACTCGACCGAGCGACTGTTCGTTTAATTTGGTTTGTTTTGTTTCTCTCTACCGCGAGTTGTTGAGCACTTCGCAATGACGCACATTTCTACACTCGCCCTGCTTTACATATGTACATATTTACGCATGTAATGCACACACAAACACATACATACTTACATACATACATACGTACAATGCTCCCGTGTCAGAGCCAAGAACAGAGTGAGAGCACATTGACGCATTTTTAAGGCTTTTGAAGCATCCGTCAATGCAGTTAAAAGACATTTCATAATTGCAATAAACAGTCAATAAACACATTTAAAACAAATACAACAAATTATTTTGGTTGTAACAAAATTACAATATGTCATTTTCAATATATTACAAAAATAATACAGATTTAAATCGATATCTTAATTAAATATTAACGATTTTAATAGTTGCAGTCAAACCAGTCTCTCAGTTTTAGAGCTATTGTGATAAAACTCTCCATAGAAACAGTCGCCAAATATTATCGAACTTCATAACCGGGAAATAACCGGGACAGGTATGAAAAATTCATTTATCGATATTTCCTTTATATTGCAGCTTTTCAGAGTTATAAATATATGTTCGAAAGGAAAGAATATCACATATTTGAACCCTTCAATGATATCTGACAAAGCAACAAGTAGGAACGACTAATGAGGGTATTGACAAACATGTGTGACAAGTTTGATTGCTTCAACTTTAAGGGTGTCATTGCACGAATATTGCACGAACATTGCACAAACATTGCACAAACATTGCACAAACTCAGTATACTCTTTTACCAACACACAAAGTATAAAAAGTTATTTATGCCACACAATTTTCGAAAATTTACAATAATTTCTCAGACTTATATACTGTCTGCAATACGGAGAAGAAAGAACACAAAGAAAGAATATTCTGTACCAGGTTCCCATACAAAATTAACGGGTGGACAGATTTTGGCTATATAGGCTGAGCTGAAAATGAATGGATATATACAGATATGCCTTCTTCAAATGCGTTACAATTCTCAGACAAAAATATAATACACTCTACAGTAATATACTATAACAGTCGCAAAGGAGAGGGCGAGAGAGAGACCGGCCTATGCTTTAAAGTGCTTTTATTTTCGGATATTTTCATTTTCATTTTGTGAAGCTTTATGCCATTAAGAACCTACATATGTATGGTGTGTCAGGTATTTTAAAATTTAGAATTCCAAAAGTTTTCATAAACTGGTGTGTACTAGTAAAGATATTTTAAAGTAATCAAATTAAACTTGATACCCAGAAAATGCGCCTTTGTCGGTGATAACCAAGTACATATGTATATATCTCACAATAACTTTCGAGCCAAGGCCAACTGTTATTTAAGAAAAATAACAAAGCCAAGTTGTGACAGTTAAATTATATACAATTAACTGAGGCGCACGTCAATAAGCAGCCAAGGTCAGGCCGCAAAACAGTTTCTCAATCCCCATGGAAATTGTGCTTGAATTGAAACCAGTTCACACTTACCGCACTGTAGGCAAACGTAGGAAGTAGCATGTCGTTAAGTAACAGGTATTATACCCACTTGCGGGGAAAACTGTGATTTACTAGGTATTCCAGGTGCCCACGCGGGCATTTCAATCACTGTTCCACATAATACTACAAGGCCCCATGCCACGCTTCAGCGCACACAGAATTGCTGGTGTTTGGTGGGGGAGGGAGACGCCTTATATGTAGAATATTATGCATATATAGTATGTATATATATACTATGTTTGTGTATACAATATACATGCAATCAGTATACCTAAGTTGTTTGCGAGTGTCGCCAAACGCGCGACTGTAGTACACTACGGTGATTCTATAATTCCAACGGGTATATTCCGCTCTGGAAGTGCCCTATGATAAATTAGTATAATACCCAGGAGTAGAGCTGAACGTGACCCCACTTTAGCAATTGTTGGCAATCAACTAAATTTGTGGATATAAATAGGTCATCCGTTCTACACTAAGTGCGATATGGTTTTGTGTTCCCTATTCCGAATTAAATGAGAACTGTTTCCCCTTTTCAAGTTTCAATCGTTTTCAAAGTTTATACTTCTTAATCCGAATAGATTTTTGGGATTCAAAACAGTTAACAATTTTTATTCCGCATGATTTGATTGGATTCGGATTCATGCATCCCAAAAATCAAAGTTTTATCTTGCACATTGTCCTCATAAACTGAACTTATCGATTTGCGGGCGGTTGAGGGTGAATATCAGAAATTTTAAAGGAAACTTGATCTGCGAACAGTATACAGTGTACAGGAACATATATTTAACATGTTGTGTCTTCTAGGTTTTATAGTTTCGTAGACGAACGTATATTGTAGGTGTTAAAAGTATATTAGGTAATATTAAGAACATTAAGTATGCATCGCTTTGAATTTGCGATGATCTTTCGTTTTCAGTCATACTATGTTTTCTTATTACAATCATGTATATACTATTTTCTAAGATTGCTGAAAGTTTCAACACTTTAAATTTGTTAAATAATGATATAAAAGCTTTATTGAAATGCATAGTGGGTTTTTGTAAACAATTTTTTCCCAAGACTTTAATATTTTTAATAGCTATAATTTTTGATTGAAAATTTTATGTATATACTTAGAAAAGGCTATGAAGTCTGAACTCCTTATTGTAATTAATATTATGATACACACAAATACACATAATTACTTCACTGTGAATAAATGTAATGAAATGCATAGTAAAATAATAAAAATAATTTTAAATTTGATGTCTTATGATCCAATATTTTCAAGCAAAACAAAATGAAAAATATAATTATTAATTAATTAATAAATAATTAATTAAGCTGTGAGAACAGAAGTGTTTTACTGTACTTTACAGTAGAGTATTTGTTAGTCGTGTACTCTGGATTAGAGCCTTCCTACTTGCTTTATTTTTAATTTTTAATCTTTTTTTACCTGCGCTTGAATATGTCAGCTCAATCTGGCTGACGACATCATGACGATTAAATTGCTCCCATATTTGGTACTTAATATTTTAACCATGAGACACTTTTGTTAACTTATCTTATCGCAAATTATTACGAATACACAATTAATCCTATATACCCAGTGGAACTCTCACGTAATTTTCCTCATTAATAAAGCCATGTATGCTAATTTGTATGATTTTTAAACGTATATCAATAAACGATTCTGTATTAATGTTAAATTAAGAGCAGCTATCTTAAATTTGCTTAAAGACATTGAAGTGGAAGAAAAAATGAAGCGAGAATACAAATAATTTGAAGTTTTGTGTTGTGTTTTGTTGCTGGTAGCAGACTTGAGAAATTGAGGATAAAGTGAGCAGAGCTGAAAGTTGATTGCACTCCGGCCAGACAAGTCAATGCCATTGTGAAACATGTTGCTGATAGACACACAAACATACAACAACAACAACAACAACAACAAAAACAAGATACAACGGCAAAAACAATAAGACAAAGCCAACAGTGAACAAGGAACCGAAGAAATGTCGAGGAGGTAATGTCTACTTGAAAGACACCAAGGGAGACTGGGAGACTCAAGCCTTGACTGTTCGACAAGGAAATACCCTTTATACACATTTTGTTTGACAATATTATAATACCCCATGCAAATTTCATTCAAAGACACCTTCTTTTGATCGGTTCTTTAATTTGACAGCATTCTAAAATGTTCTTCTTTTTCCCAAATAGTTGAAAGCTGTAAACAAGCTTACAGTCGGAATTTACTCATTTGCTTGTTTATATTATTTTAAATAGTTGTGAAAAATATGGTAGACAAGGTAAACAATAGCCGGGAAGAAATTTGAGCCGGCTGTCATTTAATACACATGCCCTTTATAATGTTGGACTAGACATTGGCCAGACATTGCATGATGTGTGAATTGCTTCCAGTTCGTAAACAGAAAATTTAAATGCAAAATAAGTCACGAAGAAATTGATGCCAGAAATTTATGGAACAGGCCAGAAGATATCCTATCTTTAGGGGAGTCAGACAATATGCTTGTTCACATATTTCTTGAATTTATTGTCTGATAAATAGCTAGCGGTATTGTTATTTGATTCCAACAGAAATCAAAAAGCAGCATGAGTGAGTATTTGCACCAAGTATTATTTATAATATACAAGCTATTGTGTAAAACCGAGTGGAAACAGTCTATAGGGGCTATGTTAATTGTTTTGAGTCATCTTATCGGGGTTGTAAAATAATACATAGATGTTAAGGTGACTTAATACCTTAAAATGAACCCTAAAATGTAAATACTCTCACCCGCCATTGTCATCACACACGTTATAGTTAAGGGAAATAAATTGAATTGAATTGAATAATTATTGGGGTCGCGAATTCTTGACAAAGTTATTATACAAATAATCAAACCTCTTAAAGTTATAGTCTTGGTACAAGTCTTGAAGAATTCGTAGGGATCAATGGGTATGAAAAACTTTTCTCTTTTCCAAAATATCTTAACCTCAAGCTCAGCACTTCTAAACTTCGATATAATATTTAGATGCTTTTATAAAAATAAGACAATTTCTTTCAACTTGTACCTGTCATAGGAACAACCGGATGAAAAACTATATTGATTTCCCAGGCATCTCAATCAAACTCAGCATTTGTAAGTTTTACATACGTTATTTAGCTTGGTTGAATTTGATCACTATATCATATATATGTCATTTAAAATAAATGTTCTGTTAGTTTGAGTAAAATATTTTTACCTAAAATAACATCTGCATTGAAAGGCGATTATTGATTTATTTTGAAGTTCTAGGAATCTTGCCAGACTCATTAGGGTAATTGAAATAGTAGACAACGTTGTAGTTCTTTTGAAATAACTATTAAGAGATTAGCTAATAAGGTTTGGCTCTTCGTATGCGTGAGTAGACCAAATTTAGCACACAGCCATTTAGTTAACCAAACAAAGTTAAAAGCTTAGTGTATAAACAATATTAGCAATGCAGTATAGATCGATTTAGAGCACTAAAACAATACACAAAACGACAGTAGGGACGACAACACGAGTCTGTTTCAAATTATTGATTTTATGACTGGTGTCCACATTTGCACACTTGGGGGAATCGGAGATGCAGGAGGTGGAACAGACCCAACGTAAATATAAAACGCCAGTCTGCCATTTCACCATAATGGAAATTATAGTTACTGTAGCGACGACGCGCTGACGTTGGCAACATTTTTGTGACACCCACAGACGAGGGTAGACAAATAAGTCACAAAACAATTTGAATCAACGGTCTCACAAAGATTCTTCTTCTATTTGCAAATTCAAACAGGGAGTACAAAATCCCCATCTTTTGCATAATTCACGGATCCCAAAAGGGACCTGCATTTGAGATTGAAAATCTATGCCTGCTACATCTTCGGGATTCTTTAATCCTCTCGTTAGACATGAGACATGTGCCTTACCAATATTCGCATTCTCTTCGTACTTGGCACATTTTTTTGTTGTCGAATGAGACCAAATATGTCCTCGGTTTCAACAAGAGAAGTCAATGATGCTTTCACAATCAAACAACTTTGGCATTCCTGGCCAGACCCAATGGTGGACTATGGATATGTGCTTTCTCCAGTACCGCTTGGGGCGGTACAGTAACGGTTTAAATTACGCCCTTCGTAGCCTAGATATCTTCCGTCTTCTAATCCTTCCATTCGATTGAAAACTGTAGGATGCGACTGTTCATAACACATTATGCATCTCCTTTTAACTGCATTTCCTTATTGAATAAATCTCAACAGAAAAACTTCCGCAGTCTTAATTATAATATATATATTCTTTCGAACTTCGGTAAATTAAGTATTTTGTAGTTAAAAGAGCATTTCCCTAAACTAATACATATAATCGAAATATATTGCTCATCGAAATGGATCTAAAAATGAACGTTCCCACTGCCTAATCATTTGCGGATTGAGAGTAAGCCCGTATGTGGGCATTCTCCCATATTCCAAGTAGCCTTCAAACTTTAATGACCTAACTACAACTATGTGCATACTTGTATATATGCAATGTGTTTTTCTTAATCATTCATGCTATTGTCGCCAAGAGGCGATAATGCTCATGACGTCTTTAAGCCGGCAAATGCGTCATCAACCTTTTATCGCATAATGAATCCATACGGAAACATTTGCTATCTGAAGGTCCTCAATATTGTAAGAAGTTGAAACACAAGTTGCGATTATCAACCAAACAATGATTCAGGCCCCTGCATGTCAAATGCACATGCCGGAGAACCCTTTACAAGGTTATCCAGTCAAAATTTGTCGTCGTCGACGTAACATGCACTTTGCCTCGGGACTAGGAGACAACCACAACATTTGCCCAGCTATATATAGAAATCGCTGGTGGTTTTAGTCTCTCTGGTTTGTAGTTCTCCCTGTCCGTACACCGTTGGCAGGCGACTAGCGAGCACTGACGTTTGTAAGTATTGCATGTTTTGGTCGTTTTCTTCCTTTTCTATATATAGAAATGACATACATATGTATTTGTGTGTACTTACACAATGGTGAAATTCGCACGCTTTCCGGAAACGTGACAATAGCAAAAATATATAGTATAAACTTACATGACGTTGATAGAAATTTGTTATGAAACTGTTGCAGTTCGTTTGGCTGATTTTCATACTAGTATGTTGGTAAATAAAGCCTTGTTGAATAAGTTTTTAATGGAGCGTATAATAAACTTGATTTATTACTTGCTTACCAGGAACTACACAATAAAATAAATTAAATAATCGCCTCAAGTTTAGGAATACCAAGAAAATTGTTTCTTTTTTGACATTCTTGCATAATCTTTTGTGGAACGATGCAGATTCTGTTCTCTCCAAGCCGGTTTCTGTTATCTATACATAATGTGCACAGGGTATGTGTGCACATTGTATGAACTAGATATGGGAAATATCGTTAAACTTGTGACTAAGCCATTGTGACTGAAAAGCGAGAGTAGCCCTGATAACAGTCACAATCAGTGCTGATATTAACAGTACAATTTCGTATTTAACAGTCACAGACTATGTTGATGTTAAGCATCAATGAATATGGGCTGGTCCTAAACTTTTTTGACCTGGTATGAGCTTAACAATTTTTCGCGACCCCACCTATTGAAAAAAATAACGAATAGCTCATTTAGAGCGCTATCTATTTTACAACTTGGAAGCTGACCTTATGACATTACTTTTAACTGCGTTGCCACTCTTGTAGTATTGTAGAATTTGGTTTATCTGATGTAAAAATATACTATTTAACAATTGTTTTTTTTTCCTTTCCCCCTTTTCCAGTACCCGGTCGCGCCCTACACTTTGGCTGGTCTGTTCCACAAGAATATATACTTTCCATATTCTAATTAATAAATAAACACATAATCTACTATTTTCAAAATGGGCAAAAGTAATTATCTTATCCTATCTCGCCAAGTTTTACCAGATCGTGTAATGCCATTAGGTAGTAATACATACATTTTTAATTCGTTTATACTAATTTGAAAGCAGTAAGATTTTATATGTAGAGTATATTCAGTCACAGATAATTGTCACTGTTAAAATGACGCTCATCTCTAGTGTGTACATAATATGTTAATAAGTATGCAACTAAATGTGCTTTAAGTGAATTAGTCAGAATTAGTTTTAATCAACAAATAATAGATACCCGTAAGGTTACTACATATTAAAAACAAATACAAAAAAACTAAATATATGTTTAAAAAAATGAATTCACATAGATACTACACATATGTAGTATTTATGATCATGTACATGTCTAATTTCAAACTGGCACAAGGCGCACAAATGAAATGAACATTGAGAACGCAGATCTCAAGTTTTTCATGTATGTACAGTGTGTGTTTGGTGCATTTTGTTTTTAATCAAGAATAAATAATATAACAAAATAAACAACAGAAACTGTACGTGGTTGAAAATCATTGAACTTGTTCAAGGACAGATGCATAGAATGTAAAGAACGGAAACAGAAAACAAAGCAAAGAGAACCTTTTTAATTAGCACAGTTTGTTATTTTTTTTTATTTGAATTAACTGTTACTTGTGTGAGTACAGTTTGCCGGCTATAAACTTAAGTACCAACTGTTGCTGGTTAACAGTGCCGCTCTGTTAGTTAACAGCGGTGAGTTATGCAAACACAAACAGGTATAAAATGTTAATGCATACATATGTGTAACCAGTACGAATTTGCTTTACTGCTGTTGTTTTTGTTTGTTTGCCGTTCCCATTGACGCAAATGACGAGGAACAAATATTCGTATGTATGTATGTATGTTTGTTTCGATTATCGAAATATTGCAAAAAAAAAAAAAAAAAACAAAAGAATACATTCTTAAGATTGTGTGCGCTATAGAGACAGACAACAACAAACGCAAATAAAACTCAAGCCTAGAGATAAACTACATACCAACAAGCAATGCTTGAAGAATATAACTGATAATTTTATGTGAATTTGTTTTTGTAAAAATAAATATTAACACTCAACGGACAAGATGCGTATCGCGTCCTCAATTGCTCAGAATAAAATTCAACTGATTCGATTCTGTTTTTTATATTTTTCGCTTTCACGCTCAACTCTTCTGCATTGTGAATCTTTTTGCGTCGCGATATTGTTTGTTCGTTGTTTTTGTTGTTTTTGTTGCAGCTGACTTTGATATGATAAATCTGTTTAAGCGTTCAACAGATTAGATATTATATTAGTGAGCGTGCTGACGTATAAATGCGAACTATTAAAGAAAGTAAGCAGTAAGCATTTGAAAGATAATCGTTCTTATTTACATACAAACATACTATGTACATAGGCAGATACATAGATACTTC
Source organism: Hirtodrosophila histrioides (assembly GCA_037075165.1). Lineage (NCBI taxonomy): Eukaryota > Metazoa > Arthropoda > Insecta > Diptera > Drosophilidae > Hirtodrosophila > Hirtodrosophila histrioides. Next base: position 11,237 of record JBAMCL010000151.1, read on the forward strand.
TATGTATCTGTAAGTGCAAGTTCTTCATTCATCAGTGTTGGCAATTAGAACTGTTTCCCGCCACATCTGGCTTTTTTAATTGTTTGATTTCGAGATAATTTACAATAGCAGGGACGCCTTGCTTTTTAAAAATTAAAGTCAATTCACTTTTTTGTCGGATTAGATGAATTCAAAGTTTGTTAAGTCAATGCCCGAAAGTTTCGCGGATTCATTAAAAAAATTAATCATTTCCTTAAAACTTGAAAAATTAAATTTTTGCCCAAAATGTAAAAGATTTCAATGAAAATAAGCTTACAATGTATTATGTATACTAAAATAGATATGCAGAATTAGTAAGATATATCATATTTAACTCTGAATTTGACTATTATTCGATGCATCTCTATTCATTCTAGATTTACATCGCTGATGTAGACGTTTCTTACCCCACTCGGAAATATTTCAGACATTGAAAATGCCTATAACTACGTGAAATGGTCGAATTAAATAATCAATTTTTTTTTGATAAACTTATATTTATTTTTTTATGCTACGTGTTACTTAAAACACTTTCATAAATATCTCGGGTTAAAGAGCAGATAAATGCAGGGAACTGACAGTGTATTAAGAACGTCAGAATGTTAGGCAAGCCTTTACCAGATTGGACAAAGCTTAGGTAAATTCCAATAACCTTCCTGCAGGGATCCTACCAAAAATATAATCATCCGCGGGATGGTGTCGGACAAGCCTTTTGCTTATATAAGGCCTTGCTAGGCCAAGGAGTTGTTGTGGGCCAGAAGCCTGCCTCTGTACCTATCAGAAAAATTGCTGATCCTTTTTAAAGTTTACATTTCAAATAGATGAAAAAGGAGCTCCGAAAATCACCAAATTTAAATGATTTTAATATGGGGTTTTTTTTTATGTTAAAAATTATTAATTTGATTGAAATTTGCTTTTTGCTATCTTAAGAATTGACAGTTTGATCAAATTGGTATAAAAGGGAAAAAAGATGTGCTTACATTATGACTAAAAAAAAAAACAAAAGAATAAAACAATATGGAAATGATATTTACAAGTATTTACATTATTTAAAATAATCTGCTGCGTAGATCACCGGGATAGAACCTGGTAATAGTAATTTCCATATAAAAAAGCTTCGTTCTATAATGTCTTAAAACTATTTTGTCATACTTAGTATCAAAAGTATGGCTTGTATCAAAAGTATCTGTCGTATTTAATATTTATTTCTTTATCTCGACTGTCAAATTATATTTCTTTTTTCTTTTTTTTTAAAGTGGTCTTAATACCACATACCTGCACCTCTTGTGTGCTGCTAAATGGACAACGTACCATATTGGTATTTATGGTATTGATGATATGAAGTGTCATTCGTTGTGGCAGTACTCGATGCATCTTGTCATTTGAATTTTTTTGTTTTTTTCTCCATTGTCTAATTATCGATGATGAGCTTGACGATATTGGGATGAATTGTTTATTACCTTAACTTTCATCACATTCATGTTTATCACATTTTTACTGGAATCTTTCGCTCTAACTTGTTAATTTGGACTGGAACTTATCAAGGAGATCCAACTGATTAGTTTTGAATATTCCATATAAGATACGCTTTATTTTAAAATCACCAAATAAGTTGATCCCTAATACATACACCAGCGACAAAAAAAACCCCACACTGAAAAATATGGTTTTTGGCCCCGGGGGGCCCAAAAAATGTTTTTGTATATTTTATTGGGGCCCAATTGTTCCAGGGGGGGGGGGGGGGGAAGATTGGGAAAGGTTGGTGAGGCTGGAAAATATGGGGAAAGGAAAAAATACCCGGGGGAAAAACAAAAAAAATTGCGGGGGAAAAAAAGCCACGACAAAAAGCGGGAAAAAAACTAAAGGAAAGAGGGGAGGGGTTGAAAAAGGGGGGGAGGGGAGGGGGGAAGAGGGGGGGGGAAAAAAAAAAAGAAGGAGGAAGAGAGAAAAAAGAGAGGGAGAGGGGAGAGAGGGGGAAGAAGGGGGGGGAAGGGGAGGGGGCGGGGGGGAAAAAAAGGGGGGAGGGGGGGGGGGGGAGAAAAAAGAAGATGAGGGGAAAAAAAAAAAAAAAAAGAAAGGAAAAAAAAAAAAAAGGGTGGGAGAGGTATTATTTTTTAGAGGGGGGGGGGGAGGAAAAACTATAGAAAAAGTATTTTTTGAGGACATAACGGAGGAATATCTGAAGGCTTTATACGATTCAATGCCCAATAGGGTCAAATGTGTTATTAATGCCAAGGGTGGAACCACAAAATATTAGTTTATTTTTAATTTGATAAAAAATAACCGAATGGAATTGTTTTTGTTATTAATTTGAAGTAATTAGTGTTAAGCGTTGAAAAAAAAATTTGACTTGTATGAAACATATTTTTTTTTAATTATTATAAATTTTTATTTTTCAACTGTTGAAATTTCTGAAAATTAAAAATAATAGGTTAATTTTAGAAAAAAAATCTTTCATATTATGTGAGTTTTATATAAAACAAAATTGTATGTGATTTTGTTTAAAATTGATCAACTGACAAACAAAAAAAAAAATTAGGCGAATACAATAACATTTGTGGGATCCTCTGACGTCAGAAGGCCAAAATGCATGAAATAGCAGAGTGCGGCTTTTTTTTTGTCGCTGGGTGTATTTCATTGGTGCCAAAATTTGTCATGTCGTTGTGCTGCAATTTGTTTTGTGAGATATATAGTTCTGGAAAGTGCGAAAATCGATATGGCTGTGAGGACACTTACTGCCTTTCGCAAGCATCTGTTCTAAGGACGAGAAAGCAAACAAAAATTTCGCTTTTTTTGTAGTAAATTGGAATTTCTATAAAATAGCCATAGCGACAACAGGAGCATGGCTGAAAATCCGTTCAAAATACTGTATGTATATGAGGTAAATCCCATATAACTAAGAGCGTCATTTGCACCTTTTTTTTTACGGACAAAATGAGTTTCTGTTGCTCGCCAGAAGCTGGCTATACTGCTGCTTGGTCATGTCCTAGTTTATAAGAGTTGCACTACTTTTCACTGTGACTCTAACCAGGTCACTCTAGTGCAGACATTTACTTTCAACTGGCGACGTCATAAAGTCATTTACATAGGTAGGTAATTGGGTCAATAGTACACAGGCACAAATGCCAAAAGTTGCAATTAAAAGATGAATATTAATCAAACATTTTGCCAAATTTTTGGCCTCTTGACTTGTTTCCATGCAAGCTCAACACACACGCACAGCTCCATGAATGTATGTATGTATGTATATGTGTAAGTATGTGTAATCTATACGCTAGCTAGATAGAGAGCGAGAAAGCTACAGTTGCAAAAACAAAACCCAACTAATTGTAATACAACAACAACTTTTTCATTGTTTAGCACGAGACTGTTGTAAAAAAGACGATTTTCATTGAATAATTTGATTATGGTATATAATATGCATGCATACACACATACACACATAAATGTATAGGTATGTACATACGTCTGTGTGCTAGTTCTTTGTGTACATACTTATATTAACTAACAATTTATTTACTTACCACAATTGCCATACACATTTGAGTATAACTTTGAAACTTTTTCGTTGCCTTTGTGAGTACGAGAAAAATATTTTCACGCACACTAATAACACACTCGCACACACAGACACAAACTTCTCGAATGCAATTGATTTTTAGATGTTCAGTTTGCTGCTGTTGTAGTTTGTTGTTGTATTGGTATTAGAAATGTTTTATATTCAATTTAATAAACGATTTATTACTTGCGGGCGACATTAACACGACGTTTGGCTTCTTGCTGCCGTGGTAGAAATAATGTAACCTCAAACTTTTTCACCAAATCTATGAATGGGACAGACAGAAAACACAGCCGGAGATTAAAGCACTGAAAACAACGCACTCACAATTTTATAATTATTGTTCTGAAACCAAGTAACTGAACAACAATTTGAAATTAGTTGGTCATGGAACAAGAAGCGATTAAAAACCCTTTTTTACCACAAATTTTTATGTTAATAGCAATTAGTGTAACCGCAAGTGGCTGACAAGAAAATACCAGCAATTTTATATTGAAAAATACCAAATCTACGAGATTCGCCTACACATGGGGAGTATTTCTGTTAAGTGGGGAGTAAATACTCTTTACATAGGTGCTAAAATTGACAGCAGCAACGTTTGGTATTATAATAATACTATTGTTGTGAACGAATTGAGGGTTCAATTGACTCAAATGAACGATGTTTATGACTTTTGAACAGTGGCAACACCGTCAGTGCATTCTGTTGTGAAATTTTCTTCAATACAAAAAAGTAAAACGCAGTCAAAATATCAAATTCCATCAAAATAAATTGATTAGATTAAGGAATGTCAAAGCGCAAATCTGAAGCAACTGAGACAGATAAAAGTATGGAACCCACAGCACAAAAATCCAGTTCCACAGCTACCGAGGATGCAAGTCAAACGACGCCAAAAGCCGAGAATGTTCGATTTATAATATATTATTTATTTTTTATAGGCCTTCATTATCAGTATGTCCGATCCGCTTGCGGACTATCTGAAGCTGATAGAGACACGAGTGACAGTTGACCAAATAGTCGACGATGCGGTGACCAAGGAAAATTTTAAGAGAACGGCGGCTGCGGCGCGTGACATCATCTTGCAATTGTTGTTCACTGACGAAACCGGCGACGCTGAGTCACAGAAAAAAGCTGGCGACCTGCTCGAGGAATATAAGAGTGATGCATGCTTTTACGCGCCATGGGCGTACAACGAGTGGATTCCAAAGTTGCGCGATGAGCTGCTGAAGCGACAGTTGCTGGACTTTTGGCGGGATACGGTTGTGAAGAAGCAATTGGGTCCTTGCTGGTCCCGCGACTCGGATCTGTTTGACAGCGAGGATGCACCACCGTTGGAGTTCTATGCGCATGCCGGCTGTGTGGCGCCCTTCGCTGCCAGCTTGAAGGTAAAAGCTGCCGAGAAAGCCGCCAGCGGCGATGAGGAGGCCAGCCATGAGGCAGATCGTGGCACCAACAATGCGGCAGCTTTAACGGGCGACTTTGACGCGGAGCTAAGCACGAATCAGCCCCTGCAAGATTATCGGGATCTGATGAAACGTTATGTGCTGACCACAGTCATTGTGCCCGATGATGTACATAAGAAGAACGTGGACAAGATTGGTCTAGCGGCACGCAACGTCATTTGGAAGCTGCTTTTCGAGGGTAACCCCGAGCAGGCGGAGTTCGACAAGGCCGCCGAGCTGCTGCAGGAATATAAAAGCGATGCCGGCTTCTATGGGCCATGGGAATACAACGAGTGGATTGTCAAGCTGCGTGATGAGCTGCTGGAACGAGAGCTGATCCATTTCTGGGGCGAAAAGATTGTCAAATTGGAGCTCGGTCCATGCTGCAGTCGAGATTCAGATTTCTTTGATAGAGAGGATTTCATACCGCTGGAGTTCTATAACAAAGCGGGTTTCAAGGCGCCCTTTGAATCGATTGCTGACTAATTCGAATTTGATTACAGTAGCCCGCAATCTCAATTGAAAGCTATTAAGTTTAAAAAACATTTCAAAATTTATACCATGGTTAAGAGCTAAGCAACCCAATTGAATTAAATTATTAAGTTTTTAATATCGAATAAATAATATTGAATGAAACTTTAGAATGAGCACGTGCAACAGATACACGTTATTCAATATCATCGTGTCTATTAACAAATTCTCATAAATAAAGTCGTTTTGTATTTATACGCAGCTTGTTTGTGGTCAACAGATTTATCCAATATCCATATGGATGCCGCCCACCTATAAATAAATTCGATATATGGTTTTTTCCCCTCTCTGTGCAGACGAGAGAAAGTTGGCAGCCGCCGTTGTTGTTGCTCTCTTGTGTAATATTCGTAATATTCCGCTGTTGGTAATAAATAAAATGTATTTTTGCGAGTCAGCCAACATGAAATATATGTGTCCTATCCGATTTTCATGGCAATGGCAATGGCAATGCATAGAGGAGCGCTCCGGAGAATTGTTGCAGCGAACACTCGCGTAATATTTCATTTTTATTATCTCTCTACGCGGTGGCATCTAAAGCAGCCGCAGCCGCAGTCGCAGCCTCAGTCAGAGGCGTGGCAAGCGAAAGTACTGCGGCATCCAGTAGCTGTGTAATGCCATATTGTATGAATATGTTTCTATATGTATGTAATATGTAAATACATATACATTGTTGCACTTTAATTCATTGGTTTTCTTCATAATCTTGATTTCGTATCGGGATAATTTGACGATGATCCGTTGTTATCTTTTGGTAGCTCGTTGAACCTTAGTTAGTTTAAAAAATAAACACTTTAATTTGGCTTATAATTGACCCAAATAGAGAATCAGCTTGCTTGTTCAGATTCCTGCCCTTTAATTTGGTTTGTATGTCAGAAAAAGGATCCTGAAATTGATGTTAGGAAATCTGAATTTCTAGTTAATTATACGACTTAACAGGTTCCATTCGGGGATCTTCTCAGTACACAAACAATAACATTATATACTTTAGCAAATTTGTTAACATACATATATCTAACGAAAGAATCTTAAGTAAATATTTCCTTAAGTTCTGTATAAATAGTATAGGGACTAGTGCCCTAACTAATAAGCTTTGGCTTGTAGCATAGGGAAATAAATACATAAACAACGTTTAAGAAAGAAAGAATGCCTGAATCAGCATGAATCCGAGTTTATATAGCGATGTCCGTCTGTCCGTCTGTTTCTATGCGAACTAGTCTCTCAGTTTTAAAGCTATCGTAATGAAACTTGGCACCGACCTTTCATTTTGCTGCAGGCAGTACATATGTCGAAACCGGCCAGATCGGACCATTATAACATATAGCTGCCATAGGAATGATCGGTTGACAACTATGTTTTTGTATGAAAACTTTTTTGTATCCTCACCAAACTTCCCCAAACAGTCTAGAAAGTGTATACAATCTGACAAAATTTGGTCAAAATCGGACCACTATATCACTATATCCAACTTTTTGCTTTTACAAATATTTGATCCAAACTAAGTGAGAGTTTTATTATACTTCCTATAATTTCATCAAAATCGAACCACATAGCAGCAATCAGACAAAAATTAATTCCTGCTAGGGTATATAGCTTGGGCACTCTGAAGATAGCCGTCCTTTCTTGTTTTTTGTGAGTTGGTCAGGATATTTTGGAAACATAATTGAGGACCGATCGTTTCTATGACACTCCGCTCTAGTCTCCTCCAACAATTTCTTTAGTATATTTTGGTCAGATTATGTTATACGCACGCTTAGATTGGGTGAGTTGGTCAGGATATTTTGGAAACAAGAGTTTTTATATAAAAACATAATTGAGGACCGATCGTTTCTCTGTCAGTTCCGTTCTGGTCTTCTCCGACATTTTCTATAGTTTAGACTAGGTATTTAGTTAATTAGGTTCGGCCGTCTTGACAAATTATACTTGTTCAATTTACAATAAAATATCAAAATTAAAGTTTATTAAGATTCTGGTTTGTAACATTATCGAAACTTTTACTGAAAGTATTGGCAAATGTAACGTTTAATAAAATATATATATATTCATATTTAATATTTTATATCACATAAAAGTACGTATTCTGAATATTATATGTATTCATTAAAATATATAAATTTAATAGATCACGTCACATCTTCTAAATCTATATTTAAAGGCTTAAAGAATTATTTATGGAAAGATTCAGTTACATTTTAGCTTAAATGAGCCAAGAACATTTTCAAAATTTTTTCATACAAATAAATTTGATTAACTTGAATACATATAATAAACATATCCTTAAAAAAAGAAGATTATGTCTGACTTAGGGACTTTTCTTTCTTGTACAGTCTTGGATCGCATTAATTTATTAATATTAAATAATTAAACATATGGAAATTTTAAAACTATACTCTAGTAACCTCCGAAAAAACACAAAAAATAAATCATTAAATACGACATTTCTCTGCACTGACTAGAGGACAATTTGAAAACATTTCAGAACTGTCAACAATAAACCAAAAATATAATAAACTACATGAATTCCACTTAACACATTGGACAACGCAACTAAACGAAACTTAAAATTTGCGTCCTTTGGTTAAAATCTATGAACTGGGAAAGTTGTAGGACCTTCGACGAGCAGCGCGCACAGTAGGCAAATTCTGGATCAGTAGGAAAATGAAGGTCATTCGGCGTAAAGCAGGCGGGAGCGAGATTTGCGCAAAGTGCGGGCACGTGACGGTACACCGCTACTGCCGTCTGGTCCGCCAATGCCGCTGTCGCCGCCATCACTGTCGCCGCACTGCCAGGATTTGGTTTTGGCGCGAAAAAGGCGATACTCTTCGTTGTAGGCTGGCGCCAGCATGGGCACATAGTCGTTAGGCTCGCACAGGTCCGCATGGCTAGCGAAGAACTCCTTGTAGCCATTGTTCAGTAGATACAGCTCCGGATAGTCCAGCGAGGGATAGTTGTGCGTGTGCACGCTACGATCGTTGCTGCGCAGAAAGCGCAACAGCTTTGGGCCACGCTCCGAGGAAAACTCACAGTGGAATACGTAGATGCGGCGTTGCTCGACAGCCGGCTCCGTGCTCGCCTTTGTCGTTGGAAAGGCATCCATGATCTGTGCGCGTGTGTACAGGTTGAGTGCACCACGTATGTGGCCGCCATCGAACTCGTATGGATAGCGGCAATCGATGATCGTGTAGCAGCCCAGCAGATTGGCAAATTCGCCGTTCATCAGGCGAGCCAGCGTATCACAGGAGATGGTCTTCAGATCACGATGCCGCACGCCCGCAAGCATCACGGGCAGCGCGCAGGGTTTGCTCAGATCACCAATCAGTTCGGGTTCATCGGCCAAGGCATTGAGTATGTCAGCATCGTTCATGGACATGGCCTTGCGCAGCGGGTTCGTGGTAGCTGGCGGCCCATCCAGTGAGTTACTATCGAGGTGCACAAATGGTATCACGTCATCCATCGAATTCTGTTGCGTCATACTCAGACAACGACGTGCTGAGCGATTTCGCTCCGTGGGCTCGCCAATGTCCGTTTTCAGCTGGCCAGTAATCAATGCATCTAGATCACCGGGCAGCTTGTTCAGCGGCATCGGCTCCGTTGCCTCCAACTCGAACATGGCCATGTATTCATCATCCAGCGAGTTGCTTGAGTCGTAGCTGGATGAGATGCTGTTGTAGCTGCGCATTATGCTGGATTTGGGGGTGCCGCCGCCATCCAACAGGGTGCCACGCAAATTGTGCGACAGCTCTGTGATCGGCGACAGGGTGTTGGAATTGGCGGGAATTTGGCGTTGCAGCATGCGCTGCAATGGCGACTCAAAATTTGATTTTCCATTTATTTTGTATCGTTTGGCCGAATGTGGCTCTAAATGATCCTGATTATCCTGATCCTGCTGCAGCAGCAGCTGTACGTTCTCCTTCCCACGCTTATTTGCCATGCCGATCTCGACTTTGACTCGCTGCAATTGGAAAACAGCTGTAAGCTATTTATAATGCCTTTCACTCGCACTCACACGCACTTATTGGAACAATCGCGATAGCGATCGTTTCTTTAGTTTATCTAAGTTCTTTTAACAATTTTACGGCGTATCAATACTGAAACTTGTGAATATCTTTAATTGGCGGCGTTTACTGGCATTTCGTGCTTGTCGCTGGTTTTCGCGCTCTCTTTGACGTTGGCGCCGTTTTCATTTTCCACTCAACCCACACACACATACGTGCTCTCACGCATACGCACCAGAGTAAACAGAGCACGTTAGAGGTGGGCGATAATTCGATCTTGGTCTTTCGTGGTCACTGTGTCAGCTGTTTGGTAAATTCACCACATTCGAAGTGAATTTATAAGTATGAATTTGAAGTTTTAATCAAATGGACAATGTTTTTTTTGGTAAAATTCTTGAATGAATCCAGTTGAGGCTAAGGCTGCTGATCACCCTTTAAGTGTGTACCAAAATTTGGAATCGAAATATGCAGAACTGTTCCGGTTTCCACCTCGGATGGATTTTGTGGAGGTAGATCAAACATGTCCGTCTGTTTCAGTGCAAACTAGTCTTATGGAGCGCTTCTTGTTGCTGCAGGAAGAATAAACATATGCATGTACTTAGTATCTAACTATGTATATAAGAATAGCCAGATCAATTTACCATAAATTAGCTGGCGTACGAACCAACGGCCGACAACTTAGTTGTTGGATGAAAAACTTAATTGCTTATAAACATATTTTCAGTCAAACCCTAAAATCAAGCAACTACATATATTAGTCTCCATAGGAACAATCGTTTGAAATAATGCTTTTGCATGAACAACATTTCTGCTATATATCTTCAGCACGCAGAAGAGAGCTGCTATTTCTTATATTGATTTATTTTTAAGTGAAATTTAAGAAGACGATGTTACATATGTTTAATTACTTAAAGTTATAATAACTTTATCAAATTTAGGAACATTTTCATTCAAAATTTGGAGCTAAGTCCCGCACAACACCTAAAAGAATAATAGTATTTTAAAGTTTTAGCATATCTTATTACCTTTCAAAATTGTAATTGGGATGTAATTCACCTTTATCTAAAGCTACCTATTAAAATATCGAAAATCTATCATTTTTCGTTGAAAAACTGCCCCAGAAAATGTTTTATTTTAAGATTCAGTTACTGATCCATAAGGATTGACTGTCAGACTTTTGGGATAGTGGTACTTGAATCAGTCAAAGTACTAGTCAACAAAGCAATCTAATGTTCTTCAATACCTTGCTTCTTAGTAAAATCCTTTAGCGGTTTCGAAAGCAGCGTCAATCAGTCAGCGACTAGTTCTGCTGATTGATCCCAATGTATGTAGTTAATGAATCAAATATCTCCATATAGATATAGTGGTTTATTCAATTTTGCTATGTTGCTATTGGTAAGACCTTTTCTTCGAAAGGGCACTACGCCTCTGATAGAAGATGTTTATAGTTTTTTGAATGGAGTATATTGGCTTTGCGTAATGTCCGTCTATCTGCCCTTCTGTATGAACTCGATTTTTTCCAAGCTAGAGTAACCAAGCAAGTTGCTATGCATATATCCTCCTCTTATAACGTTTAAGGGTATCCTCTGCCAAAAACCTATAGCTTTTACCACCTTGATAGATTTGTAAAATATATAACTTCTAGATTTAAATCAAGTTTTCTCCATAATAAACCACAAACAATATTTAAATATTGCATTATCTGGAACTCATGTCTGTTTGCTGTTACTACAATTTAGTAGTGCATTAAAAAAAGAATTGTATCTTTCAACCAACTTCAGTGGGTCGTCTGTACAGCAAATTACTAGCTGACTGTCTGTCAGTTTAATCGGCCACGTTTTAACCTCAACTGTCAGCTGAGCTAAAGCGCCGCTTTTGTCGCCGTTGCCATCGCCTTCGATCTTTAGCTCTGTGTCATTCCCAAACTCAACTTAAGTGCTGTCAAAAGATAATTACCGTTTCAGCTTTTGCACGGACAACCAAATGACGCCAACACAACACAACACGGCACAACAACAAGATTGAAAATGTACGAACCGGTTTTTTGTTGCTGTCTTGTTTGGTACATACATTTCAATAATACCACTAAAATTGTTGATTAATTTGCAAGATTTTGATGCCTATTTGGCAAACAGAAGTTGATTTTACGTCTTTCCATTGCTTACAATAAGCCAGAATGGCCTAGCCAAGGGTGTTTGACTAGGAGATACCCTATGTTCAGCTCTCAAGACTATACCAACTTATTCTGACGTACCGATTGTCGCTGCTCCATCTTCAATGTGGTCAACAAAAATTACAAAGCGACAGACTGCCAGCAAAATAAAACTAGTGTTGGAAACTGCGTCAACGCCATGTAAGACAGTGCGACAGAATGACAGCAAAATATTATAAGTGTTGCAAACTGTGGCATGGCCATGTAAATTAATTGGCAGCGCGGTTTTGATGAGTTGGCAACGCGTGTCAAAGGATTGGACAGAGTGTTGAAAAGCGCTACTAACTGTGCGCGGCTAATTAAAATTTAACAATTCAAACAAGCAAATTAAAAGCATGATCAAGAATTATAAGGCGGAAGAGGAATAAGATTTCGTGGAGGTTATGAGGAGAAAAACGATATTCTATAAGACAAGAAAGCTGACAAGGCGGCTCGGAAAGAGATATCCGATATTTGTTTACAAAACGATCAGATATCTTTGTCACAGTTTTATGACTCTCTTTTACCCCTTTTATGGGTACAAGTGTACTTGCTGTTACAGGATCGATTGTAACAGCAACAACAGATAATAAAACTAGGTAATCAGGCCTGTTCCTAATTCCGATTCCACTCGAAATTTGCGAAAACGGAATTACGAATCGTTTTAACTATTTTTAGTCGTCGAAATTTAAAGCAATTGCCCGATTACATAGGAATATGAAATAAAATGTTCAAAAACACAATATTCTAATAATCTTTACTCATTAAAGTTAAATTACGTGTCTATTATTTAATTAAGCTGTTTGTAAGCATCACTATCAAAATCTAGACAAACAGATAAGCCAAGCAGCTGTTTTCAATATATCGTATGGTTTGCTTATCGATAACAAATTTATGAAACGATATGTTCTTGTGTTTCTTAAAAGTAACATAAGTTGTGGATAACAAATTTTATATAATTAAAGGGACTTATAGCGCAGCGCAGAAGAGGAGAATATTCTCTTGAATTACTGCAATGTTTATTTAATACGCCACTTAGCCATATATGCAATATTCTATTTCGTGGAACAGCTAATACCATTGATAACTTATTGTTATCGAAAGCCGGTTTCGAACTAGAGTTCGAAAAAGAGAAACGGAAATCGAGTCTGATCTAAATTGTGAACAGCAGATTATAAAACGTTCGGAATTCAATCGTTTTTATTACTTTTTGAAATCGACGCTTGTATATCCATAAGTATGTAATATTCATAAGTATGTAAATTTCTTTTAGTGTATTTCAAAAAATACAACAATTCCAATAGGTAAACATAAGAGTAGAACAAAAAGCCTGTGAATTGCTTATTGTCACGAAAAGTTCGATATACGGCACGACATTCTATGGACAATTTGAATTGGTAAAAGGAGCCCACTATTTAAATTTCTTTAATAAGTAAAAATCATTCAAGTAGTTAGTAGTTAAAACCATAGTTTAATTAAACTTAAATGATTTTTATTTTTTTTTATTTTAACACAAAATATTCATATTTCACCCTTGGCCAAATTCTAGGAACAATAAAAGTCAACCATTTTTTTAATTACATTTTTTTTTAATCTCGTAAAGGTAGATCTGTGTGTATTTTGCATCCATTGTGTTAGTGTCAATTTTCACAAGTTACAACGGCAATATATCCAACCGATTTAAATTGTAAATAAATAATGCACAGAGATTATTCAAATATCTTACGAAAGGTATATATATGGTACAATAGTGGTGTAATATTGACTCAAAATTATTCCTGCCATAAACTCAGGACTTATCATTGGAAGTGTCGTTATAATCTGCAAATTATTATAAATTTGACTTGCGTCCATTATATATGAAAACCAGACAGATGGACACGACCAAATTGTCTCGGCTATTGATACTGATCAGGATTATATGTCTGTTACATACATTTGCAAAGTTTTAGTACCACCTTTTATCATATATTATGGCTACAGAATGAAAACACTCCTCGAGTAAACATTGGCACATATACGATAGCTGCAGCAAACATCGATACATAGCTCTTCTAATGGTTTTTAATTTATTTGTCGATTCAGCATATACTAATTCATTTGGCGACAAAACTATAAAACTGGCTGACGTGTGACCAATATTCGCTAGATTTATCTAGCCTGTCTGACCATAACTTAGCCAAGAGACAGGTCCTCACTTACCACTCCCGTCAATACTAGTGTGTATAGCTACTTATAAATGCAAATATGTACGTGCTCGAATGTATCTGCATAAGTATGACTTTTACGCACAGTTTTACACCTTCATGCACTGATATATATAGCTAAATCAAAGATTGATTGCATTAATTAGTATTTCAGGGCATTTAACTTTTAAAAGTGTCTGCTCAGAAGCATTAAAGGAGATTTTGAAATCAAAACTCAAAATGTTTTACTCCAGCAGCGCTAGCAACACCAAATTGACAGGCAACTTAAAATGTATTCCATATGTGGCCAGTTTATGCTTGTCTGCCACGATTAGTGGCAGCAACTGGCAGCTCCTTAAACCAGCTTTATTGGCAAATGGGGCGAAGACGTGCATCAATATACCCTTGCACAGTGTATTATAATGTTATTACGAAATTTGTAACGTATCAAAAGAGTACATATTTTCTAGGGATGTTAAAGTATAAATGTCAGTCTCGATTTTATTTTTTTTGCGATACATCAACTTTGTTTGTTGATACCACTCAAGCCCAGATAGAAGTAATAATATCTTAAAAGGCGAATCTTAAAAGGACTATCAAACTTTTCACCTACGAACATTGGTCGATAAACGACTTCTATTGTGACAGAAAAGCATCATGGTTAAATCAGTTAATTGTTCAAACTATAAATTTAGTAATTTATGTCAGTTTTCATGAATCTTTCTTCAAAAATATAATTAGTATATATTTGGAGTTTAATTTAATTTCAGCTTAGCTTAACATATGCCTCCGGAAAATAAGGAAAATTACATATTTGCGTTTTGATAGTCCTGTATTTCTCGATTACTTATTAATTTAGACAAGCCGCCCATACTTCCATACATACAACAACGGATTAGTATATTATATATTAGACAGCTGCATGAATATTGACATTCGAAGCATTCGTGCACAAAATGAATTGAACGAAGTAGAATACGATGACGAACGAATTTGGGGGATCCTTCAAAAATTGAGTTCTTTTATAAATTAGCACAATTTTAGTACTAAAAATGCATCATATTGGATTACTATTTCTTTTAAAATGCTGTTTCCATTTCAGTCATGCTTTTGTTTTAAGAAAGTCATCAACAGCTTTAATCAAATGAAAAAAAAAAATCAAAATCTTTATCTTATTCTATTTAAGAAAATTTTGTTTTTACAAGCACTAAAGACGTTGGGCGTACATTTTGAAATCTAGCGAGAACAGCAATTTATTGCGTACTTGATAAAATTATATCTTACCATTCTAGTGATTTTTTAAAAATTAATTTTTCATGATAAAATCTTATTTCTACAGCTATGCATCGTCATTTCTAGTACGAGTATTAGAAATTTTAAAATGTGATGTGAAAATGTAATCAACTATTTAATATTGCTGCCATATTTCTAAGGGTATCAAATCTTCGGCATGCCGTAGAAAACTTGTATTTCTTGTGCTTTTTTTTTATATAAATTTATTATACATACATACAAACATGTACATGTGTACATACAGACATTTTATTTTTTTATGTGCTCATGTGCGCGGCGCGTACAATTATTAATTTGATACGATATAATTGACATGTTGGCGATGCCAAAAGGAAGCACTAACATGAAGCCAGGCCAGCAACGAGCTTAAGCCGGAGCGACGCATATTAACGCCACACGTCTGCGGCTAGAGACCGCGCCGCGGTCGGTTGGGGACGGACACTGGATCTTGGCCTGTGTCCACTTGGCCAAGTCCACATACACGTCCCGCTCCAGCTCCAGGTTCGCGTCTTCGTCTTCGTTGGCTGGCAGGCAGGCGTGTAAATTGTTTTTACTTAATCGTTGCGGACACAAACGCACATGTTGTTTGCCACAACGTTTGCCGCTGTTGTTACCAACAGTTGCCAGTTGGCAGTTGCCAGTTGGCAGTTGCCTCTTGGCCGATCTCCTCTGATATCTCTTTGGCTCTGTGGCTCGCTTTTGGTAATTGCAGTTGGGCCTGTGCTTCTGTGTTACCAGCATAACCGCCAATCGCCAGACGTTTGTAGAAAATTGTTATTGGTAGCCAAGTTGTTGTTGATGTTGTTGGTGTTGTTGCTGCCGCTTGGCCAACTTAGTCGGTCAGACATGCAAATTTTTGTGAGTGTGTTGTTGTCTAATATTAGTTGTTTGTTATTTTCTATGCAAATTTTCGTGCTGTTTTTCTTGTTTTCTTTTTGACAAATTGTCTGTTAGACTTAATGATGGAGCGTACGAGTAGGTTGGAACGTTTATACGAATAATTGTGTGCTTATGGAGATGGCTTTAACAACCTGTGCTGCCTGTGCCTGCCATACAGCTGACAATCTGATACATATGTTGCATGCTGATGGAAAGTCCCAGAAATTGCTGTTAAATGCAAATTTTTATGAATGTAACAGTTTTTAATTGTGCTCGTAATTATGTATTTTATGGTTTCCGAGTATTAAATGTTCAACTACAAAGTTGCTAGTCGTCGAATAAAACGTGGTATTAAATTACCAAACATACAATATATTGCTGAAACTAGATACACAAAAATTCAATATGTCACAGACATTTTTCGCCAGGGTCAGTAATTGTTAGAAGATTTTAAATAAAAATTTAGGTGTAATAAAATGAAATAAAAAAATTATAAAAGAAAATAAGTTATTTCTACTTTTTGTACACTTTTTGTTTATATGTGCATATTTGCCTGTCGGTTTTTATTTCTTATCTAATTAGAATTAATTCTTATAGAGCAATATCTTCAATATCTATCCTCGGAGTGCTTTCTCATACAAAAAGTAATGTTTTCATCCGATTGATCATATGGCAGTTCAAGGATATAATGGTCGGATACTGATAAAATTTTATCAACATCTAGAGAGTATAAGAAAACTTGGAATTGCTGAGTTTGGTTGAGATATCTTAACAAGCTATATATCCTAGAAGGAATTAATGCTTCTATAGGAGCCATGTTGGCCGATTTTGATGAAATTGTAGGAAACTATTTGAAGTATAATAAAACTCTCACTTAGTTTGGATGAAATATTTACATAAGCGAAATAGTGGTTCGATTTTGACCAAATTTGGTCAGATTACATTTTTCACCCGATCGTTCCTATGGTAGCTATATGATATAGTGACCCATTTTTGATCAAATGTGGTCAAATTGTATAAACCCTTTAGAGATTCGATTTGGATGAGTTTGGTGAGGATATCTTTATAAAAAACAAAGTTTTTCATACAAAACATAGTTTTCTAATTTTGATCGCCCTTCTCTGCGATTCTCAAGAATTTAAGGGACTCCACTACAATTTATCATTTTGGACGTATACTTTGTGATTAGCAATAGCTTATTTTGGAGGTCCATTTTAGTGTGTGTGTGAGAGCGAGAGAGAGAGAGAGAGCGAAAAAAGGGAGAGAGAGAGAGAGCGAAAGAGAGAGAGAGGAAAAAAAAAAGAGAGAGTGAGGGAGAGAGAGCGAAAGAGGGAGAGTCAGAGAGAGAGAGAGAGAATGAGACAGATTGCCCTTCTCTGCGATTCTCAAGAATTAAAGGGACTCCACTACAAGTAACCATTTTGGAGATCTCCAGTTGACGGCCCTTTTCTGCGATTTTCAAGATAGAAGTAAAGAAAGAACGGCTACCTTGGAGGGTGGGGCTATAACCCTAGAGTAATTTATTTTGTTTGTTAAATTTTGTAAAAAAAAATTTTTTGGGGATAGGGTTTAAAATTTGTATAAAAGGGTGGGGGGGATTTTATAAAAAAAAGTTTAGGGGTAACTATGCCAAGTTTCATTACGATAGCTTTAAAACTGGGACACTAGTTCGCATAGAAAGAGACGGACAGACGGACATCGCTATATCGACCCGGCTATTCATGCTGATTCAGAATATATATACTTTGTTGAATCGGAAACGCCTGCTTGGCTTGAACACACACAACACAACCAAAGCCTTGTTTTTCATGGATGGACGCCTAAAATTCTCAAATAGTTCTAGCGCATCAGTGGTGAAGCGGCTGCTGTTTAGGTGCAATTTTTATTTTGGTGTTCAAAAAGTGATTTGTTTATTGTAATATATTATTCTTGAAGAATTTATTTTAAAGATATAAATACGAGTATGTATTTATTATATATATTATTATACGCAAGGAATGCGTTAATCCCATAGGAAGGAGTACCTTCACAACACCCCAGGTTGATATTTCATCTGGACCTACACTTTAATTAAGAGGACTTTAGAAGAAGTGATTAGAGGATGGACGAACCAACCGTGTAAGTTTCTTATTCTTCTAGTAATGGCACAATTAGTATTGAATAATTTAAACTTCTGCGATAGCGAACAGCTTACAGCTTCAACAAGATGATGATGAACACATCTCCTCCTGAAGCAACTGCGGTGATTTTGGTGGCCCTGCGGTATTGGCTGTGTGTGGGCTCCTGGTCCAGATGGTTCGCCGCCTGATTTTCAACAATGCTGGCAGTAGACGCACGTCCAGGCTTAATGGGCGGGTTGGGTGGATTGGCAGCTAGTGGTGGCTTACTAGGGTTGCGCCGTCTTCGCCGTGCTGTGATTGAATCTACGTTCTCATCCTAAAAAACGGCGGTGACGCCAATGTTGGAACTGCAGATCTGCTAGCAGCGTGTGAGATCGTGTAGTACGCGGGAACTGTGAAAATTCAGTGTATTCTTGGATTGTTTTCAAAGGCTTGAGCAGCAGCAGGAGCCGGTCAACACGTATGGGTTGTACTAGCTACCTCTGGATTAAAACTATGTTGGTGACGCTGGGCGCGCATATCGATTGTTGAATGCTTTGCTTATCTTGGAGGAACAAACGCGGGGCACAAACCGATTCAATCTATATCGCCATTTGAAGAGTGACAAAGCTTTCAAAACCGATGTTTCCATGGTTGCGGCAATCCACAAACATAGACCAGCGTGGATGTGGTATAACTGATGGGGCAGCTTGATTTGGTAAGCAAATGAAACGTATGATGAGGACAGCGGTGACAGGTACTAGGACTTCAAATCTCCAAGTAAATATTGAGTTTAGAGCCCAGAGGCTGTTCACTATTAATAATTAGTAACGGTTTATCCTATTTCACCCCTTTCTCAGGTTTGCTGCCCAGGTTCATAACCTACATGCGGTTACAGTTTCTCCAGAATCAGTGTGCTTTCAAGGAATCACATAGAAGAGCATTGGAGACTCCTCCTGTAAGTGATAGACGCTGACACGTGCGCCGCTAGGAAGAAGTATCTGTTTGGGTAGAGAACCCGTGAGATTTTATTTTGCAGAAACGGAGAAGGATCACTTTAAATTACAGGGGTATAGAAGAAAAGCTAAGTGTAGGGTGAAGGCGTATCTGTCAGGTAGGTTTCTTTACTGCTAGCAATGGCCCCGAGTAATATTGAATGAATTAAACTAGGCTAAGCCACTACTAGACGCCAAATCGGTCTTTAATCCAGATGTCCGTCTGAGACCAGCATTGTTGATGATCAAAGAACGAGACCATCTGGATTAGATGTTAAGAGTCCACGCAGCCGACGCAATACTCCAGAGCCGCTGACATCGCTGGGTGTGCTCGAGGCTTACCGGATAAACTGAACTCCGCGTTTGATCCTCGAAGATAAGCGAACTATAACCCATTTAACAACTCAGCTACGTTCCCAGCGTCAACAACAATTTCCATTCTGAGGCAGCTGGTACAATCTAAGCGTGTTGACCAGCTCCAGCTGCTGCTCAAGCAAATCCAAGAAGTCGCTGAAGTCTCACCGTTGCCGCGTACCACACGATCTCGCACATTGCTTGCACATACTCAACGATTGGTGACTCCGCCGATGTTCAGGATAAGGAAGTTCATTCAAGCAAACCACGGCGTAAACTGCGCAATCCTAGTAAGCCAACACTGGTATATAATAAACAGCCTATTCAGCCCAGAAATGCTTCTACGACCAGCACTTGTGAAGATAAAGTGACGGGACCATTTGGATTAGGTGCTAGGAACCCACGCAGCCACAATACCGGAGTGATCCTATCATCGCCGGACTTTTTGGAGGGTAAGTGTATATCGCCGTTCGTGACCCATAGATACTTCAAGCTGAAATTTTGCAGTAATATATCTCCGTGTTTACGGATTCTTCTGCAGGTTTCTCTTGCTTTGATTGCACGGATGTCGACATCGACATTGTTGCTGTAAGTCTGATACTACTGGATACATGCTTTAAATGCTCTTTGCGCAGTACTCAACAGGACCAAACCCCATATCAAACATACGCGAGATGCCCAACTCGAATTAACGTTATATCAGCCTGGGGTGCCTGGATGAAGTGACATATTGTATTTGGCAAGATGTGGATCTAATGTATATAGATTGTACTGCGGTTACAGTAACTAAGAGTTTCAAGATTCTTATTCTTATGAAGTGCAACAACAGACCTCCGCGGATGTACACCTTAATTTACACTTGCTGTCGCCAAGAGGGTCCCCTAAGGGGACATACTATTAAAATACAATTTTTTTTTATGTGAATAGAACTTTTTTGGTTGTTTTAGTTCCGAAAAATGTTATAACTTTGATCTAATGTGTGGTGTAAACAATCAAGCTGAAATTGTTACGGGGCAGCGCATGTGTCATAGAAGTAATTGGCGAGGGGGAGGTTGAATCATTTACAAACATACCGAGAATTTCTAATCAGTCAACATGGAAAGTAAACTAATCTTTCTATATCAAAGCTCCATAGGAAGAATCGGCGTATATTGAGCTTTAATTTGAAAAACATGGCTGTCTTTCTTGTTGAATTTATAAATTGATGATATTATAGGGATGAGCTTATATAAGGCGAGCAGTTTTGCTCTGTAAAGATGTTATAATACAATACTTCAAAGTCTTTGATATGACTTACAGCTTGTTATTAGAGGAGGTTCCCCAGATTTGAATAGCAAATGTAGTACAAGTGGCCTTTAAGGTAATAAGTTTGTTTCCTGCACAAAATGTTCATTCTTCGAGTCCAACAAGTATTAAATTAAATGGCATCCTCACTTTTATTATAAACTTCAGCTAATTTGTATAATTATATAGTTTTTTTTAATGATCCAGTCCCAGGGCCCTCATTCCTGCTCCAACATGTTATTTCTTCGCCTGCTTACCTTTGTTCAAATTGAAAACAAGTACGGAGAGAGGAACAGCCCACTGATTATAAGTACTCGATTTAATATAATATGGATGAGGCCCTGAGAGTGCGAGCTGTGAGTGAAATAAATGGCTTCATAAAATTTTGTAACCATAATTTGGCTGAGCACACGAAACAGATGAGGAGAGTAAATTGTTTTATCAGTTGATAGTTTGTTGCCTGGACTGGTTGCACCCGCTCCCCCCCCCCACCCAACCGCTCTCTTCCAAACCAGCCACAGCCATGTTGCATTTACATACAAGGCTAATAATCAGGCAGACGGAAATGTGTCTGTAGGCACAAAGTGTGGCCATTAAGCGATACATTATAATTAACTGAATAAGACAAGGCGAAACGAGTGGAGTCGAGTTGGGGTTCAGAGTGGAATGCAGCTGCCAACGGAAATTGTTGATAAGAGTCGTATGATAACATCATCAATAGTCGTGTCTGGGGGCTATGCAATTATTTAAATTATATGTGCAGCATTTGTGTTCGTTTAAAATTAAATTAGTATAATGCCGTTTTCTCTTTTACTCTCCCTTTGTTGGGTTACACCTAAGGTCTATAATCAGCCGGAGTTACCAACTTGTCCATAATTGCCACCTTTTGACCATCCTAGTCACACCATCTCGCATGCTTTGTCGGCTTTTGCCCATCACTTCTTATATTGCCAATAATTATACAGATCGCTTTGGTAGGGCATCTGCCAGTTAAACACTATGGCTGAAAGATATGATTTTAATAGTATTGCTACCAATTCATCTACCGAGACGATACTATTTTACGAGCTACTTATAAAGGGCTCATTATAGTATTAGGTGCGCAACAAAGTTCCCCAAATTGATTCTATTTTAAGTGGATCGGGTTGTATACCTAACAAACTAAGACACTATTTTAAAATACGTCTAAAGCAACCACTTGAAACTATTAAGACCACAGTACTATTTCTTTTAAATTAATAAACTTGGATAATAAGGATAGTATTCTGCAACATTAGTAGTAGATTGCCTTGTTAGTCAAAGTTCCTACGCCTCTGTTTACTATTTCCCACACAAAAAATCAGGGACCTTAAATAATTATTATTTACAAATTTGTGAAAATATAAAATCATGATGAAAGACAAGTGCCACATATGGAAATATGGAATTCACTTAGAGCATCCTTGTTGCATGGACTATCCATTGCTGCAATGATTTTTATACCCTAGCAGAGGGTATTATAATTTTGTCTCGAAATGTGAAGGAGACATTCCCGACCCAACAAAGTATATATATTCTAAATCAGCATGAATAGCCGAGTTGATATAGCGATGTCAGTCTGTTTCTACACGAACTAGTCTCTCAGTTTTAAAGCGATCGCAATTAAACTTGGCACAGACCCTTCATTTTGCTGCAGACAGTACTTATGTCGGAACCGGTCGGATTGGACCACTATAACATATAGCTGCCATAGGAATGACCGGTCGACAACTATGTTTTTGTATGAAAAACTTTATTGTTTATAAATGTATCCTAACCAACCTCACCCAAACCAAGTCTTTAGAGAGTTTATACAATCTGACCAAATTTGGTCAAAATCGGACTACTATATCACATAGCTGCCATACGATCTGGTGAAAAATGAGTTTTTGTATAAAACAATTTTTGTATAACGCCCAAACTAAGTGAGAGTTATGGTTATTATAGTGAGTATTATAGTGAGAGACCACATAGCACCACATAGAAACAATCAGACAAGAGTTGAGTTTTTGTATATATATATCATTGCAGCTAGGAAGCTATATTATATAGCCTATATAGTTTCAGCACTCCGATGATATCCGTTCTTTCTTGTTTTAAATTACCTTAAAACCAATTGCATGAAATTTATTATTGTCTTAGTTAGTACATATGCACATAATGCGCCCATATAAGTAATTTTATATACATCAAATAGAGATTTATTACATACTATTTTAAAGTTTTATTTTCGATTTAAATCACATTACATTTTATATAAACTAAATTACATCGAATTGGATGTCCTGCTCGGATTTCAAGAGACTTTCGTCATAATTGACGTTATTAACTGGTTAATATTCAACTTTTTCTTAACTCTGGCTTATCAAAATCATTAGCAACAAGAAAAATGACTAAAACAAAAGGCAAAGTGTGTAATTTTTATGGCCAACACACACAGTTATTTATACACACATGCACACACAGGTAAGGCAGGTAACACAATTTAACACCGCTGCCAATGTAGCCATCATGTGGCATGCAATGTTCGGCTAACGAGCAAAAACAACAACAACAACAACACTAGCAAGCAGTACCTGCCCCTGCCGCCGTTGTGGTAATCAATTTTAAAATTTATGACAAAATTTGCAGCTTTAAATTATGCCATTAAGCACGGCATGTAACTCATATCGTCAGGCGGCAACGGCGGCGTCGCGTTGGCTTAAAACAAGAAAAAGCTGAAGGAGAAACATGTTAACTGCTTTCTTGCAACTGTGTGCGTTGCGTGTGTGTGTGTGTGTGTGTGTGTGTGTGTGTGTGTGTGTGCATGCAATGGCGTTTGCATTATACGCTCGTATTTCGCCACATTCAACAACGCTGCAGAGTTGACGGGTGCCATAACTCATGCCCCGATGCCGGAGCCAGTTGAGAGTCCGAGTCCGAGTTTGAGTATGAGTCGGAGGCGGTGGCGGAGACAGAGACGGAGACGGGCGCAGCAGTTGTTGCAATTACAACTGGACACCACATGCTACAGCTGCCATGTGCTCATGTCTCTGTGTGTGTTAGTGTGTGTGTGTGTTTGTGCATGTGCCGGCGTGTGTGTTAAATATTGCAATTTATCACGCAAATGCGTTTTTCAATTTTAACATGCCGCCAGGCATCATAAAAACGTTACAAACCTACAATATGAGCCAACACACACAACAACAATAACACTAGGAGGGGGTTCCATGGTTACCCATGGCAGATACCCCCCCACAAAAAGGGAAGTGGCAAACCCCATACATCCAAGGCACCACACGCTGCCCACGTTGATGACGGCTCACATATCGCATCAAGAGCTGCCCAGGCACACAAAAAGTGGATGAGGACTGGCCATGAATGAAATGAATGCTATACGGTTAAAGATGGTGCAGCTGGGGAGCTAGCAAGCCAAGGTGTACGCCCGATGAGAGATGGATGATGGAACCTGAGAAGTGGCTTTGCAAATGTTACAGCTGCTCAACTTGAAGGGTTCGAAAACTCATATTTTAGCACATAAAGCCCACCAAGAAAGCTTAAATAACAACTAAAAGGTATGGTTAACTATATACGCTCTGACAGCTCCAACGTTAGCTATAGTCTTTTAGTTTAACTTAGTTGGTACGTAGAAAATTAGTTAGCAACACGACTTGACAGATATTTTAGGGGTGCAGTCATACAAAAACTCAATTTCATCATTCAAAATCTAAAGAGTATAATAACAGTTAGAGTATATTGTTTCCATAGTAGTGGGCAACGTGTTATAGGGCACAATGGAATTCGGAGTTGGTGAGGTCGGTCAAGATATCTTTATATACAAACTAGAAATAATGCTGAAGGGAAGTATATTCGAATCTGAGACATCCGTATCCAATTCTAAAATTACCAAGCACATCTTCGTAAACACACACACCACATAAGTATGAATTGTCTGTTCAGCGGCAGTGCAAGTAAGAAGAGAACTTCAAGGGGCGGCTGTGTTCTGCTCCGGGAAATTGTCTCTTAAATAACTTCTTTGTTTATTTTCCTACCCAATTATCATGAATGCCAGAGGCTATATCTTTAAAATATCATTAGACGTATGTTATACGGTAGTCTACCTTTCTACCTTTGGGTTCTCCAGCTCTCATAGTATATATGTATATAGAATTTATATAGGAATATATATACTAATTGTTCAGGTTATCAAAGTTGGTGACTCCAGCTGTGAAACTGTAGGAGATATACCCCTGTGAAAAAGGTGTTTCGGGGATTGATTTGCGGGGGCAAATAATTTTTGATGCCGAGTTTTGAAGGAGGTTAACATTAGTTTGTATGTCAAATTTGATGACTCTAGCTTCAAATAAAATTTGTAAGATTTAGCTTTCCGCCAAATTGCGGAAAATATCACAAATATCTGGGAATGTGACAGGCTATCGATCTTGACACCTTATAAATCGAGGGTATACACTAACATGCGTACCAAGTCTGGTTGCTCTAGCTTCAAGGGTGTGAGAAAAAATTGTGTTCATAAGGACAGATGGGCAATGGCAAAGATCGATAGACGAACAATGTACTTTTTATGAAAATTATTGTTTTTAAAGAACGTGGTGCAAATATAATGAAATTTGATTAATGCAGGGCAAAACTGAACGGAGCATTGTTGAGTTTGATCAAGCTATCTGTATAAACAAAAGAAGTTGTTATACAATAGTTAAATTAGGTTGCTTGCAAGCTTCTTTTATTTCCGGCATCATAAAAGACTAACTTTTGGGCATTTGAATTGCAATTTGGCGAAATAATGAAAAGCTTTGCATATTACTGCGTATGGTACTGTTAGCTCAAATGTTTGTTTTTTGTGACTCGGTCTACCGTCAGTCCTGTCTATGCCCGAAAAGGAGCACTCAATTAATAGTTGATTTGCTTAACGTGGTCCAATTAGCCATGTGCAATTTGGCCCGGCATCAATGTCTATCACACGCCTGCCCCTTTTGGCATTCGAAAATGTTAATAAAAAGACATGGACATGGTTGGGACATGCCACCATGGTAATAACGATGTTGGCTACGTGGCCGATTCATTGCGTTTGCCGGGCACTTGTCATCTGGTTGTTCAACTGTCGCTTTGGCCAAAGACGGCCGATAAAGATAGCGGTCTAAATAGTTAACTGACCATGTTGAGGCTGGTCGAACTGCCATTTAATCTTACACTCAGCGCCTGGGGCCAAAGTCAGCGGCGTCCATTAGGTTATTCGCAATTTGCAAAATCAAATCGGCGACATTCGTTTAAAAGGCGCTCCATTCCATTTGGTCTTCGAGATAGAGACTTAATAGACCATGACAAAAGATTATTAAATACCATAGTAAGTAAACTACTTTTTCGAAGGTTTTCAGATGGCTCTGCTTGAATATTACTTTTTCTTTTTGATGATTATACAGAAATCTGATCTCATGGCTTTAAAACAAGGGTGCGGCAATGATGACTAAATATTTCGCTGTCACACTGACACTTAAATTTAATATTATGTGTTTTGTTTTACAATTCAAGATCTGTTGTCGCCTAAATGAAAACAATATTCATATGTATGTATATGTATATGCATATATATTTGAGTGTAGACACATCAGCGGCGCCACTAATGAAGTTTGTTATAAATTTTTATGACACTCTTAAAATATTGTATTTTAATGATAAGCTCAAAAATCTCACAGCGTCTTTGCGGTTGAGCAGCTAATGTATTCTCACTAAATGTAAAGTGGGCGATGAATTTGTATTCAAATATCATTTATAAACATCTCAAATTATTTTTCAAAGAAGCGTATACTGTGGCATACTCTACTTATATGGCGTAACCATGTAAATAATATATGCTTGGTATTTGAAATTTAATACATTTTATATGTGAGCTTGTTAAATCAATTGAACTAGTTTCAAAATTATGTAGTACTTCAATAAGTTGCTTAAAAGAACCAATTCCAAATACAAATCGGAATATCGAGTTAATCGAAATAATAAAGTTTTTCGACTTTTTATATAGACAGCTTAAATTTAAAGTGATTGGCTCCTAACTAAATTTGATGATTTTCAAAGAAGTTTACTATCATCATCGTATAAAATCATCATAAAAGAGCGTTTCATTATAATACAATTTAAAAACACAAGTAGGACTGTCTTTGACGGTGAAACTATATAAATATTAGAATTCTCCGATCTTACCACCAGATTATAATCTCAAGCTGTCAGCTTGGGGTGATGATTCCTGACTGGAGTTGGCTGATGGTCAAGCAGGACTCTGAGCCAACCGTTAGCGCCTGGTAGGGAGACTGCGCCTTGGTAGCTGCTCAAGGAATATGCGCTTGAGTCTCCTGAGTTTTGGATTGCTAATGTCAAATTCAAGAGCATTGGATGGTTTACATGATTGGCGTGTCTATCATATATTAATCGATCAGCCCTAGAATTTGTTATATCAACTAAAGTATATAATATTAATGTAACATTTATAAGTTTAGAAGTTAATTGAGATTGAATTGAAAAATCGCATCCAAATTTTGTATTTTTTAACAAAATTTTATTAACATGTCGATATTTTTTAATTTATAATATAAATATACTCCAAAAATACTCATATTTCCTTTGTGAGCAGTGAAAGTAAAATATAAACTATATTAATAATTATTATGAAGCAGCTCTCAAAGAGTATGGAAATCTTCGACGTTTGTGCTTTGAAAAATGTTAATTTATGCTTGTTTATTTATTGATATGTTTGTCATTTCATTGAATTTAAATATTAAATTAACACAATGTTTAATGTCAACAAAATTCGCAAGCGTCGTAAAATTTCTTAAAATATTTTTATGCGAAATAATGTGTTGCGTTAGAGTTTATTTTAGCATTTAGTTTCCACATATTGTTTCAAATTTACTTTTAAGAGGCCACAAAAATTCGGCGGTATTTTCTGTGAAATATTTTCGGACAAATTGAAATGTATTAATATAATGCGCTATACATAATTTGTATTTTTTTTTTTTTTGAAAAGAAACTAATGAATTCAGATTAAGAACAAAAGTAGAGAATGCTGGACTTTGTGATACCCTGATAAGCCATTGCTCCAAACCGAACCGAAACCAAAGCGGTTCGGTTTACGGTTCGAACCAATGCCCGATTGCCGTGCTCGGTTTTCGGAAATTTTAGTTTTAGTTCCAACTTTGTTTTGTCGGACTTTTTATTGTATAAGAAAAAATTCATTATTTTTTTAAATTTGCGAATTAAGCGAACATTATTTTTGATCTCGATTAACGACGGATCATTAATTTTGGAATAACTAAATAGAATTTACAATATTTTTAAATTTCTTGAGCCGAATTTATTATACAAGAATAGTAAAAATCCTGGTTCCAACAGGCTTAAAAAAGTTATTTATTTACTGTCAAAAATTTTTTTAAATTTTATAGGTAACAAAAATGAAGAGAAATAGTAGATAGACAGAAAGGAAACATTTAAAAGTAGTAAATAATAAATTAGTTCTAATAGATAGGTAACAAAATGGCTAAATCGAATTGGATGTTGACATATTTGTATTTATAAAGATATATGCCTGTTCTATACATTTAAAAAGTCTATACACATTTTTCTTAGTGCGTACAGGGTATAATAAGTTGAATATAATAAAAGAAAAACTTGCTCGTAATTTTTTGACGCGCTTGTTTAAATTTTTGTTATTATCGAAACTAACATCCATGATACAACTGTCTGAAGTCATTAGAATCAAGCCAAGATATCGCAGATGTTCTATAATTTATGTTAATTGCTTGCAAAATTTAAATTGGCGGCAAGGCTCACGACATTTCAGGCAGCCGTAAACAATAGATCTATAATTTTATAAAGTTTATTATGGCTTTCTGTGTTCAGTGTCGTGACCAACACTTGATCGCATTTAGCTCAATGTTGGCCACATTGGCTTTCATTGGGTAGTAAATGATTATTCAAACTAAGTTTCAAGTTACATACATTTACTTTGTTGCTTTGTATTTAATAAAAATAGGAAAACAATGAATAATATGAGTGCTTTGAAAATAAACCATACGGAAGATTAGACAATGAATTTAATTGTTTAATTAATGACAAGTACTGACAATAGATTCAAAAGTTGTAAAGTTACGACTAACTATAACAAAATTAACTCTGCAGCAATATTATA
This sequence comes from Hirtodrosophila histrioides, assembly GCA_037075165.1. Taxonomy (NCBI): domain Eukaryota; kingdom Metazoa; phylum Arthropoda; class Insecta; order Diptera; family Drosophilidae; genus Hirtodrosophila; species Hirtodrosophila histrioides. Next base: position 40,254 of record JBAMCL010000151.1, read on the forward strand.
GTATCCTTGAAAAGGGTACTATAATTTTGCCAGGAATTGTGTAATGTATATAAGGTGATGATTTTGATCCCACAAAGTAGATATATTCTTGATCAGCAACAATAGCCTTTTCAATGAAGAAAATACCGGAACTAAGATTTGCTGAGTTTGGTTGCTATGTTCTGGAGAGAAAAAAGTGTTTACTTACTGTACCAAAAAAATCGATAAAAGGGGGTACTAAATCTGTGCAAGTGTATGTAACAGGCAGAAAGAGACATCTCCGACCCTGTAAAGTATATATATTCTTGATCAGTATCAAAAGAGATTTTGATTTGGCTATGTCCGTCTGTAAGAACGTGTCGATCTCAGCAACTATTCCAGATATTCCCCCCAATTTCTCCGCTATTCGATAAAAACCGTCTTACAGTAGCAATTTTCAAGATATAGCTTAGGGATTTGGCATGTACAATACTTTAGTCACTCAGTACTAAAGCGCGGGGCGGAAGAAGCAGCACATCCGTCACTTAAAATGCTTCGCTTGCGCTGTCGCTTGTGCTGTGCCATACAGACCATGTGTCTTTGTGTATGTGTGTGTGTATGTGTAAGTGTAGGAAGATACTATCGGAAATTTTTGACTCCCTATACACGAGTTTTGTAGTTGGGTATGCTCAACTATAGCATTCTTACTTGTTCATTAAGTTTTCGTTCGATTTGATAAAAATTGGTCATCCTGCACAAAAACAAAATGAAACTTCAATCTGGTGGGCTTGGCTTGGATATCTTTATAAGCAAGTAGTTGTATTTCACATAACTCACTTTACATCCGATTGTTCCTATGGCAAACGTCCCAATTTCATCACATTGATTTGGTGAGTTTGTTCAGGATAACTTGAAACATAGAGGTCACTACAGACAGATTGAGAGGTGCAAATATAGACATCGCTATACTAATTTAGTTATTGATGTTGATCAAGAAAATATATATTTGGAATAAATTTTGTGTCTCCCTTAAGCATTACACATTTCGAAACTATAATACCCTCTGAGAGGGTATAACAATAGTTTTTTTTATGTTATTCCACCGAAAATAAAATTTTATTGTTTAGCTTAGCTGCGATCTAAACATCTTTAAACAGGACTTATCCATTTAATTGGAAAATTTGGCAAGCTGAGTTTAAGTAAGGTACAAAAGATACAACTGTACTTGAGATGTAAAAACTTAATTAGGTAGATTTATTTAGTAGCCATTTCATTTGGTAATACCTTCCCGCCTGCATCTGTGTCTTTTATTGAACGGACTTTCCATCCGAATTGATTAAATACTCAACTTTATCGTGGCTATTTGCAGTTTAATGCTAATTACTTAAATGCTTGGAATTCGCAGAGCCATTTAATTGTAATAAAGTTGGATATGTTATATCGGTTTTAGCTGACCATCATCATATTTTAGTTAATTGCATGGCATAATTTTTAATGCGGTCAAATTAATTAGCGTGGTCAATTGTTGCTATTGCTGTTGTTGTCAGTGTGTCTGTGTGTGTCAACAATTTATTTATGTAAAGTTAATTCGGTGCCAATGCAGGAGTTGTGGCTTATAAATGTAGCTGTCAGTTGTCATAATTTATAGAATAACTGTCAGTGCTGTAACACCTCCGAACACGATTTTCCTTTGGTGCTGCTCCGGCTCCGGCTCCGGCTAGGAGAGGCCCCAAAATGTATCGTAATCATAGCGTCAACATTTTTGATTTATGTACACAGTTTATTTCTCAAACAAATTCATTCTTTTTTTTTGTTGCTTTTTTTGCTTTTTTTGGGCACGCTCTTGCGCTTATGGGAGCCCCAAGTCGACGGCGCGCCACCTTCAATAGAAATAACAGTTACGAGAGGGGCCCGTAGAGCCAAGTTTGGTAGTTAGTTATGTGGCTAGGTGAGGCTCAGTTACGCGACAGTTGATTATGATTAAGTGGCAAGCCAAAAGCCAAGCCGAATATCATATTCCATGTTTTGTCATAAATAATATTAATACACTTGCAAAATTAGTATACTTTGACTTGCATGTGAAATTAATAATATACGACTTTTGAGTAAATATTTGGTGAACATTCATAACATGTCAAGCTTGTTTTCTTTTCTAATTAAATTACTTAATCGCTATCTGCCTATATTCGATTCACATTGATTAACCAATCAATTTTCGTCTATCTACTAAAAAAAATGCCAAAAATATCAATAAATAAAGTACATCTGTTTGTCTGTCTGTATACTCTATAACAGCTATAGTTATTATGTTTGTTATGATGGTTTGTATGGGAGATGGGATACGAAGAGTAATTTTTCCCATCCGGATACTCTATTTGGAAAAAATGTTAGAGAAAGAGTATATTAAGTTTGTGCAATGTCTGTCTGTCGGTCCGTATGAACGCAATATTTTACGAGACTCTTGAAGCAAGAGCAATCACACTTGGTACACATGTTGGTATACGAGTATCAACTCAGCTTATAAAGTGTCCAAATCTCCTTATAAGCATGTCTTATTGAGGTGTGGGGAAATTGTAAAACAGAAAAAATACTACAATGCCCAAATATAGATTCAAACTTTCATTTAAAAACTCAAAAAATCAGGTACGGTAATTTATGATTTTTTTTGTAAATGTTTGACTAAAAATCATATTGTAAGAGAACTGCTACATATACCTAGACTCTAGGTCCTAAGTATCCTTGTTATACTTTTTTTTAAAATTTCTTTTTTTGAGATTTTGATGTGCATGGTTCGGAAGAAGATTCCCTTAAGTCTTCTTGCTTGAATCATCGAGGAGTTGGGAGTAAAAATTTTCTCTAGCGGGCTTATGTGAGATATCAGCTTATCTCTGTGTTTCATAGCCAATTTGTTGAGCGGAGGATTTCCGATAAGTTATCTATTTACGGCTTTAAGCTTTTGCTGTAGAGAAGCTTAATAAAATTGAACCACAACACCCCAGATTGATATACTGTATGTCAAATAATTTTTATACTCTGTTCCCAAAGGGAAGAAGAGTATATTGGGTTTGCGAAATGTCCGTTTGTCCGTATGTATGCAATTTTTTCCAAACCCTTGAAGCTAGGGCAACCAACATTGGTACACATGTTGGTGTATACGTTCAATTTATGAAGTGTCAAGATCGAACCCCCCCTCCACTCCCTCCCCCACAATTTGGGGAAAACCTGTATCTCCCACATTTTTAAAGCTACAGTCACCAAATTTGGCATTCACACTATTGTTGAGATTCCTGACAGATCTGCATCACCTCCACCCCCTCTCCCGCAAATCGGCACATGCTATCCCCAAAAAACGTTTTTACAGGGGTATATCTCCTACAGTTTTATAGATAGAGTCAGCAAATTTGGCATACAGACTATTGTTGCACCTCCTCTACAATTCTGCATCAAAAAGTTTCTGTATAAAGAAAACTTGCTGTAATTGTATATACATTCGGTATATATATTCGAAGATACTTAGCCGTTCCTTCTTGCTGATGTTTTATTCAAATGAAAATCATTTGCTCGATGTTTCAAGCTTTCTCTATGGAATTGATTGGTGGTATATCGAGGCTTGACCACTTTTATCTGAAAGTTTCTGATGAGAACTATTGTCAGTCATCAGTAGTAAGGAACCACGTTGCTGATTATTCCAAAGAGTATTCAAGCTTTCCTATACCTGAATCCATGTCCTCCTCATATTTATTATTCAATGGACAGAATGTTAAAATGTTTTGTTGGCACGGAAACAGATAAAACGGAAGTTGTATGCAAATATTCTAGACGTTGCCATATTCATCTCCCGCTCCTTTACTTATTTGGTAATTTCTATTCGCATATTTGCTGTTTTGCAGTCATTTGTTTTAGTTCTTTTCATATTTGGTTTTGTGCAAACACAAATCAAAGCTAAATGGCATCCATAAATCAATCAATCGTAGTATTGACAGCCAGTCAGAGAGCGTCGAGTCGAGTGACGAGCGATGTATCTTTAAAACCTTGTTCGAAAAATAAACAAGTTTTCAAAACACTTTATACCCTGAAAACAAATTTATTTACTTTTTAAATGCATATTACGGAAACTAGCTATATTTATTTATTGATTTTATTTAAATATTTCTTATTATATTAACTTAATAAATATCTTAGCTTTTGTTTTATTTTTTTGGGTAGTTATTGTTGTGAATTTATTATAGATTAAAATTTCAAAATATCTTGAGATATGTAGTACAGTAGAGTTGTTCTAATTTACATGTCCGTTTTACTTGTTTACAGGGTATCATTTAGTCGATAACTTCAACTTCCTGGCAACGGCAGCAGCCAGCTGTCAAACTGATTTATGTACAGTGCTTGACATATATAAATGTGCTGCGTTGTAAATAAAATGCGCATTAAAATAATCATATGTTTATATATTTTTATGCAAATGCTTAGTACTAATATGGATTTAGCAATTGTTGATAATTAAGTACTATACAAATTGAATTAAATACGTGTCTAAGCTTTGGCCCAAAACAATAAACCAAAACCTCTCTGTTAAATAATGGCTGGCAATTAATGTTGTTGTGTTAAAGCGATAAAAAGGCTGGGGATTAGCCGATCTTACAGTGACCTGATGATAATTATATCTGAGTGAATACTTAGTGCGTGCTTGAACTAGTTGAGAATTATAGAGCACCCTGTATGAAATCCGATAGGGCATGTGCTCATCTTTAACATGCTTGTACCCACAAAATGAGTAAAGGGCATAATGATGTGTATGAAGGCAGCAAAATATATGCATTGAACTGGCCAGCGTTAAGACAGGATCTGAATCCAATTTAGAATCTCTAGGGAATCCTCACAGCCAAAGTTTTCAAGACCGGAAACAGTTTTAGACAGCTAGGCAACTTAAATTGGGAGTAGAGCAAGAATGGGTGGATATCAATCCATCAACCCTTAAATCACTGGATTGAGTCAATGCAATCTCGTCTTAATTTAGTTGTAATTAACAATGGAAACAACATTGCATACCAAATCTATCGCTATATTATCATTAATAATATTAAAAGAGGCAAAACGAAAAATGCACATATAAATATTTACTATGAAGACTAATTGTCTGTTAAAGTTTCTTCTAATATTTGATCGAATTTTGTTTCTGTTTTTTGTTTTTATTTCGTAATATTGCACAACAAATAAAACTGCATACCAAAAATTTCGATAAAAGATATTGTACTTTTTAAATATCAATCTAATATGATGCACATATAATTATTTGTATGACGTATATATTTTATACTTTCTGAAGTCTGTTTGACGGTTTATCTATATAAGTAGTATTTGAACCCATCTAATTCTGAGAGTTTATCAACTAAAAACACGAAATTTGGTATGAACAATAATGTGTATTCTGAAATATTATGTTTAGATTATATTTATAAATAAACAAAAGTTATAAAACCAATTTTAATGATATAACTTTTAAGATTTATGTAGGTATATCTATGAACTCAATTGTAGTTTGTTATCTGTCTTGACAATTTTCCTAAAATTAGTATGAAAGTCTTTATAATATATGTATAAAATTTAGTAGTATAAAGTATATACGATATTTTAAAATGTTTTGAATAATGGTGTCATAATTGAAATGGTATTAGTTGGGCGTTGAAAGAATTATATTTGAACCAGTGTTGGCGAAGGTGAATTATTTATGGAATATCGTAAAAATTCATCATGCTTTATATTTTGTACAAATTATTCTGTTCAATTAAGCACCGTGAATTTGATGGTGTTAGCAGACAATCATAATTCAAATATGTTGACTTTAATTTATGGCTTTAAAACAAGCTGCCATGCCATGACATGACGTAATTTAAGCATTAAATAGAATGTATATATCATTCGTAGTATTTGTTATGCTAACGTTAAGAAGGAAAAGCAAAAAATTAAATACATATATTGTTCTGAATACGAACATAAATCTGTCAACACGCAATGCCATAAAACTGTGTCACAATTAATAATTATATATATATTTTGTTTTTCTGTAACTTGGTTTTTGGGTGAGGCCGTCGTGTATTACTATATATACAATATTAACATCGATTAAATAAATAACTTATGCCATTTTACACATTTGTGAATTGAATACACTGTTTGTTAAATAGTTTATGTAAGGCTGTTGCCATAAAATGAAATTATTATTTATAATTACTATTATATAATGAGAAACAATTGAGCGTCTCATGCAATATTTTCTGAGCTTTGCAATTAAAACAAATTTTCTGTCTATTGGATGTACTTAGTATGTCATGTAAGTAAAAATTATCTGTTTGGAATATATGGTATGATAATAATAATAACTATTCTTTAGGGAACTATCTTTGGAACCCTTTATAGGGAAGTCTTAACTGCTATAATTCAGACTCTATAAAATTCTTTCTTCAATTGGGTATGAATGTGTTGTTTATTTACTCTAATGCGACTAATTGTTAGTATATCCTTGAAGAGGATAATATAATTTTGTCACTAAAGATAGCTGTTTTTCTCTTTTGAATCTTTCTTTTATATATTCGACAAGGAATGTTTAAGGCATGGATATTTTTGACCCTACCAAGTACTACCAATACCAGTACCTAACAATAGTAGTACATTCTTGACCGAATCTACCACCCGATGTCCGTCTCTCCATCTCTCAGTTTTACTGCAAAATACAAAAGTTTTACAATTTTAGATCTAACCTGATGGAACTTTGCAGAACAGTTGGAAGACAGTACATCTGGCGGTACTGTCCGTATCGAATTACTGTCATTTGAATAAGAGTTCGATTATTAAGTAATTTTATGAAGACTTCTATGATTTTTAAGAAATCCTGAGCAAACTTACCGAATTGAAATCCAATTCTGTTTTAAGGAATCGGAATATATTAAAAATCGGATGCACTATATAGCTTACGTAAGAACATTGGCACGAATACTGAAATTCTGCTTAAAAAATATGTGCAAGATTACGAGCATATTGTTTCTATACCCCGAAAAACGCTGTTCTTTCTTATTGTATATGAGTTTTGTGTATTGACTTAAATGAGGAAATATAAAGCAATAATGAACTAGCACTCCAGTTCAATTAGTACCCTAATTGGTTATTCTATAGCACGCTTTGTGGAACTAGTGCCTCAGATCAGTGGAGAACTAGCTCAGACAAATCTGAACCACTCTTGGTCATTAGATTCCATTCATTAGCTACCACACTTAATGGCCTCTCTCAAAAGGCGTCCAATTCACGGCCTGTGTGGGCGAATCTCAATTTGTGTGCTCATTGAGCAATCAAGAAATATGCTAATTTCAAAATTCCCCATCGGGCGGATCTCGAGTGGCGCATTGCCGTTTGCCACCACCCACTAAAATGTTCACGCTCGATTAATAAATTAAATTGAAAGACACACGAATAGAAATACAGATTTTTAAAGTGAAATGGGTAAATAGTGGCTACATTATTTTCTGGCATATGCCTTGAAAAATGTCTCGACATGCTAATAAAAATATATAAAAATATATAAAAAAATATATATATATACTTTTCGAATACTGTTGACTAAAGGCAAGCGCTAGAGGTCCATATAGTGTTCTTATTTTTGTTTATTAGCCGTCTGCTAATAAAAATTAATTTGAAAATACTTTTACCCATGGTATGGGGGCACCACGTTGGCGTTGGTGTATAGCTTAAGAATCTTATTTATTTGTTTTTCTAATATGTGTTTTTGTACACATTATATCATTCTGCCTAAATTTAAATGTTAATGCTAAGTACGATGTGTTCTGTGTGCTTTATTTATGACTTGAATGACTAGAATGTCTTATTCTTTTTGAAAATATCAGCCTGAATGCATACACAAAACTTAACCCTGCGGATTATTAGTTGATGAAATACAAAGTGCTTAGTGATCTTGATTTATGAATATTGCGGCATTATTTTCTTAAGATATGAGTTCATGTCAAGTTGAAATACTTTTGAAATTCTCAAGACATTTGATGGGCTATGAAGCTGTTATATATACGAGTATAGTAGGCTGTTCTGTGAGCTTGCTCTATTTAGATAAAGGTGAAAAAGAACAGAACACAAGATAGGACGAAATGCCGAAGATATATACCCTTGTAGCAATATTGGTTCCAATGACACCAATTTAATAATGTGGTCCAATTTGGATAAAACTTAATGTAAACTAGATAAAGTGCAATAATAATCGCAATTGCTGAATTTGGATGAAATATCTGTATCAGACAGAAACTCATATTTCAAACTAATGTTTCTATGGCAGCTAAAGGTTATAAATCGGATTAAAGTTAGTCAACAACTAAAGAGCACACCAAAACTTAGAATTGCTGAGAAAAAGTATCCAATCTTGAAAAACAAAGAGATTTGTATATAACACAACAATGACTGATTGTTCCTATGGAATCTATCAGATATAGTGGTTCGATTCGATACAAATTTGGTAATCCTATGCATTACATAATAAAACCGAGTTTGGTCAGGATATCTTGAAGAACACTAAAGTTTTCAAACAATATCTTTATTTTCGACTGATCTTATATATGAAAGCTATATGTTATGGTGATCCGGTCTGGCTGCTTCTGAAAAATGTACTGGCTCCGGGAAAATTAAGAATCTGTGCTTAGTTTCATCACCATAGTTCTAAAACTGAAAGACTAGTATCAGTAGAAACAGACGGGCTCGGTTATTGATGATGATTAAGAATATATATATTTTATGGGGTCGGAAACGTCTTCTTTAATTTGTTACACATTTCGTGATAAAATTATAATACTCTCTGCAAGGGTATATAGTATAATAAACATGTATATAAAGATTAAAAGATATTCTTCATTCACAAAACTGCTTGAAAATCTGGAAACATTCTTCAAGAAATAGCCAGTGAATTCTGAGGTGCTTATTAAAAGTAAATTTATGTGTTGCAATAAAAAATTCGCTCAGATCGGTTTCAAAACCATCGAGAAATTTTGAAAAATATTGCAATCTTGAGTATTTTTGGTTTTACCTAGATATTGGCTATCAAATGTTCGCAATGGAAAATGCGCCAAATTAGTTAGTATTATTTATTGCTGAAAGTATTTTCGAAAAATAAAATTTATGAATCCACTTAAGTAAATAATTCTCGCGTTATAAATTCATAAATCTATCATGATCAGTTTGCTTAAAAATATTGTGAAATGTATTGCAATTTATGATATGTAAACGAAATATTTACACCCAGATACACATGTACATGTACATTGATGTACATATATTTCTTGGGAATTTTTTTTGAGATCACATTGAAATTTATTTTGGCCGCTCTATTCCCATACACAAAAGCCATAAACAACTTAAGTGAAACCGTCGAGGGCCATTAACTAAAATCCGCCTGCTTATTTAAAACACAAACAGCTGTGCCAACAATTTGTCAGCTATGAATTTATATAGAGACACGCAAATGACAAAGTTTTATGATGCGTTTATATTAAAAAGTGAAAAAAAAAAAAAATTCTAAATATATGTATGCCTAAAAATATGGTCACACATCATAATGTCTGGAGAAGACATTTTCATTATTTTTAGTCAAACAAATTGTAAAGTCCAAAGATATTAAGAGACTTAACCTCCATATAATCAAATAATATTCTGAGTGATTTTTTGATAGCCAAATATTTGTGTCACATAAATTTTCGTTACCCCTTTCTGACAGCCAAAAAAATGCCACACGACGCAACAGATCAAAGGAACTGGCGACCACTTTGATTGTCATGCATTATAAATAATAATGTTAAAAATTTTGAAATTGTGTATTTTATGATTTGTTACTAGTGACATAAGTAATTAATTTTGACATTTGTGCCAACAGCTCATGATAAAGCATTTAAAAACCCTCGATATTGAGTTGCTTGAGTTTTTTTCAGGTACATAAATTTTACTTGTGCTCTTATAAATTAATATCAAAGTAAGTTCGGTCTTTTCTTTTCAGAATTTTGTTATCAAGATATTCTTTCTTGTTTTACCTAAAATAGCTAAGTATTTACTGACTTTTTGCAACTTGAGGTCAAGGTATTACCATATTTTTACATCCTATACCCAAAAAAGGGTAAAAGGTGGTATTAAATTTTTGGTAATGTATATAACTCCGCCTCTATAAAGTATTTGCACTTGATTAGAATCAACGTCCGAAGCTGACCAATCTGACATTATCCATCTGTCCGTCCGGATGAACGGAGGTTTTTAAACAAGTAAGAATGCTATAGTTGAGCATACCCAACTTCAGAACTACAGTACTGAATTTTGATTGTTGAATAACTTCCGTGTTTATTATCTGATCGACTTGAAAGTTTGACAGTAGACCAAGAGTAACTAAAGTATTGTATATGCCAAATCTTAAAGATATATCTTGAAAATTGTTACTGCAAATCGGTTTTTATCGAATAGCGGGGTAATATCTCTGATCCAAAATAAACTTGACCTGCTCCCGCTATTCACGAACCTACATTTCAAAATTGGTCTCTCTAGCACTTATAGTTCCTGAAATCGACGCGTTCATACATACGGACGGACATGGCCAAATCGAAATCTCTTTTGATATTGATCCAGAATATATATACTTTATAGGGTCGAAGATGTCGCCTACTGCCTGCTAGATACATTTGCACAGATTTAGCACCCCCTTTTTACCCAATTTATGGGTACAAGGAGTAAAAACTCTCAACTCACGTCAACTCCATTTTCAATGTATTGATGAACTCAAACCCGTATACTTCACCATCAATTATATGCAAATTCTATGATTTATGTTAGTTTTTTACTCGTTAAATGTTTATTTAATTATGGGTGGCCGTTTTTTAAAAAGCGAACAATTTTTTCATGCAACTCAACTTTTGACCGATTGTTTATATAACAGCTATAAGGTATAGCGGTTCAACTTAAACCAAATTCGGTCAGCCATTACAAAACATAATGAAACTTCGATTTCGTGAGTTTTTCAATTCAATAGTCGACAAATCGTGCCTATTTCAGCTATATAATATAGTCATATAATCAGCAAAAGTAAGCCTCTGCCAAATTTCATCACACTCTAAATATTTTCAATGCAACAAGAATTTTGAAATCATAGGCACTTATATATTCTCAATTGATTCTAGCACAACACCAAATTTTCAATGATATGTGTCTAAAATTCCCAAATTGTTCTAGCGCTCCAGTGGTGAAGTGGCTGTTGTGTAGATTACTATTTTATTTTAGTGTTTAAGTTTAGTGTTTAAGAATTGGTTTTTATTTTGAAGTTTTATTTATTGTGATACAAATATATATCTATAATATACATGGAACCGATAAACCCATGATAATTTAAAGCACCACCTAAATAAGTGGCTACAAGAAGTACAGACTCAGTGGAGTCCAGCTAAGAATACAGTTGGCCACAAAAGGAGTCGGATTGTTTTATTTTACATTGAGAACAACATGTTGTCAATTGAAAAATTGGTTGAATATTATGCAACCAGACTAGTCAACAAGATGACCAACAACACATGTAAGTTCGAATATTTCTTAGTAATTATATTGTATTATATTATACATGTGATTAATTTATAGATATTTTAAGCTATACATAAATTGTTGATATGAATACTTCAGAACCAGTGGAGTACAGTTAAGAATAGGAGGAATAGGAGGAGTTACTGAAAAGTCGGATTTAATTTGAAGTGAAGGAACTAGGATGGTGCGTTCAATAGCAAAATTGGTAGGACATGCCAAACAGCCTCTTCAACAATTGGAACAATAATTAATACATGTAAGTACGAATATCTCCAAATATTTATAGGCATTTCAAGCTATACCTCAATTGTTGCTACAATTACTTCAGAATTATTGGAGTCCAGTTGGGAATACAGTTGGCCACAAAGGGGGAGTTACTGGAAAGTCGGATCTTATTTTGCCTTGAGAACAAGATGTAGCGGTTATTTGCTAAATTGGTAGAATATGCCAACAGCCTCTTCAACAACTGGAACTATAAGTAATACATGTAAGTACGAATATCCCTAAAAATTAATAGGTATTTCAATTGTTGCTAATTACTTCAGATTCAGTGGAGTCCAGTTGGTTATACAGTTGACTACAAAGGGAGTTACTGGAAAGTCGGATCTTATTTTACCTTGAGAACAAGATGTAGCGGTTATTGTGCTCAATTGGTAGAATATGCCAACAGTCAGCCTCTTCAACAACCGGAACTATAAGGAATACATGTAAGTACGAATATCTCTAAATAATTATATTGTATATTTAATATACATGTTTTAAATTTATAGGTATTTCAAGCTATACCTCAATTGTTGCTACAAATACTTTAGAATCAGTGGAGTACAGTTATGAATAGAGTTAGCTATCGATGGAGTCGGATTGTTTTACCTACATCTAGAATTGGCGGTCAATTGCAAGATTAGTTGCATTTTGCCAACCAGCAGCGTCAACAAAGAACAATCACACATGTAAGTTCGAGTATCTCTAAATCTTTATATACATATATATCCACATACAATAATCCCATAGAAATTTCAAGCAGTACCTCAAATGTGGCTATAATTCATCTATTGAAATACTTTAAAAATTCGAACCAACTATCCAAGAGAGAGGGCATAAAGCAGCTACTGATACTATATTCAAAATCCAATCCCATGCAATCGAAACAGTAGAAAGTGCTGGAGAATTCGTAAAAGGGGAGAAACTCTACTGCTGCGAGCCTTCAGCTTTCTCAGATATCACTGGTATTGCTGTACCAAGAAAGTTGAAAATTGGCAGCAGTATTTATTCGTTTTTACGGATTCTGCAGCACTATTCTACTGTTCTGATAACTTTTGATTGAATTTTGGATATCGCTGTTGCTGCTTTACGTCCTCCCTCTTGGCGAGAAGATTAGAATTTTTACCGTTGGGTGCAGGCCCAGAACCCTCATCAAACAGACGCAAGATGCCCGACTCGAATAAGCCTTGTATCAGCCTGGAGGTCTTTGAAAGAAGCGACAAATACAATAAATGACAAGATGTGGATCTAACGCACAAGATTCTTATTCTTATGAGGTATAACAAAAGAACTGCGCGGATGTACACCTCAATTAACACTTGCTGTCATCCAGAGGGTCCCCTAAGGGGATATATTAATAAAAATGTTTATTTTAATTCCGAAAAACTTTATGACTTTGCTTCAAACGCGTGGTGCAAGCTCGAAGACCATCGAATTATGTTGTGGGGCAGGTCAAGCGCCATGGAGGTAATGGGCGAGGGCGAGGTTGAAGCATTTAGAATCATGTTGTGTATTTTCAATTAGGCATGCTCTGAATATCTGTGTACTCCTATGTATATATCATGCTGCATTTATGAGAATATTTTATTTCCATATCTCATAGCGCTGCAACCTTGTTATAAAACAATATTACAACTGTGTTCAACTCGAAACTAAAATTCGTTTCTGCATTTTGCAATCTATGCACAAGCATTTTTCAATTTACTATTTTAAATTATTTAGCATTTTCCCCACAGGTCAACAATTTTGCTCTATGACTACAGTAAATTATTCAAATAGAATTGCTAAAGTATGTGGAGTGCATGTTTTAGAAAAATGCACAAGTTTATTTACAATTTCATCGAATGCATAAAAAAATTATAAATGCTGACAGGCAATTGAATTTTTCCAATGCCCCCATTGGACTGTGGACGGGTTTCAGTTTCATTTATGGAAAATACATTTGAATTCAAATCAATTATACATGCACAATATACTCAAGGGCTCTTTTTATTTTATTTTATGATGGACACAGTAACAACGTAGAAATTGGAATTTGTTTGCAAAATTGTATTTTGAGTTACAAGTTGAGTGATACTCGTATGTTTAGATACATACTCAAAGTTTTGCATAAAGGGTGCACCATGAATGCAATTTAGTTTTAGTTTTTGGCCATTTAGTATTTGGTTTATGCATAATTCAATCATAGTCAAAATAGTAAAAACTTTTGACTCTAAAGTTCTGTTAGTTTGACGAATCCCCTGCAATAAACCCCTATTTGCTTTAAGCATACAAGTTAACGCCGTCTCGGCTTATTGTAATCTAAAAAGTCATTATACAATTGATCTGATATAGAAATCTTGTTAAACGGCTGGCAGCTTGAAAGTGTAAGCTTCGATTTTGTTGTTGTCATCTTTGTCGTTATAGCGTAAAACAAACAATAAAATTAAATAATTACAAGTCGTGAGTGAATTTCACGCGAAACCAAATGCTGATGCACACACATTGATAATGCTTAAGTCCAGAGACCCAGAACCAGAACCAGACCCAGTCCCAGATCCATACCCATACCCATGCCCACACTCATGCCCAAACCGACTACATAAAGAGAGAAGAGCTGGCATGGAGTATTCGAAATATGCGCAACGGATGCCAATGCCTTGACCAATGGACAAACAAAGCCCGTTTTATATCGATGACAATGTCGCCAAATAAGTGCCAACAACGGAGGCAGTCCCAGGGCCACTAAAAGCGGTCCCAACAATCCAAAGAGCCAGGCAGACAAAATCAAACCACGCACCAATGCAGACGATGATGATGATGATGACTATGGCGATGGCGATGGCGATGTGGCCACCGCATTGGATCGCATTGCCGGCATAAAAGGAACCCACTAAATTCCAGGAACATGTTAAACGATGTCGAGCATTTAGGAAGAGTAATGTACGTGGCATGTTATGCTGACCAATCTTCTTTTTTCTCTTTGGCATCAAATCAAAGCCGAATATATGAGGCGATACTGCCAAAATGGTGAGCTACCCAAAGATGGGTCGATGATAAACTTGATAGACTTGTTAGAGTTATATTAAGTAGTATTGTCGATACTGGAGATTGTCGGAATTTGTAAGTGATACTCTTTCTCAATGTTCAATTCAAAGTTCTCAGTTTGTAATATCTTTTGACCTTAAAGCTAAAGAAGGATCTATCAACCTATCAGATTTTTATTGCATGACTAGAGTTGGTAACCTATCGAAAGCACTATCGATGATTTAGATCATTTAGATCATCTTGTAAGAAGTCTTAAATTAAACAGATTTCACTATTTTATACGCGAAGTGTTGTACATTGGCAAATATTTGGAATTTTTTTAATATTTTATTTATATTTATTGATTTACTAGATGTCCACCGCCACACTTTGCTGTGGCCCATTGTTTTTGCATGGATGAGAAAGTAAGATATAAACAAAATAACTTACCACTATTTTCCCTCCCGTGCCTTATAATTTGTTGTATAGGGTCTGAAAACTTAGAAACTGATATAACAAAATCTTTCTCTACCTACATTTGACCTTTAGCTCATCTTTCGTCCGAGGGTGCGGGTGGGAGTAGATTTTTCAAGTTGCATACAACATATTTCCGCCCCTGGTGAGAGATTTTCGAAGGTCCCGGGTCCTTTCCAGGGAAAGCCTACTGTTGCTGGTACAGTAAGTATCACGCAAATAAAACTGTTTTTTTGCGGTTGCCGGTATGTTTTTGACGCGAAAAATAGACGAAAACAATCCTTAAAGCAAACTGTATATCGTTGTCAGAATTTGATTTTAATCGGTGCTGAACCTTTCGAGCTTTTGATGTTTATCATAATTTAATTAGTCGAATTATAATTAAATAAAAAGAAATATATATATTTCTACAAATTCAGAAGTTATAGCAATCAATTTGAATAAGAAGTGCGCAGTCCCAGCTGCTATGGCTGTCCCGTTTTCTAATCTTTAGTTTATATCTATATGCCACCAATGTGTAAAAAAAAGAATATATGGGAGAAAAAGCAAATTAGTGATGACCATAATAGATTTAAGTTGCTAATGAGTCTAATGAGGCGTCGGCAAATTTACTTTAAGTATTATTAACTGTTTGCCCCTTTGAAGACTTATGACCCAATAGATTGATGGCATACCATTCTGTAGTCAGTTGAACTGACTCATTCTTAAAGAACTGTGAACTTGGAGAACTATGGCACTCTTTTGACTCCCATTTGATAGTAAAAAGCAATTACTAACACCTGCTATCTGGAATACTCGTTGGTGTGTAATTCACTTAATTGATTACAAATTAAAAATGCATTTAATTAGCACGCTCGTTGCATTTTATTTGCTCTAATTAAATGATAGCAATGCAAACATTGAAATAAATTAAATTGAATGCATGCCATATACGAGAATTAAGCCAACAGCTAATCCAAACCAGTTTGAAGTGAGCTAAATGAATTCACCGAACATATTTGGAATACAATAGATCTGGATTATGTGTAACTTCTGTGCAATGCAGTGACTCTTTCAAGACAATTTCCTAATCCTCAACTCCTGCATACCTTATAGAATCATCAATTCACTTTTTGTGTCCCCATGGTATGAGTATAACAACATTGACAGCTTCTCCTGCCACCCATTTTGGGGCACAACCAGCTCTAGTGGGCCAGCCTGATGGACGGCTTTTCCTTCTGGCCAGCGTTGCCGGTTCTCTGACTCCTCCACGTTGGCTAATAAATTATGAGCCAAAGCCAAAGCTGACTGCAGCTGCTGATGAGTAACCTTCTGCCTGTTCCCTCCCACTGGCTCTTCTGTAATAAATCAAAAGCAGTTCGTCTGCAATTGTCTGACGGTCTGTCAGTTTGTCAGTCTGTCAGTCTTTCAGTCTGCCAGCCCAGAGTCCAGGCTTGATGTCTGCTCACCTGAGTGCAGTTGCAGCCTGCACTTGTAAGCAACGAGAATTTATGCATGGCTTCACATTTCTTCGAGTTATCATTTGTTACGTAAATTATGCATGTTGAGTGGCAGTTTTTGCTAGGGAATTACTTCAGACGATTAGCCCTGGGTAAAGTGTTCACCACTCAGCATTCACCATTCAGCATTCAGCATTCAACATTCAACATTCGCCATTCAACATTGGGCATGGGGCATAACGAGAAAATTGTGGCCCTTGTCAGTTACCAATTACGGGCTTGTGTTCACCCACAAAGTAGTTTGGAAATGCATTATAAGTATCTACATCTACATATGTACGTATGTATGTAGTAGTCATAAAGAGGTAATCAGTTATGTTTTGTATGGGATTACAGAGGCACGCATTTCAATTATGTAAATTGCCAAAATAGCATCATGCCAATCATGAAATAATCGCACAGATAGATTACCTTTAGCTGGTATTATGTTGAAACTCCCAACTAATTTGTGAATTGTAATTACAATATTTAAGCAACACATAGGCATACAAAATGCCAACAGATTGTTTACAAATTGTGGCATTTATTACAATTTCATTGTGCCAGATTAGTGGACTATGCTTTGTTTTGCTTTTGCCATGGAACATGTTTAGGTTTTATAATTAATACACTAATTTTTGACACGCTGTTGTTAATTTTCGCATGTACACTCAATATGGGATGCATTTTTTACCTTTTTTTTATCGTGTTTCTGAAATGCCTGCTAATTTTTGCAGTCTATGCAGGTGTCGATCATAAATTGTGAGCTTTAAGCCTTGAGATCTTGTCGGTGTTGGCAGTTTCATTTTAATATATGCGCGCAAACAGACAACTTTTGCACTCAAAATTTAACAAAAAACTCAACTGAAGTACGTGTTTTAATCAGAAAGAATTAGTTCAGTAAACGTAAATCTATTTAAACATATATTTCTCGGTCTGAGTAGTCCATTTGCTTCAAAATTCAATAGAAACTCGTTGAGAATCGCTTATAATTGTCAATTGTCTATCACTGTACTAATCTGGTATTCGGACATACGAGTTTGGACTTACCGATCACGTTAAAAGCGGGTTGGTGCCACAATTCAGCGGGTAAAAGTTTCGAAGAAGCGTATATTGTAAGAGTTATAATAAAGTTAACATCTGGTTAATAAAAGTTGCCTTATTCTGATATTTCCAATTGGCTAAGCCTTTAATAAATAAAATAAATAAATATACTATAAAGGAAGAACTTCTTAGTAGAGAAGGGATACAAAATTTGAAATGGAAGGCATCAGGTTAATATCTTAAGTTGAGGTCTTACTTATGTGAGCTTGGTTAGCCTCTACATCAGAGCTCTCAAAATTGCTCTCGGGTCCAGAAAAACAACTCTAAAATCATTTTCTTTATGGCGTTTTAATAAAAGAGCGTTTCATTTTAATATATTTTTAAAAACACAAGTAGCACTGGCTTTGACCAAAAATTTTGGTTGGGGGGGGGGGGGGGGGGGGTGGGTTGGGTTAAGGGGGTGGGGGGGGGGGGGGGAACATGTGTGCCAAATTTGGTTGCTCTAGCTCAAAGATAAAGGCAAAAAAATTGCGTTCATACGGACAGACGGACATTTCGCAAACCCAATATACTATTTTTCCCTTCGGGAACATAGTATAATAAGGATAGTATCTTATGAATGCACCTATGAATTTGGATATGAAGATTATTTTTACTGTATTAAAATTTGGTCTCTCTTTAGGTTAGGTTAGGTTGAGAGGGCAGTTCACCCCCACGGGTGGCCTCACATAAACCATCTGGTCAATTGTACTACCGCATATTTGAACCTTGAGACGTCTAGGATTGTTATCTTTTGCAAATTTTTATACTATGTTCCCGAAGGGAAAATAGTATAATATAGGAATAGTTTGCGAAATGTCCGTCTGTCCGTATGAACGCAATTTTTTTCCACACCCTTGAAGCTAAATCAACCAAACTTGGTACACATGTTGGTGTATATAGTCAATTTATAAAGTGTCAAATCGCCGCTCCACTCCCACCCCCTCCTCCACAATTTGGGGAAAACCTGTATGTTTCACATTTTTGAAGCTATAGTCACCAAATTTGGCATACACACTAATGTTGAAATTCCTGACAGATCTGCATCAAAAATTTGTTGACGCCCCCACCCCCTCCACCGCAAATCGGTACATGGTATCCCCAAAACACGTTTTTCACGAGGGTATGTATATCTCCTACAGTTTAATAGACAGAGTCACTAAATTTGGCATACAGACTAATGTTGATCCCCTGGACAAATCTGCATAAAAAATTTTTGGATTCGCCAACCCCCACCCGCCCAATGGAGCAAAACCTATATCTCCCACACCTGTACAGGTAGAGTCACCAAATTTGGCATATAGACTATTGTTTTTTTCCTCTTTCTTTCCGAACTCACAATTAACCAAATTATATAGGACTGGGAACATACTATTCTGCAGTCGGGTGCGTCCGACGGCAACTTTTTTGTTTATGAAGGTATCCTTACCAAACTCACCAAATTTAAGTTTCATTATGTTTTATACATGTTGACCAAAACTTGCCGTACGAGCGATCGGACTTGTTGCCTAATGTATGGAAACATAGTTGTCAAGCTATTATTCCTATGGGAGCTATATGATATAGTGATCCGATCCGGCTGGTTTAATAACACGTTTAACAGCCTCAATCTCTAACAACAACTATGGAAACACTTTCATCGTTGGAGTGACCTGCTGTAAGTGATTTAAAAAACATTAATATATTTATCGTACCAACTATGTTCAAGAAGAATCTTGGCTTGCCTAACATATATCAAATACTAGCAATTGCATAGCCTTAATACTAGTCCAACCTTTTAAAAATTTCGTTATATACATATGTTACCATAAATAAGGAATATTCACGCATGCGACAAATATTCGCGCTTTGGTGTTATTTGTAACGTATTATCCTAAAAATCGGCCGATATAGAACTACAAGTCAAGCCGTTGCTTTAGTTTCTCTGTCCAGTATTTGTTGAAATCGCCAACATTCTCTCAGAATTCTATATATGTTAAAACTGTAGCTAATGGAAACAAACAGACATTTCTAACATTCAGTGAGTGTAAGAATGTTTGGCCGATGTACAATTGAAAATATTTGTGTTATATATATTTTTGGAGCATACAAAGGAGGAAAATCTATAATTCAAGTTTAGTATCTTATAATGAAGCACTTTTTATACTATGTTCCCGAAGGGAAAAATAGTATATTGGGTTTGCGAAATGTCTGTTCGTCTGTTCGTCTGTTCGTCTGTCCGTATGAACGCCATTTTTTGCCTTTATCTTGAAGCTAGAGCAACCAAATTTGGTACATATGTTGGTGTATATCGTCAATTTATAAAGTGTCAAAATCGCCGCTCCACTCCCACCCCACACTCATCCCCTCCCCAACAATTTGGGGAAAACCTGTATCTTCCACATTTTCAAAGCTATAGTCACCAAATTTGGCATACACACTATTGTTGAGATTCCTGACAGATCTGCATCAAACATTTTTGGACCCCCAACCCCCCACACCCACAAAGGAGCAAAATCTGTATCTCCTACACCTGTACAGGTAGAGTGATCAAATTTGACATACGGACTACTGTTTTTTCGCGTCTCTTTCCGAACTCACAAATAACCAAATTATATAGCACTGGGAACATAGTATTCTGCAGTCGGGTGCCTCCGACTGCAACGTTCTTACTTGTTAGAGTTGGTTCAGCGGAGACCTCGATACACTCTCCAGGGAAGTGAGGTATGGGAACCCAAATAGTTGAGTCTGCTTCTCAAAAGCTACTCACTTTAAAAGGACATAAAAATTAATCAATATAACTTTTCATTGTTTGAACTTTTGAGTGGAAGTGGAATTGGGAACAGGCCCGATTATGAGTATGTCACGTATGAGAAAGCGCGAAATTTTGAAAAATGCTCGGGAGCATTTCTCTCTATCTCTAGGAACTGGCTCAATCAGCATGCTCTGCAGAATTAATCATTTATTTTCAGCTGATTTGCTAGGAATTTGGATAAGGGATTTATTAATAGTAAGCTTAGCTTGCATTATTAATGAATTTATACAGCTGTTGTGAAAGCAGCAGAGTATTATTATGATTGATTTTTGCTCAGGATAATCACAAAATATTAAGTGAAGTTCGAAGTCTCATTTGATAACAAGTAAGAATGCTTTAGTTGAGCAGCTGAACAGACAGACGAACATGGCCAAGTCGAAATTTCTTTTGATGCTGATCAAGAATATATATACTATATAGGGTCGGAGTTGTCTCCTTCTGTCTGTTACATACATTTGCACAGATTAAGTACCCCTTTTTTACCCAATTTATGGGTACAGGGAGTAAAAAGCAGCAAAATTCAATTAGCGATTATTTCTGCTGAACAAGGCTATTGTTTTATTCAGCAGATCATATATCTGGTATTTCAACATGTATTTACATATGTATGAGGTTTACAGTACAGTAGCAGGTGGGTTTGACTCTGCAGAAGTCAATTGCTCACATCAACTTCAAATGATAATAAGGTGCCAATATTATGTGTTCGAGATATCTTGTCGGGTATTTTAAGATCGAGATCGAGTCGTGTCACATAAAACACATCAAATACAAACAGATTCTGGTAAGAATTGTATTTATGGTATGTGCCAGGTTTAGTTGCCTGGCTTATTATGAGCGACAGTAACGACTCTGAAGCAGTACATTATAATTAAGCGACTTACTAGGCAGGTACTAATCGTAAGTAAGTATGTACTGCCTTATAAACATGTAGATAACTCAAACGCCAGTGTCAACGATATTTATCATGCGCTTACATTGTCATTAATAATGCCGCCGACTTAAGTAAACTACTAAGCTAGGTAAGGGGGTACGGCAGGGTTGGGAAGGGGAGGGATGTAGAGAATAGCTGAGCTCGAACTGGGAGTGAAGTGTACAAATTGCAATATCTATGCAAATTTATAACAAATAATTACTGACAGCAATATTTCATTAATAATTGCAAGTACTGCGCGCACCACACAACATTTTCTAGATAAAATTGCAAAAGCGACCCATAAGCAACATCGCCGGACACAGACAGACACAGTGAGGCCGAGGCACAGTGAGGCAATTAAGCTGATGACGTTGATAAAAATCAACAGCAGCCAAGCTGCCACAGCCGGTTGCCATAATTTATGGCCAACGGGTTGCGGGCACTGAGGAAATTATCTCCATACAATACAACGACGAGTATGAAAATGCGGCGACACATTATTAAAAGTTTTGCACGTCTATGTGGAGCACGTCTCGTATCGTATATAGATGATATATGATAGCCAACTAACCAAGTGACACCAAGTTTGTCACAATGTATTCATAATTACACTTGCTTGTAGTTAAGAAAAACAAGAAATATCAGATGTCTTCAGTGTGCCGAACATTGAATACTCTTTTAGCGCGCGATTTATATATATATATATATATATATAAATCAAACGGTATTTCCACATTTTATTGCTAACTATTATTAACATATTAAAATTTATGCGGTTTTATTTTGAACCGTCTGGCAGCTCAGGTCATTTTTCGATGTTTTCTAGCACTAAAATCAATCAATTATCGTGTCGATATACACATACCGGTCTACTTCTATTTGCATTTATTTCATTATTTCGGCAATAAAGTGTTGCTCCGCCACCGGAATTTGCTTTCTAATTTTCAGACGCGTCGTTTAAGACTTAAAGCAGGATTAGGATTACCCACCTGAGCCACACTCGACTACAGCCGCAGCTGCGGTCTCACTCTTTCCTGTACAATGCAACTCTGACTTCGCATTTCACAGCACTTGTAAATTCGCAAAAAAAGGGCTCACAATTCAAATTGTCCTATCTCCGACATACATACATAAATCTCTGTGTCCTCACTCACTTACTCACTGTCTGACTGACTGATCATTGCACAGCCAAAGTGTTAAGAGCTAGTAGGGTGAAATGTTCACACAATATAGCTGAGACAAATTCTTCGAGCTTTGCAACAAATAATATTCACTATTGATACTATTTTTTATGATATATATCATGATTTGATCTTTGGTGCACACAATAAAATGATTAAAATTAGTTTTAGATGTGTTAGTCATATGTATTGAAGTTTGGGCACCCCCGTTCTTGATGACCCTCACGGTCTTGCTGCTATGATTGCCAAAATTGTTTAAATCATTGACTAAAACTAACGATACGCAGTTCGGCAAACGTTAAGCAGCAGAAAAGATACGTTAACAGCACGTTAGCAGAAACTAGTCATGATCTACACCAAAAAAATTGCATGTTAGTCGACATTAGTAACTTAAGTCTAAAAATCCCATATAAATGCTCAAACACCCTCTTTAGTGAATTGAATTCATTTTAAAATTTTTAAACTCGCACGTAAATATTTTCTTATAATTATACTACCCTCTTTCTGACTTAATTTTATAAACATACGTAATTTTTATTTCCGCGCGTATATACATATACATAGTCGTATATATGTAGACCCTTATATCGATTGGGTAGTATTCGTATAATAATCGTATATCCATTTTGATTTTCAATTGCGTATAAAAACAGTCATCAGCTAATTGGATTCGTATGAACATGTTAAACATATTAGTGTTTGTCAAAATAGAGATACTGGGATAATAATTTGATAATTTCGAATGTATTTAATTCGGATTATTCAATGTCAAATTGTGATAGATAGTCAAGTAATACACGGCACAGCCGCTAATTGAATTGATGCAAATGCGGAGGAGAATCTGTGCAGGCAGAGGCCAATCCCCGCAATGTTCACACACTATGAGGGGACAATGCCCAAATCGCTGACAGGCGCGCGTGCTACGTGGAACCCATAAAATCGTGGCATATATTGTCGTACCTGAAATTTACGTGCAACACGACAACACAACTGATGACACGCGTGGGGGGGTATGGCGGGGAGGAGTGCATGGTGTGTCAAACTGCCAGCAAAATTCTTGACAACATTGCAAGCAGGGAAAGAGAGGGAACGTGAGTAAGGGACGGGCAGACGCTCATATTTAAAATGCACAACGTCGTTGACCACAGTGACCAAACCAGAGAAGCAATTGGCATGGGTCTGGGCCAAAAACTGAAACGTTTGGTAGGCAGACACAGAGGCAGAGTGAGGGGCAGAGGCAGGGGTAGAGGCAGGGGCAGAGTGAGGGGCAGAGTATTCCGTGCATTCTCTATGCCAGTTGCCTGCCAGTCCTCCTCTCTGGTGGCCTGTCAAATGACTTCATGGCGGTCTGGTGCGGCAACTGCGTGCTCTCCGGGGCAACGTCGTGTGAGCAGCCTCAACACCTTCAAACGGGCATCATCATTACCATCATCATCGATAAATGCATTTGCCAGTTCTGCATACAAACTGTTGCTAAATTTATTTATATGTAATGTCCTCTCATGCATATTTAATGTCCACGCATTTTGGTCTGCCAGAAAGCAAAGAAAGAAGCACAAACAAGTCAGAAAGCTCAAGCTGAGTGTGATTGCCAAGAAGATACCCTGTAATCAAATCTAAGCTGCAGAAATATGAATATTTGGAAAACGACATATTTACCCAAAAATGCAATAATTTGATAGTTTTTACAAACTTTATCGATAGTACACGTTAATAACAGCTATAGTAAGTATATAAAGTTTGTCATTTCAATTTCATTACACTGCTTGTAATATCATATATCATCAAAAATATTCGTAGTAATTTAATTGAATAGTATAGGCCAACACTTCCCAATTAGCTCATACTGAATAACCATAATTTTAATCGAACTATTACAGTGTTAAATTAAAGACTGCTTGAAGTAATATTTATCTGACACGATAGAGAAAAACTATTGATTGTAAGGGAAAATTGATAACCATCTACTATCGATAGTGGCATCGATCTGGACGTGGAAGTACTCCACCTAAACTTGCATAAAGAAATACTATTGACAATGGATTCTTTAAGAAATTGTGCATTTATTTATCGATCATTATTAATCTCTTTTATGAAATACATATATTTATAATCCCAAAATCAAGGCCTAATTACAATTTATTGTTAATGATTTTAATAGATTTTTTGTTCTTCTAATTACGGTATAAAAGAATTTTCGTACCATGAATTATCGTCTGTAGTCAAGGAATCAAATTGTGTTGCTGGGCAGGAGATGCATTCCTATTGTTCATTAGACCCGTTTTACTCATCTTGTGAGCAGAGGGTATTAAAAGATAAAATGCATTTGCCTGCAACCCAAGCTCGACCTCAGACACAGGCATCGTTACGTTCGAACCTCGAAGTGCCTCCTCGCAAGTAGCCTCAACTCCTGTTGTAGCATATCTGCTTCTGGTTTTCACTGCAACCCGCAAGTAAGTAGCTGTCTTTGGCTTGTTTTGGCTTGTAGCTGCGATTCCCCGACGCCGAGGCCGACGCCGCTTGGATCGTGTGCTCTTGGGCAACTTTGGGTGTCGGGTTAGCTTCCTCTGGTTTCCATTGACTTTGTATTGGGGATTCTTGCTTGGCTTGTTGGAGAGTGTCTGACACCGCAACGAGTCGGTTTCTTGGGGTCAGTCGTAGCACTCAATTCACAGTATTTATTGATATTTTTTCTTGGACTCTTTTATGATTTTATCACGAAATGTGTAACGCTTTAGACAAAGAGTTTCCGACCCCATAAGCTATACTATATGTATTCTTTTTCAGCAGCAATAACCACATCGATGCAGCCTTATTCTGATCACTTCTAATGAATTATTCCGCAGCTGCAGCTTTTGTTTCAGGCAGTACATATGTACATATATCGGAGCTAGCCGGATCAAAAAGTATATCATATGGCATAGTAAAATCATGAACAACTTTTTCGTCTTTATAGATATCTCAACCAAACTTAAATATTGTGAACTTTATAATAATTTATATAGCTTGGGTAAATTTTAATAATAATAATAATAAAATAAATATGATACAGTGACCTTATATCATATAGCTGCCATTGGAACAATCGGTTAAAAGCTTATGAATCGCATATACAGTGCACTCTCGATAGAGAGAACTAACTAAAATCAAAGGTATTCGTCTAATGATATTTACGGATGATATTTAATGATATTTACAGATAAAATCGTTTGTTTTTTTTTAATATCATGATTTAAAATTAAAGTAATATATCAAAAAATGGTTCATTCTAACGAGTTGTCATATAGTAGGGTGGTCACGCTTTTACTATCCCAGCATCCCAATCCAAATATGCTGACAAGCAAACAATTTCAAAATTGGTGTCACTCGCTGTATCAAAAATGAGGTTAGCAATCCTCCGACTGAGTGTCACTCATCCGTTCGTCACAAGGTTCCTTTCATACTCATGGTCATAACGACTTGTACTTTCAACATCTCAATGCAAACAGACGCCTCTTAGTCATATCTCACACCCCGTAAGTGCCACGGTAACCGTAAGTATTGTGCGGGCACAGAGCTGTACGGGAGACCCATAAATCAAAATGACATGAGCAACCAACACTGGGCATTAATATTTCAACACCATAAATGCGGCGTCAATTCACACATGGATGGAGCATGGAGCGGGCGGTTGGATGAAGACAGGAACACACTGACGACTGCAAACTGTGCATAATAAATAAATATGGGCTGTAACGACGGACAACATCAAACTCTTGTATCTCTCGTATTGCCAGTCTCCATCCAGTATCCATCTTCAGTACCCCAATCTGCATCTCACTTTGAGCATCAAATCAAATCAAGGCAAGCGTTCAAACATGCAACAGAGAAAGACAAGATGAGATACGCTCGACTAATTATGGAAATGTCATCAGACATTTGTGGGTTGGGTGCGTTTTGTGGGGTCCCAGCTGAAAGTGGAGCTAAGAAGCAAGCAGCAATCCACACACACACGAGCATGCACATTAGTTTACATATACAACATACTACATATATGTAAGTATAGTGCGCATAATTTGCTAGCAATGCATCAACACATGCGACAATTTCAGCACCACTTCCATGGTAATTTATAAAGCAGATTTTGTGCATTTTCTTTTTTTTGCAAGAAATTAAAATTTAACATGCCAGGCAGTCAGTCGGCGTGGACTGACTGACAGACATTGGTTAAGACTGCCAGCGACGCCTTTTAAGTGACAAAAGTTCAGCTCGTGGGTGGCAAAGCCAGACAAGAAACGCCCGGGCCCCCATACACAATGATATATGGTTTTGTCGGCTGTCATTTGGCTTTGAAAATTATTGTTGTGGCTTGCACTCTGTTTGCCTTGTGTGTTATACTCTCCGTGAAAGCGGGTGTTCACAAAAAATCAAAAAATAGCCGGCGAGGGAATAACTGATATTTTCTGTACCCGATATGCGAGAATTTATGTATGCACACATGTCTATGAAATCGAATGAAAAATATGCCAAAATTAAGAAAATGCAATTGTTAGGCACGTTTTCTAATATAATAACACTGTGCAAAGGAATTTTCATCCCAAACAGTTCTGGGGTTCTGTTTGAGCTGAAGCAGAAACAAACCTTATTTAAACGGATGTCCAGTTGATATGATATTTTATTTTAGTACATTTCTTCAATATCGCCATGAACCTTATTGAGAAAAATCGCATGCGCATCATCAATATCTTCTGGCACTAAGATTTCAATTGACCTTGAATCTAGACTTTTGTAAATGTTGTATATATTCGGACTTAATCTTAGATTAAGTTGCCTTAGTATTTGTTCTATTAATTTTAATTTAAGTTGTTCATATAATAATAACAGTATGATCAAATATATCATATAATTATATAATAATATAATATAATAATAAAAAAAAAAATCAATATCGCCCAACTAACTACGGATGTGCGTTGTTATCTAAAGCTACCTTATTGAAACTTCGAAAAACTAGCTTTAGAAATGTATTTTAACATATACATATGTTGTCAGATTGACATATTTATTAACTATACGAATTTTTGAATATAAACTTTTGTTTTAAATTTGTTGAATAGTGTAATTTTTTCTTTTTAGCTACAAATCATTTTCTGAGTTAGTATTATCGTGCATATCATAACATTCTCACTGAAAACTTTTGCATTGAACAAATATTATGGTACTGCTTTACTTGGATATTAAATTTCAAATAATGTACTCGTATATAGTGAAAATAAATGTATGAACAAGACATGTTAAGTACTCCAGTTCTAATGATACATTGAAGTCTAAACACTGCTAGCTTTGAGCTAGAAATTTATATCATAATATATCAAAAAGGTTGAACTTCAATTACAATCATAATTGATAATTATAATATATATAAAAATATTAATATAGTATTGTAAAAAAAATGTTATAAATGTATTATTACATCAACCCAATAATGGGCGTTCAGCACAACAAATCGCTGATTGATTTCCGCTGCTTTGGTAATCGCTGACTGATTTGTCTTTTCTGAACGTGTTATTAAGAGTTATATTAGATTTTTGATTTGATTTGAAACAGCATATTATTTTACTGATTGATTTTTGGTCAACGTAATCATTAATTTAAATTTCAGTCACAATCGCAAAAAAGGTGTGGAAATTAATCAGCGATTAGTTCTGCTGAATAAGCCCAATAACAAAGCTAATAACTAATTATATATTACAAATCAAAGTAACTTCTTAGCTTATAAGCTTCTACTTCACCAAAAAATAAGTGTATTACAACTTCTGAATATTTTCCATACATTTCTGCATCTCCATTTGCTTTGTTGTTGCTGCAATCGTAAATTTTAATGAATTACGATCTTAGGAGTACCTGGTGCACCACGCTTGCATTTTAAATATGCAGTCAACACTTATCAAGGGACAAGTCGGTGCTTCTATCGGTCATAAGGTAGTCGCCGCTTTTTACTCCCACAACATGCGAGGAACCTTTTGTTACTTAGGATTGGCTGCTTTAATAGCTGCTTGAGGTCATTGTAGGGACATAATTCATATTTTACCGCTTTGGCATTGTAATGTTTTTTTATCAGCACCGATTTTTCATCTCCATTATATTTCGCAGCGAGCAGGAATAATAAATTTGCAAACGGTAGAAGAAATATTTTCACAAAACTCCCAACCGATAAATTCTTGCCACTGTTTTTTTACGACAACTCTTTGCCCCTCCTCTTCCTCTTCCTCTTGTGCTCAGTATTGGTGGCTGGCTGACAAGTCCAGCTTTGGTCTGCTGCTTTGAGGGGGGTTGAGGAGGTTTGTTCAATGATAAATGGACGCGGCCAGCGAGAACTATAATGGCCACCGCGGCGGCTTTCACCTGCGCTGGTAAAAAATTAAAAAACAAGTAACCATGCTCTAGTCAGGTGTGCTCGACTATGGAATATCGTGGATCGCAGATGTGCGCGGTATATATAGGATATACCGATCCGTATACCATCCCGAAACACACTCGAACCCCAGCTAAAATTTCTATCAAATGAAAATTTTGCTCAAACATTTTTTTCCTTAATTTCAAAGTCAAGTTGTACTATAAAGTTGTACTAAAAAGTAAGGTCAAACCAAGGTAAAAAGCTTTGTTAGTATGCAAATATGAAACATGCTCATTTAGATATGTATGAAGATATTTTGTAATAAGATCGGCGACTTAAAGATTGACACAGTATATCCGTATAAGAACCGATGAAAAAATCAATCTGGTAACAATTATTATAAAAAATAATAGAAAGTAATAAAAATAATTGTAATTTTCGGCACCTAGAACCTAAAAGCCATTTGGAGACGTGATTTTTTGAATCTTTAAGCGATTTTACAAAATCGGTTAAAAAATAATCATACTTTTTGGAACCTGAAAGGAAATTTGAGATGTAATTTTTTGAATCGTTAAGCGATCTTTCAAGTTCGTTGTAGATTTTAAAAGTTATCCTGATAGCTCTCATCCCTATCAAGTTCTTCACCAGATCTATCAATTATATTATAGCATAAATAATGCTTCCATCTGTTTATGAGTTATGCATCTGCATAACTCTCCACCTATATTATGGATACTGGGTATACAGAAACGATATGTTCGTTCAGTGAGAAAGAGTGCTACACAGTTACGACGCTTGTCAGAAGCACTGAACGGGAACATCACTTATATGTAACCCCTGGATATGGCGACTCTCGGAGTCGCCTCCCTGCGATTCTCGGCTATATGTGGCGAAATGGACATTTATGAAAGAATTATTGATGCCAACGCCAATATATATATACGAGTTGTGAGTGCGGCATAGCTGGCAAAGTTTATGGCATATTTTTTATGGCTCCACAACCACACTCCGCCCCAACCCCCCCAAAATACACGTTGGTGACCGGGAGAGGTCATTCCCAATGTGGGTAGCCAAATGCCAAACCGTATAATACAATAAATTGTCAGGTAGTCACTGGGCGGCTAGCTGTCAAAATGCAAGGGCATGGCTAAAATATAACTCTCCTCCCGACACACCTCACCACCACCTTCTCCACATCTCCACTTCAGCCGCCTGCGACCTCTCGCAACGAAAATTTTAATTTATCGACGCCATATGTGGGCAGTGAGCAGAGTAACTATTGGGCTTCAGCCGCCAGCCCTTAAGTTCCCTGGTTCACAGTGCAAGTTCTTTTTGGGGAAATATAAAATTTGATTTACTGCCTTGGACCGTAGCGTCGGTGGCATCGGCAGCTCACTTTCCATCCCCTCCCACATCAGGGCTTTCCCGGGCATAATTCAGCGGCAAACGTAGCTGAATGTTATGATTTGTGAGTCTCTGGTTTATTGGCTGGTTCTGGGTTTGACTCGCTTCTCGTTTATTCATTTCGTTTTGAGTTAAAGCTATTTAGATAAGGTTTTCGACAGCACAAAGTGCATATTTTTGAGCATATGTGCAAATAAATATACCTTTTACAAGTTCATATTTTTAATCTTAATCAAAATCATTGTGTGTACAATTTTAACGATATAGAATGTGTGGTAGAATATTTTGGTGAAGTTGTTTTGCAATCTTAAGTTTTGCTAGTAACTCATCCGAAAAACGGAACAGGTTCCATGCCGAAGCTTCAGCTTTTTCCTACTTTAAACCGAACCGTAAACCAAATCAGAGGTTTATGAATAACAGAATTCTGGTAGACTGTAAATCAAAGTGTTTATTTCTTTTTAATTGGGAACAATTCTGAAGATCCAAGGTTCGAACCGTGAACCGAACCCATTTAAAAGGTTATTATTTGGGAACTGCTCCAAAATTTGTTCACCCAAAACCAATGCCATTAAAAAGACCTTCAGAGTTTAGTTTTCTTTGATTTATTGATTTGTTGTAGTGACTTAAATGAACTTTAAAATAGTGTTCATAATTTACATTTACATACATATACATATACATATAGATATACATATATAGTTATTAATATAATGTACAAGAATTTTACAACTTTAAGTTTTTGGACAATCTTTTCATTTCATAATTGGTTTTCTCATTTCATTTGCATATATACAAATATGTAAGTATATTATTTTTGTTTTGTTTTAATTTAATAAATAATAGTATTAAAATTACCATAAGCATTAAATGGGACACACAGAGAGACACACTGACCAGCAAATTGTTGTGTGGCATGTCCTTGAATAGATTTTCAACTTGCAGTAGCGCCTAAAGCTAATTTTAAACATTTGTATGTAACTATAGTACATTAGATCACTAGCTTTTCGTTTCACGAGTGAGTTGACCTGACCCCTCCTCCTCCTTTCTTCCCCCGCCCCTCCCCAATAGCAACTCAAGCAAAATGATTTGACTGAATGTTGACCAGCTGCTCCAACCCGTACCTCAAGTTCCGCTCCTACTACGGATGCGATGAGCCCATGCGTGGTCCGTATAACGAGTAGGGGGCAAAGTATTGGGCCAGTGCGGGATGTGGCGGCAGACCGGGCAGACCAGGCGGCGCCAGGGAGGGGGGCAGCATCGATGGCTTGCCATACGGATGGTAACGCGCCGCCGCGGACAGTGGACTCAGCGGCGGGGTTGGATAGGTGCGCTGGAATAGCGGATGATTCGGTGGTATGCCCCCTGCCGCCGCTGCGCTCAGCACTGCGTCCGGCACGGAGGCCGTGTGTGTACGCAAATGCTGGAACAGATCATCGGAGGTGCCAAAGCGCTTGCCACAATATGCCGCATCGCTGCCAATCCAGGAGCACACGTATGGCAGCTGCGAGGCGGCCGCCAGAGCAGCCAGCTGTGCATGATATGAAGATGCTGCCGCTGCCGCAGCCGCTGCCGCTGCACTGGAGCCTCCTGCGGAGCTGCCACCAGATTTTCCGGACATCTCGCACTGTGGACATCCAGCCGGACACGGCTGGCCTGCTGCCTTGTTAATGTAATGCGGGCTGGCTGGACAGCCCGTGCAGTAGGGATCACGGCAGACGTTGGGCGCGGCCGCCATCATGGCCGATGGCTCCGTCAGTCCTTTAAGCCGAGCATAGTTCAGATAGGGATTCATTGCCGAGGCCTTAAACATTGCATGATGCGGTGACATCAGTGAACTGGCTGTCATCAAGTCCATTGGGTAAGGCGAACCATATCCTGCGGAAAAAGTAGGAAAAGAGGCTGTTATAGTCCTGGTTCGAATTGCAAATGCAGAGCTATTAATCGGTTGGGCTTAATTGGTATATCGAACTTTCTTAGTAGCTTTAACTTTCATTTTATTGAATGAATACTTGAGAGTAATTATCAGATACAAATTTTCTGTTGTCTTGAACCCATGAAAGTGGTTTTCATAATGTTCTCCAAATGTAACCCAAAGTATTTTTATTAGTTTGTTGTAGATTGACTTGTTCTGTATATAGAAAATATTATTTCTAGGAAAACACACAAAAAAAATGGGACAACTATACAATATTCAAAATGAACAACATTTTTAATGCTTCCCATATTTTTAAATCGAATAAAAATGGATATATGTATATATTTTTTAAATATGTCTGATTTTGATAAAAACCGTTCAACACCAAAAGATATAGCACAAGTTAAAATTTTTGAGTTTTGTTCCGTCATCTTAATAGAGAAGAAAGTTTTTGTACAACCTAATATTCGACTGATTGTTCCTATGCCACCTATATGATATATAGTGATCCGATTATGATCAAATTTGGTTAGCTTATATAATACATAATATTGGTCAGGATATCCTATAATACCCAAAAACTTACATACATTTTTTCGAGCTTGGGATGAATTCGCATATCGGAAAGAAATAAGTTCAGTTTCGGATGACAAAAGCCATCTCCGACCTTATAAAGTATGTAAGGCGATTGCATCCCTGAATAAAGGATATTTCCTAGTCGACTTGTCCTGAATAAAACATTATTACTTATTAGTTTTTATCTTGGCTATATAATATTTCTTATACATTGAAACACGCTTATGGAACATCTATTACCTTAGAATTTTGCTGTATTTACCTTATAAATCCTACTGTGTTGAAATGAAGCAAGCAAACTTATTTTCGAATCTTACTTTACGCATAATTTAATCATCAGATTAACATGAACCATTGTGTTAGAATATTCAGCATGATCCTTAAATTTGATTATTTATCGTTCAAGGGGTTTTGCAATCGATTTCGAGTATTTGCATTGTTCGAAACTTGCTGCTTCACTTCTCCCGAATCCCAATGTGCTTTTGCTACAACTAAGATGCTTATTTTGTGGCGGAGTCTCTTACCTGTAGGATAATAGGATCCTGCCGAGGGATTCGCCTGCTGGCTGGCCGCATGCAGAGCCTTTACATAGCTGGCCTCCTTTGCCGCCGCGTATGCTGCCTCCTGTAGCCGGCTGGAGCTGGCCGCACTCGGGCTGTGCATCGCGGCGGACTCTTTGGAATTGCTGCGTACGGGCGCGGACAGCTGCACCGGACTGCCGTTGAGCTGGGATCCAGCTGTGGTGGGTGTGCGCCTCAGGGCGGCACTGCCCAGGGAGGCGGCGGTATTGGGGGACTCGCGATGGGAGCTGCTGGCACTTTGATTGGAATCGCAGCGCTGCTGTCCGTTGGTTGAGCCTGGATTCGCTTTGGGCGTCTTAACGCGCTGGCCGCTGCCGCTGCTGTTGCCGCTGTTGCTGCTGGTGAGATTTGTGGCGCCGCAGTCGTTGTTGTTCGCCTCATAGGGCTTGAAGGTGCTGGGGGTTTTACTGTGCGCCGGCGGCAGCTGTTGCTGCTCCACGGAGCCGGTGCTAACGCTGGATGAATGACTGCTAACCGGTGAGGATTTATCGCGTGTGTTGTCCGCCAGACCCAAGCCGTTGCCATTCCCATTACCATTGCCCATGCCGCCGCCACCGCCGCCGCCGCCGATACCTTTGGGCTGCTGCTTTGTGGACTTTTCAATGTTCGCCGCCAGCAGCTTGGGATTTGTGGTGTCCGCTCCAATGGCGCTGCATGTTTGCGCCAATAGCGCCAACGGGCTGCTTTTATTGTCCAGCTGCAAGCAGAGAAAGAGAAGACCGAAGCCAGAGTCAGTCAACAGTAAAGAATTATTAGCCAGCCCCCCATATGCATAACCAACTACGACTACAGCAGGACCTGGACCTGGCACCTGGCATGCTGCCTTGTTTTGGGATATCGTGCCAGCGGCATCAGATAAGCCCCAGGGCAGCCCGCGCCACTGTCGCCTTTTATGTACTACCCATACATATACATACTATATATATACATATAGGTATATATATA
The DNA here is from genome assembly GCA_037075165.1 of Hirtodrosophila histrioides. Taxonomy (NCBI): domain Eukaryota; kingdom Metazoa; phylum Arthropoda; class Insecta; order Diptera; family Drosophilidae; genus Hirtodrosophila; species Hirtodrosophila histrioides. The sequence continues at coordinate 74,794 of JBAMCL010000151.1, forward strand.
GGTATATTGTCTTTGCACTTTTGGTTTACTTTGTTCCCTAAACACTTCCTTAACGGTCGCTAACTTTGAGCACGATGCGTGATCTTAATCTTGCGGCGACACTCGCGCGATCATGAAATACTTGAGTTCGGTTCGTTTTCATCCCAAACACTGCAGGCCCCCTTGCTCCTTGCCCCCTCCTTGCGTGTACTGCCCGTGGCCTTGTTTTGCCCGTGGCCATCATAAATAAGGGCTGCAAACCATAAATATGCCCAACGTGGCCAAATAAATGGAATTATGAGGCTATTAAAACGTTTGCAAATAAAAGATATAAAAAGTACATTAAATATAAAATTACGACGCAAATGTAGTGTGAAAGCATTTGGGCATCGGTCCATTGGGGGGCAAAGTTATTACCATGGGGCGCTAAAAATAAGATAAAGTCTCTCAATGGGGAAGCTTGTTGTAAAAACATCTTGGTAAAGGCATAATAGGAGCTATTACAATAGGAAAAGCGGAGGTTTTATGCTGCCTTGTATGCTTCAGTTCTGTACTCCTTAATATGGACTTTAAAATGGTCTCCATTTTCCTCCTCATTGCACTGCAGTCTTGAAAATTTAGGCTTTAGTTAAAGTAAACATTTATCTTAGCATGGTAAAGCTTCAGAATGATCGGATAGTAAACAGTCAAGTTATTCAAGCCACAAGCTTGAAGAATCTGTGTTTGTAGATGTGTGTATTGGTTTACAGGGTATCAACAGTCCCTGAACACATGTATAAAATACTAGGATTTAAGTTCATGCTAAATTGGGCTTAAATGCCTTAGAGTTTTGTTGTTGAAGCCTCTTTTCATCCTTGTAGGTTATGAGTTTTATGGCTTTATAAAACAAATTGTTTGTCGAATCAAAATGTGATACAATTTATGTAATAACATAGTATGAAAATGGTTTTAGAAAATCTACCCGTACGGGCGGAAAACTGTTGTATGCAACATGAAAAATCTCCTCCCAACCGTCATCACAGACGGAAAGTGGGATTAATGTCAAATGTGAGAGAGAAGATTTTTGTTAGATCGGTTTCTGAGTTCTTCTATTTAAAAAATCATAAGAAACGGATGGAAAAATAGTGGTAAGTTACTTTTATTCATTTCTTACTTTCTCATCCATGCAACAACACTGTGACACAGCGAAGTGTGGCTTGGTATGTAGTATGGTAGTATGATATGAAGCTTTTGAGGAATCAAAATTTGATTATATTATAATAATAACATGGTATGTTTCTTTACTTTAAGCGGTTTTTAGACGATGCAGTTATTCCGTAAACAAAATTGTGTGCAAGATCTTGCATAAAAAAGATTCTTGTGGCTAATCATTGCGAGCGGGAAATCGTACGAACGCGTCTTACAACACTAGTATAAAATCAAATTGCCTATTCGGCATATTTTACAATACTCTTTTTAAATATTTCTTGGTTTCGTGTAATGAATACGAAATGTTTCTATTTCTCAGCAAATTGCACGAAACCTAAATTTGTCATTCAGATGGTGCAAGACGAAAGGACCGCTTTGATAGAGATCTCTGCAATACACCATTGTTGTTAATTGAACTCCGATTTGGGATGATTTCGATTCATAAATAATTAAAGTGAAGTGTGTTTCATTTGATATTTATAGATCTGAGCACATTTTCATTAAAGTTTTTAATCAGTTTAATAGCATGGCCAATTTGTCATAGTAATAATTTGTGAATTGGTGCAATTCATTTGATGAAATTGCTGGCCATAAAGCGCTCATAAAATATGACAACGTAATATTCGCAATGATTAGAGGCGCAACCTGAAGGCATTTGGGCTAATCATTGGGCATTAATCATAGGCAATAACTAATCATGCTTTAGTGGCTATATATATACCGACTTAAAAGTGAAAATTAGCGATTTGGTCTGCCAGAAATGCCGACACAAGGCTCAAAGCAAAGTGCATATAAATGAAATGAATATTACCCACTCACAGTGCTGCCATAAACTCGAACACGGTTTTTGCAATAAAATCCATTTCGCCGCATGCCATAAATTATGGCCCAGCGGGGCAAGAAAGGGCAGCGGAGAGAGAGAGAGAGAGAGAGAGAGAGCGAGAGCGAGAGCGAGTATGGGGCATCGCAACGAGTAGTATAGCAAAGAGAGTCCAATAACGAAACTGAGCAAAGAGTTGAGAGTCATAATTCATGGCAACTAACAAAGCCTTGGCGCACATTGGAAATAATGACGTACAGCTTATGTATTTAGTGTGCTTGTGTGTGTGTGTGTGTGTGTGTGTGTGTGTGTGTGTGTGTGTGTGTGTAATTACGCCCATGCTCAACTGGCGCAAGTCATAAACTACAAAATATTGAAGCTTTTATAACACTCAATGGACCGCCATAAATTATTATGATACTATTGTAAAAATGGCAAATTTCTTATCGGTACTTAAGCGCTCTTTCTTTCCTATACTACTATAATGGGGCTTGCGTTTTTGTTTTTTGTTTTTGTTGTGACACGATAAGGACCGGAGAATTATTTACGGGGTAAGGCGGGAAAGCAGTACGGAAAGTTTCCCCATAACGTGGAAATTACGTTTCAGATAAACAAAAAATTCTTATGAATAATATTGGCTCATACATATTAATGAGTAATATTGTAATAAATTTTATGAGTACACTTATTAAATAAGTGGAATATTAATAGTTCCGGCGTTGTTTTTTTTAATGATCTTTCTAAGCGTAATTAATAAAAATATCACGGCGGAATGAATTGAATTATAAAAATGGTTTAATGGATTTTTCGTGAAAACAGAGCGTAGATTTTAAATCTTAAAGACACTTTATCTGTTTATGATATATTGAGAATCTAGACACCAAATTTTGCCTCTCTAAACCTTATAATCTCTGAGTTCAACGGGTTCATTTAAATAACTAATGATTATCCCATTGCTGCCTTGAATCCAAAAAATATAATTTATAACATCGTTTTGTGGGAATATTTTAAAACCCTTAACGAAATAACATTTGAATCATTAAAGATCCTCCTCTCCTTTTGTCTCTTAGATGTACCTAAGTTTTAACCATTTAAGAGCTTAATACAAGTAACACCCTGTGATTATTGCAAAGTAAAAAAGAATTATTGTTAAATCTGTATTTCCTTTTTGGACCTCAACTAATTGCAGTGCATTCCACAGTCGACCAATTGCCAGAAAGTTGTTTCCCGCATTTGTAGAATTCTGTTGCATGCTCGCTTGCTCCCATTGGGGTAGTCCTAGGGAGCAAACGAACCCATTCCCCGAACTGTATCAACACTTTATTAATTATGGCAGAAACACGCCCCATTCTGTCTCGTTTTTAGCACAATTAGTCATAATTTATATGATCGCTGATAAAGTTTCGGTATTGATTTTTGGTATTACGCGAATTCGTGTCGCGCATTTGGCGTTGTTTGTGATTTAGTTTATAAATATTATCGGGTGTGCAATATGTGTATACTCGTATAATATTGTATTTATATTATTTATGGGACGCTTATAGATAGGCAGCGCTATATGCCATATGGGGCTTGTTTAATTTATGATTGAACAATAGTTGTTATTGGGGCTTATATATTCGCTCGTTTATTGGCACATCAAACGCCTTGTCTGGGGTTTTTAAGTTGGAAAATATATTTGCCAGGTCTAGCCAGTTGATTGACTTATTTTAGGTAGACCTGGCTAATTAAAGCCCGGCCGTAAAAGATTAATTATGACGCACTTTATAGCCCCACATTCGAGTGAACCGGGTATGAAACAGCTGCGTTAAAAACGTGCTAACTTTATTATTATAAACATAATAATAAAAAAATACAAAAAAAAAAAATAGGCAGTTATAACACTTAATTAGCACTCGTTGTGGTAGTTCAACTTAATACACATTTTGAAATAAACACAGTGAAAAAATAAAATGAAAAAAAATTTCCTGTGCCTCTGCATCCGTTTACAAATTATGAATATTGTGTTAATTAAAATGTTACACCCCGTGAAAAATGTGTGCAAACAGCAACAACAACAACAACAACAAGAAGAACATTCAAATAACAAGCAAATAGTAACAACAACAGCAATTATGACATGAAAAATATATAGCTGGAAATGTTCGACTCCGTATCGGTACATGTATTTAGTCATGCCTTTTGCACAATCAAGTCACAGTCGCTTGTTAAATGCGGATAATTTAATTAGACACTTAAAACTAAACAGAGAGCCCCAGTCCCAGTCGCAGTCCCAGTCCCGCCCTGTCATGATTTACTACGACCATTAATGCATTTGCCACTAGCTGTTAATACACTTTTTGAGGTGTGTGTTTGCAATGGACGCCGTCGCGCTTCACTACAAATTCAAAATATTATGTATACGCAGCGTATTAACAACTTTCGTGGCGCTGCGGAATTGATTTTTGAAGATTCTCAACTGCTCACAATTCTGAGCAGTTCGCAGTTAACAGATAGTCACTTCGTCAGGGGTATCCCCGCCAATAATATTCGCAGTTGACACAACAAGATGTATTGTTCTCTAAAGGGAGAGTTATGGCCTTACCAAAAATCATACAATACAATCCCCTTATGCCATTATTTTGTAATGCGATATATGTACATCTTAGTATAGTATGGTCTTTGGCCCAACTCTGAGTTATATATTTGAACGGGACGGACGATCGAAACAAATTTCAAAATACCCTCGCTACGGAGGAAATCTCTTTAATAATCTAAAATTTAGATATATAATTTATTATTTGATATTATTTAATGAATCAACTCTAATATTGTATCTCAGCCTTAGAGTATTTCAACTGATTTAAAATTCGGTCATATCTTAAAAGGACCATTCAGTAGAGCTAGGCAAGAATTGTATCAAAAGTTACATAACAAAATGTTATCAAATATTGAATGTCTCAAGGTTAGATTTGGGACGGAAAGGATAGTTTGAGGAAAAATCGAAATGGTCGAGTTCGAGATGGGAAAAACTTTTAAGGACGGTCAGGATCAATATCGAATTTTCTGTCCCGATCTCATCTATACCCTGAATTCATCTTGCACTGATTGATACCATTAAGCACTCAATCATATTATACATAATACCAAGGGTAATAAATGCTTGTATAACCCTTATAAAGGCTCTGTCCGTATGTCAAATATTAATTAAGATCGGTTAACCATTACTTGTTACTGCCATGGGAGCAAGTCTGCCATCTTCACCCCTTTTTGTTTAATTATGTCAATGGCTCACAAGCAGTATCTACTGTACTTGAGACCCAAGCCATTCGTTTTACACATGTATTTATTTGTTATTTGCACAATATCTTACAGCTGTCAAAGTAAATGATTCAAGTATTAATACACACACGAAATGCCAAATGTGTCACATTTAACGTAGCGGCATTTTAATAATGCCCTAAGCTCATGTTGTTTTATTGCTCACACTCAACACTGGGGAAATATGACACATCGGCGTATAGTCGACACACTTTAGACAGTAAATATACACTTGAAACAATATTAAGTATCCGCAGCATTCAAGTAAAAACAATAACAAATAGGCACGCGAAGACTTCAGACTTCAATATAGAGGCATGTGGGAAAGGGGGCAACGAGATACAGTGGAGCCTCAGCTCGAAAAACGTTGGAAAAATACAAATAATACTCTCGTTTTAGAGTAATACATTTCTACGATCTTTCACATTTTATTTTTAAAGAATTTAATAAAAAATATTGTGTTTCCCTATTGTATTCCTAGTCTGAACTTAAATTATAGATGAAAATATAAATAAAATGAATGAATATCGTAATTGGAAATAGTTCTAAATGTCAAATATAATTACATCCTTAGATATTTTTAAAAATGGCCTATACTCATATCTTCGAGCCATAACCACTATTAATTGGCACGGTCAAGAACTTTTCATGTATTAATCAAATGGTTTCAAATAAATAGAAATTTTTTGCTTTTTGTTTATGAAATGTGTGCATGTTTTAATATCAAATGAAAGGTAATTAAATAACCTTTCCAAAAAGTACAAGTTTGTATGTTCAAGTATCACATAGTCATAAATAGAAGCCATTGAAGATTGAACTATCATAAAACAACTTGCCGTGCCAATTAATAGTGGTTAGGGCTCGTATACTTTTAATGAAATTATGAATTCCATGTATTCTATTTTTCTACTGTTCAAAAACGGATTCTTATCCATTATAAATAATATTCTAGTTATTAAAATTTGTTTACTCTCACTAGTTAAGAGTTTTACAACGAATAATATCAGAATACCCCACTGTGCGTTGTCGGATTCGATCAACTGCCTACTTGAAGCCACTCAAGAAATCATACTTTGTGTTAATATGACAAACAAAATGTTGAAACTTTTGAAACATTGACAATGACAGCCCTCAAAAATTGAAATGTGAACAAGCCGCAGTGGCTTCAAGATGAGTTCAATTGAATACTCGTTGAATTGGGGGGAAATTGCCAGACAGCCATATAGACAGACAGCAAATGAGCGCCGATCAAATCGTTGTTTGTTGTTTTTGAAATTGAAATTTGATGGCTGCTTTGTTAGTCTTTGAACATTTGCCGAATATGCGTTGTTATAAAACGATATACTATATTATTTAGATGCGCTTTTTACCGTACGAACGTGAGTAAGTGTAAATAATGGTTATTGGATTGCGTGTGAATTGTTCGATTCTTCGTTTAATTTACACTTTAAGTTTAACAGTTTTTGCATAATACTTAAGCACATTTCTATGCATTAGAAAAGCATCTAGAAATGGAGCTTAGAGAGCAGTTGTGCTTTAAAACTAAAGTCCACAGGAACTTATTTGAATTTTTGTTGAATTAGACAACATGGTTAAGGCTTTGTTTTATTTCATAAACACAAATAAATAATAGAGGATTAAAAAACAAATATTGACATACATATTTTAATATTATCAAAAACATATTATTTAATACTTAATTCAAGTCAATATGCCCGTATTTAGTTTTGAAGAAATTACTCGTGACTAATTTATTGATGAGTGTTTTTTTTTGTTCATGTTTACTTAGTTTGTCATAACGACCCATATTCATTAAACAAATATTGATGATAAATATTTGTATCCGTTGTGTTAATGCTTTTTTGTATATAATTATATAAGTAGTGCATTGTTGGCAGAGGTGGCAAAATATCAAATGTTCTATCGATAGCTTTAAATTCTTCTCACTATCTCTGGTTTTGTTCGATATATCGAATGGGACGTTTGAAGTATTTTAAGTGACACATATTTCGTTTCTAAACAGAAGTTGAATTTATTCTTTTAATTCATAGCCGAAGGCCTCAGTAGCCAATGCTATAAAACTACTTGTTAGTTTAATTTTAAGGTTAACCTATCAATATTAATAAATAAATAAATTAATCTTTATAATTCAGTATTTTATACAGAAAATATTGCTAACTAACAAATATCATGGATTTATATATTTTTAATTAATATACTTTATGAAAATATGTCAATTAAAGTTAGATTTTTTATAAATTATGACTTGCCTCAAGTATATATATTTAAATCAGTGCAGTTTATTAAAACCCAAAATATTTGTGTTATCCTAATCCATATTTTGAAATTCTAGTTGTTTTTTTTATTTTTTATTTAAAGTTTGTGACATAAATAAAAACTATCTCTAACTTGTGGCTTCTAGGACTTTCGTCTATAATTTGAGATATATTTGGTTGAAATTGTAACTAATTTTTCAACATTTTTTTCAACTATCACTTTTCATAATTATCTAGTGGTCTATATACTTAAGGGTCTATATGTTAAGAGCGTCTAATAATAATGGACAGAGCTTTCAAGACTGGCTCGTCAAATGAATAGTTTGGCAATACTTTGCAAATACTCAACAGGTTGTCAATTATGAGGACAGTTTGCAAACAGCAGAAGTTGGTGCAAATGCTGAAGGACACGCTGAAGGCTGGAGTATTGAGCAGTGTACGGATGGTAAATATAAGCTTAAGTTCGTCCTGTTTCGGGTAGTTACTGTCTGCCTGGGAAACGGAACGAGAAGGGCTCTGCCAATTGCTGATAATCCGCAGACTTGCAGTATTTAAATGATTTATATGGGGTTGCACAGGCAACCGCAATAATGCGTATCTCTCTGCTGATAAAATAATTCAGCAGTTCTCCGGTCCCTGGCCGTATTTTCTAAAATGCAATTTTCAAAGATGCTGCTCAGGCGAAGGCTCGGGCTCAGGCTCAGGATGCTGCCCTCCCTCCCTTGCGGCGCCCTGCGATACAAAAATAGATGCTATAAATATGAATTACAGGATAAGCATAAAAAACGGAAATTGTGCGACGTCGCCGTCGCCGTCGTTTTGCATAAACCCCCAACGACGACGTCGTCGTCTCTTAAGACGCTTTGCAGTTTTGTTGCGAATTATAAAATAAGCGATAAAAATTGTATAAAACTTTATGCAGACGTTGGGTTTCTTGTCCTGCCAGTGTGTGTGTGGTTGTGTGTGTTGTGTGTGTGTGTGTGTGTGTGTGTGTGTGTGTGTGTGTGGGCTCTGTGGACTGGCAATAACTGCGTTGTGCACATACTTAATACTTATGTGTATTTTATCCATTATCTCATTGCCTGTTAACACCTTTTTGTGTTTCGGTGGTGCTAATAAATTTGCTTGCGTTGCCAGCTCGCAAGAAATTTACATAAATGCGTTTAAAACATTCATACAAAAATATTGTTCCTTTAGGTTTTTTTTTTGTCACGCGGCTTTCCGACAATATACATAAATTACAATTTATAAGGGAATACATTCCTTAAAGTTGCGCTGAAGCTGTGTCCATATTAAATTGTATCCTGCTCTTTATTCATACCTCTGCCAGATATGATTTCATCAGCAGCGCGGTTAGCCAACTTTAGTTACATAATAATATCATTTCGCAATTGTGAAAAAAAGATAATTAAAGCAGTACATTTATAACTACTTAACTACTTAATTGCTGTATAAAACAGTAGCAAAAATGGTACTTGCAAAAAACACTCACAGACTGAGTGTCAGCACAAATTATGGAGGTGACATGCTAAGCTCTTTGGGGTAATTACCTTTGCCGGTTAAATGGTGAGAAAATTTCATTTAACCTTTGATGGGCGTGTGCAATCTTTTCGCAAAATTGTTGGCCAAGTCAGCTGGTTAAGTCGAATCGACAATTAAGCAATCTTATACATTCTTCAAGTTTTTACTCCCTGTACCCATTAAATGGGTAAGAAGGTTGTATTGGATTTGTACAAATGTATGTAACAGGCAGAACCTCTCCGACCCTATAAAGTATATATATTCTTGGTAAGTATCAAAATAGATTTCGATTTGGCCATGTCCGTCTGTCTGTCTGTCTGTCCGGATGAAAGTATCGATCTCAGCAACTATAAGAGTTAGTTACATCAAATTTGGAATGTAGGTTCCTGTATAGATCAAATTTGTCTCCACTTTCAGATATCTCCCCCCGTTCCCCCGCAATTCGAAAAAAACACTTTATACCAAGAATTTTAAAAATATAGCTTTATGATTTGGCATGTACTTTAGTCACTCTTAATCTACTGTCCAAATTTAAAGTCGATCGGATAATAAACACGGAAGTTATTCAACAAACAAGTTCCACTACTGCAGCGCGGGGAGGAAGAAGCAGCACAACCACCACTTAAAATGTCTCGCTTGCTTTGTCGCTTGTGCGTGCGTATGTGTAAGTGTACGAAGATGCGATGCGAAAATTTTTGATCTGGGTACAGGGAGTTTCGTAGTCGGGTATACTCGACTATAGCATTCTTAGTAGTTTTTCATTTGACTTTATTTTTGTCTGTGTTATTTAATTTATATTATTTTGCGCTACTTTTGCCGCTAACATTGCAAAAGTTTTAATTTATTATAAGAAACAATGTTCTTGTTTCTATTTTCTGAAGAATTGCAATTTGTATGTCTTAAACAAATAAACTGGGTGAGTATCTGCGTAGATTTTTCAAACAAAAATACCAAAACATTGTTCAACATTGCACATTTTTGTAGCCAGGTGGCAACCTTAACGCAATCATTTTCATGTAGTTGGAAAATAAATAACCAGCTTACTTTTATGTGTGTTTGAGTTGGAAATATAGTATTGTTAAATAGTTTCAATAGTAATATTTGAAATGCAATGATATTTTTTTCTGATAATTTACCTTTTCAGAACTAAAATAAATAAATTCATAGAATTGCCTTTAACACACGATGACTTTTTATTGAGCAAAATGATTTAGTTACTCAGTACTTAATTGTAAAAATAACTATAGATAAACAAATTCAGAGAATTTCCCTTAACACACGATGACTTATTGGTTTATTTATGCCTCTGCTCTGCTGATAAAGGCTCAAAAATAAGATAAATGCTATCGATAATGCCTTCGTATAATCTCATTGCCATACTTAATTAATAAAAACTGAATTCTTACAATCAGAAATTCTGCAGAATAATAATAAAGACTGATTAATATAAAGTGGATTATTACAATAAACTAGTGCCAAACAGTATCCATAGTAACGAAGATGATAAGTTATTGATGAATTTGATATTTTATTGCGTGACAGTCGCCCCAATTGTGTCGCTCAAAGAGACTCGTATTTATGAAATATTTCAGAATATGCTTTGACGGCGCCAGTCGCAATCTCTCATGTAAAGTACTCGAAGTGCGATTGTAATAAAAATGCAACCGAGCGCAATATGTGTGCAACATGTCAAAGGCTGTGTGTGCTTGTAGAGTACCAAATTACCGGGTACTCGTACCCCGGCCGGGGTTCAAATGTGCAATCCAATATGCCTGTAGTTTATTTAGCCGGCGCACAACGCTGTCACATTAACTGTCAACTGCTGCAAAACTGACACTTGTCATATTGACAACTGACAGCGTCATTTGACTGTCAAACTCAGGCCGAGTAAATATGGTCGAGAGTTGGCAACAAAAAAACAAAGAGAAGCTAGTGGAAGGGGGGCGCCAATGGCACGGCGAGGCTACATGTGGCAATGCTCTTTTGGCGTTGCCACTTAATTTGATGACACACACACACACACACAGACACTCAGAGACAGACAGCACGGATAGTCTCATATGCATTGCCGAGTGCACTTGGCGTTGGCGCATGTTGCAATTTTAGCTGTTGCAGCGGCAACAACAACAACTGTCAGTTGTATCATTGCAATTGTTGTTGTTGCTGTTGCTGTTGTTGTTGTTGTTGCCGCTGTGTACGCTTTGAGTGACACATTAATGCCATTTTCATGTGTCACTCTTTCTTTCATTTGAGGTCTGTCGAGTTTGTTCCCCTCTGTTAGATTTCATGTCAGACTTTTGTCAACGTTACGTGTCCATTTAGTTGTCAGTTAACAATTGTTGTTGTTGTTATTGTTATTGTTGTTGTTGTTGTTGTTGCTGCCTCTACGCCTGTCGCTTAACCTTTTCCTTTTTGCATTTGTTGTGTCTTGTTTGTTTATGCTAACATTTGTTTTTTTGGCCACCGTATTTCGCACATTTTACATGTCTCTTTATTTAGTGGTTGTTGGCATTTACCTGTTTTGCTTGCCATGTGCGCTAATTACTTATTTTCCAAATACACTGCGCGAAATCTGTGCACACATCATGCATCTTATGCATAAGTTATGATTTATAAAAGCAAACCTGGAATAACTATTCATAAACTATTGTTTTATGCAGAATATATGCATAATTAGAGTTAAATATGAAGAACTCTTTCATTATTTTTTTAAATGTATTAACTAAAATTCGTGGAAATTATGCAACTTATGCATAAGTTATGATTTATAAAAGTGAACCTTCAATAGCTATTCATAAACTATTGTTTAATGCAGATTAGAGAGATACATAATTAGAGCTAAATACAATGAATCGAAGTTTATAATGAAGAACTTTTAAATGTATTAATTGAAATTCATGGATTTTATGCTATAACTGTTAAATTTGTGCACAACTATGCATAAAGATCGAAATTTATTCATTTATTTAAGAATTTATCATATACCAAAAACTATATGATAATTGTGTATCAGCAATAGCTGCCAGGGCTTTCAGCTGGGTAACAATCCAAATATTTTCACTAAATATGCATGAATTTATTTATACATGTTCGACAATTGAACCATATTAATTAAATTGTTAGTTTTACCCCGCCACATTTCGCTGTGGCACATTGTTATTGCATGGATGAGAAAGTAAGAAATAAACGGAAAAATTTTACAACTATTCTCCTTTCCGTGCCTTATGATCTTTTGTATGGGGTATGAAAAACTTAGAAATCGATCTAACAAAAACCTTCTCTCACAAATTTCACCTTAATTCCCATTTCCCGTTCATGTGGTCCATGTTGGCGTAGATTTTTCAAGTTGCTTACAACAGTTTTCTGCCCATGGGGGTAGATTTTTATAAACTGCTAGGCCCGGGAAAGTCTACTGTTGCTGGTGCACAGCAAGTACACATAAATAGCTGTTTTCTCTTCGGTTTGTTATTGACGCGAAGAATATATAAAAGCAATCCTTGAAGTAAACTGTATATTGTGTCAAAATTGGTGCAGAACTTTTCATGATTTTGATTTTTAGATATACCAACGTAACATAACATTTTCATCTTATAAATAGATAGATTAGTATTACATATGATATTGTAGATTACATATGTCCGAGTATATATGAAATACATATAGAAATAACAATTTTGATCATCCTTGGAATGAAATGTAAGCTAGAAGCAATTTGTAGAGAAGTTTTGATTTAGAATTGTTCATTATTAGTTACTTTAACGAGTGACACATCTCTACAACATTCAATACTTATGCATAACAATACATAATTTGTGAAAAGTAATGCATAGTAAATTCGTACGGATTCAACTTTATGAATAAGTCAAACATAAATACTGCATTAAATTTGCCCGAGTATATTTGGAAAGTTTTAGAATGTTTTTGTGTGGGCGCATTACTAAGTTTTTATGGCTTAAGCTAACGATTAAAGAATGCAAGACTATTATTAAAATTCTTAATGAATTCCTAAACATTTCATGTTTCCTCTACACTGCGTATACGCATTATAATTAACCTTGTGTGCTCGACCAAATTAATTGCCAGTTGCCATAGCAGAGCCAAATATTCATACAGCCAGCTAGCTCACTTGGCATCTTACACACACAAACACACACACACGTACACACACGCACACACTTATTGCCTCTTGTCAACGCCCATTTGCCATATTCCATTATGCGCCTCATCAATAATTGCGCCGAATAAAAGCAAATGCTGAGAAACGGGCCAACAACAAAATGCTGTCTACAAGCTATTAGCTTTTACTTGGGCCAACAGCTCAAGGTTCTTCGCATCAGCAGCTGCCTGTTGTTTCTGCTTCTCTCTCTCTGTAATTTAGCCAACGTGTTTATCAATCATACGCAGCGTAAACCTGTCACGCCATCCCCTGAAACGTGTCAATGTGGGCGTTGTTCACATCAGCTCTTGGGAATTGTTAAGCTCACCGTATCTATAAGAATACTACATATACTATGATGTATACGCTTTACATTTTAATTTATTTAAATATCAAATTAGTGCTTATGACAGCAGCTTGAGTCTCTAGGGTGTAACTTTGCTGCGTTGAGAAGCAATGGTAATTTTTTAAAATTATTTTTAGAAACAGGGCTGCGAATGCGTGCATAAATACTATTTCATTGAGATGACTTTCGCAAGAGAGTTGATTATGAATTAACATGAAAATTACATAAATCTATTGCATATCTGCAATTAATATAAATATAGCAAATAATGCATTGGAATTTGTAAAAAAGTTATCACGAATTCATACAATGCGTGAGACACTTGCAAAATCATTTCATGACGTGAATTTGACTTACGCACGAAAGTTGATTATGAAATCAGCGTCAATTCACAGAAGGATAAGGCGTTGCCACCTATTCTTGGACTTTGAATGCGAATTTCAGGCATGGCATCTTTCTCGTATTGACGTTGCCACCGATTTTTAGACTTTGAATGCGTACTTTAATCATGGCATCTTTCTCATATTGATTTTGTGAATTTGTGCTGTGTAACAAGGGTATTTCTATTCTGTTTCCAAGAAATTTGTACATTAGGGGGAAAAACAAAAGGTTATGAACATAGGGTGATAGGGAAATTACAAATTTCTTACATATTTACATAACACACTTTATTTATAAAGAGATTATGTATAATTAGCTTAAGCTGCGAAGATAGGTAGCAGAAAATTTGTTTAATAAATATATATACCAATTTTTTAATGAAAGAAACGAAATTTGTAGGAAAAGTTGTATTTTGAGTTTGCGGAATGTACGACTGTATTTGAAAGCCATATGAACGCAGGCTTGAAGCCATTTCAAGCAAACTAGATAAACATGTTGGTGAATACCCTCAATTAATAAAGTGTGAACATCTCTCCTATCGCATAATAGTAGTAATGAACGCAGTATTAACTTATTAATACATTTTATTGCTTAAAATATGTATAGTTTATAACTTTTCCCAGATATACCAAATGGAATAGTTTATATTCTGGATGTAGAGACGAATCAATGCGTTATATATAACAGGGTATTTTTGTACTTTGTTTCCCAGAAATTTGTAGGAAAAGAGTACCCAGACTTAATATTTTATGTATTTTTTATTTGATTAAAAATAGTTTATGTTTAATTCAAGTAGTTCATAGAATAACAGAGTGATTAATTGGAAAAATGCAGAGAAGAAAATTATAAAAGGGCTATTTTTATATGCCGTTTCCAAGAAATTAGTGGGAAAAAGAGTATATTGGATTTGTGCAATTGCCGTCTATATGTTATTCCATATGATCACAAGTTTCAAGGTAATGCAACCAAACTAGGTACACGGTAAATACATTCAGTTAATAAAGCGTTAAGATCTCTGCCATCGCCTAATCATAGTAATGAACGCAGTATTAACTTATTAATCCATTTTATTGCTTAAAATATGTATAATTTATAACTTTTTTCCAGATATACGAAATGGACTACTCAATAATCCGGATATAGAGTTGAATCAATGCCAGGTTGACCGCCTGGTTTTTTAAGCTTTGTTCAATAAAATGGTATTCTTTTCACTATTATATAAGCCAAGAGCGTCTGGATTCAGTCAAAAATGTATATAAATATGTCGGAAAAATAATTAAATATTTTAATACATTTAGCCAGAGAAGATTATTTGCTAATTTAACTGGCCAATCCGCCACCGATTTCTGGCTTCCATCAAATACAGAATTTATGTGAACGTCTTTTTGATGGCATTCCCATTTTGCAAGTGTTGCGGCAGCTGCTGCAATTTGCATAAACTGAAACGAACTGTCTGTCACACTGTCATTCTGTCAACTGATTGACTGCCTCCTGCGCCTACATACGGATACGGCATTCATTAATTCTCACATTTGTATAATAATAATACGCGGAGCTGCCCTGCCTCTCGGCCTGGCCTGCATATAAATTCTCACTGACAGACTTGTGTGCTCATTTTAATTTTATTTTTATATTCTTTGTTAATGCTAAATAAAAATGCAAACAAAAAGTCTATACTCGCATTTAAGCTGACAGCTGACTAAATTAATTTGACAATAATTAGCATTTCAAGTTGTCAGCGTTAATGAACGCCGCGGCGAGTGTTAATGCTAATATTGAATATGCATATGTATGCGTATGTGTATGCGTATGTGCATGCGTATTTGCATTCGTTATTGGTGCAGTCCAAAGTATGATGTATGCAAATGAAGCGCACATTTTGGGCGAATGTGCCGGGGGCAGTCCCTGCTCGGACGCCTCGACGACACATGTCGCGACATGCTGCTGCATGTTGCATGTTGCACGCTGCATGTCGTCCGTAATAAATCCAATGACACTTTATAATTTCAGCGACCAATGCACATTGCAGCGCTGTCAGCGTTGTAGCTGTCATCCGTTGCCTTGGGCGCTGTCAAAGTGCCAACGGGCGACTCGCGAACCCCAGAAAGAGCCCCAGGGCGAGAGAGAGAGAGAGAGAGAGAGAGTGACAGGGCGGGAGAGAGAGAGAGTTGAGGTGTCATTCGCATTTGCGGCGCGTTAATTACGTGTTATTTATAATTATGCGCTCTACAGATGCGTTGACAACTGTTGTCAGCAACACTAACAACTGGCGAATCCGATCCAATCGAATCGAATCGGAACGGATAGGATCGGATCGGATCGAGAGGAGACGAGTTCCGAGATATATGGCCTTACCCCTTCCCTTACCTTTCATGACTGCACTTCACATTCGCACCTGCGATTATTCATATTTTTATTTTCCTCAATTATTATTCAATTTTCGCTTTTTTTTTTTTTTTGGTGAGTATTCGTTTTCTCGGTTGCGTGTTTTTTTGATTTACAGCAAGGCATTTACATTTCTGTAAATGCAAGCATCAATTTTGTGCATGAATACAGTTTGCAATGTTTATGAGTTAATTAACTTTCCAAGCATTTGTATGTAATTTCCGCATGCAACTTGCTGTGAAAAGCTACAGTGGCTATTGACTATCGTGTGCTAAACCATGTTTTAATTTTCCTTAATTTCAATATTCAACTGTTGCGAAACGTTGAGCACATTTAGACGAAAATGTTTTATTTATTTATATAATGATAACTTCTAGTTAAAACTATGAGTTAACATTAAATTCTTAGCCATGGCTGCCAGGGTCTTCAGCTGAGACGAAAATGTTGCTATTGTTATACATATATAATAAATCACATTTTCCAATTCATATTTTGGCCTAAGGACCTGCCACTTGGTGGTCACCAGTTCTACCTAACCTAAACTATAAGCATGCATGGATCTTCTGCTTATTTATTTTTGTTGTGTATTTAGAAAGTTCTAGAATTGCGATTTTTAAAAGTACATTTGATAATAAAAAAATATAAGTACTTATTTCCCTGAGATATACAAAATTAAATTAATACTAAATCTAAGATCGAAGCAAGAACGAACGATCAGCGGAGCTGTTGATTCTCATTTAAAAATTTATATATATGTCTTCTTCTGCCTGTTTCATAAAAGCTTATCAAGCTCAAGGACAACATCTGCCACAAAAATTGGAGTTAGTGGCACTTAACTTTGAATTAAAAGCGATCATAATCGATACATTTTTATATCTTACTAAAAATGCATTTTTACTCCCTGTACCCATAAAATGCCAAAAGGGTGTATTGGATCTGTGAAAAAGTATGCAACAGGCAGAAGGAGACATCTCCGACCCTATAAAGTATATATATTCTTGATCAGTATCACAAGAGATTTCGATTTGGCCATGTCCGTCTGTCTGTCCGTCTATCCGAATGAACGGGTCGATTTCAGCAACTATTACAGCTAGAGACACCAATTTTGGAATGTAGGTTCCTGTATAGCGGGCGGAGGTCAAGTTTATTTTGGATCCGAGACATTCCCCCGCTATTCGATAAAAACCATTCTGCAGTAACAATTTTCAAGTTATAGTTTTAGGATTTGGCATGTACAATACTTTAGTCACTCTTTATCTACTGTCCGAATTTCAAGTTGATCGGATAATAAAATTTCAAATTGTTTAATGATCATCGGTTGTCGTATCATTTGTCTCTAAATATATATGCAAATTGGACTAATTTGACTTAGTATAAAAGGCAACAATAATTTACTTCAGTTAAAGATGAAACCGAGTTATGGAAGTGTCAGTTATAGAGAACCAATTGTATAGAACTTAGTTTCAAAACGCTGATTCTACTCAATTCAAGATCGGGTTACTGATATTTCGGCAGAGAAGTTAAAGGATTATAACAACTTTCGTATACCCTGTTTAAAAGCCATTTTTTCCTTGTAACAGGTTTTAGTTGCACTTTAGTTAATTTTACTGTAATGCCATGGGACAACTAAAAATTTGCTTAAATAAATATACTTTGTTGTTGCACTTCCGTTTCATTTCTCCAATGAAAGTCGGCTCCGACAGATAGAGAGACAGCTACCAGTGTTTCAGTACACACTCTCCCCCGCACAGGCCGGAAGGCAAACTGACAGTTTTGTGTTGCACAACTGTTTTTTTTTTATTTTTTGTAATTTATAATACAGATAGGATAGGTGAAAAGTAAAAAAATAATTTGTGCTCGGCCCGTCCATCCCCGAATACACGTAGTGGCGTTGTGTGAGAATAAGCGACTGACTGAGTGACATGCCGACGCCCTTTACACTGCCGCTTCAGCCTTTCAGTCAGTTAGTCCGTCAGTCCTTCAGTCTTTCAGTCTTGCAGTCTTTCGGTCTGTTTGCCTGTCCTGTCCATCACTTTGCATAATAAAATGCGAAAATATGCGAATAGAGCCAAACACTCCGAGCAATGCAACATACACACGACGGGGGGTTTAGAATATAAAGAGATATAGTACCAAGCTCAGACGTTGCATTTTTGTATACCCTGTACCCATCCGATAGCTGAAATGGGCATAACAAACTTGTACAACACACAACTTGTATTATTCATCAATATCAATCAGCTGATTTCGATTTCAGAGAATCTTAAAGCTATAAACATCAAATTTGGTATGGTTGTTTTTATCAAGGCCGCAAACCGGTTTTGAACCGGTTTGAAATCGGGTTTTCTCTCAAATTTAGTTACATTTGACGGACCAAGGCTCGAACCACAGCGTGGGTTCAAAGACATCTAAGTTGGGGTTCATGAACCGAACCTAGATATTGGACTTTGATACAAACTCTGAACCGAACCGCTTACAACATTTCTTTCAGTTTGCTATCCATAAAATTCGCTTTAAATTATTTATGATTATTGTCAACTGCACACTTGAAAATTTATAAATAAACTTGATTAGATCAATAATTATTATGCATTATTTAAAATACACTCTGACTTGTACATTTTAGCGTGTTATTTATCTTCAATTAACTATTTATAATGATGATAAGCACAGAAGTCATTCGGTTAACAATCAGCACCATATAACTTTAAAATACCGCCTACACTCAGCGAAAAAAGACACTGAAAACACGATTACGAGTAAAGTCATTAGAGTGGGTCAAGCGGTCGTCAAAATCGTAATCTACAACGAATTCTAAGAAAATTAGCCCATAATATCATGGGTCTAAAGTCAAAATCGAGCTACCGATTTTTAACGACAAAGTAATAGCGAAATAGCGCTATATGACCAGCCAATACTTTTCATATCTACCTTTCTATATTCACCCTGAATTGTTGACGTCGAGCCTGTTAAATATTTCATTTAAGTTTCATGTTTTATATTTTATTTAAAAATGCTGACATTTTATTAAATCTTCTAAGAAAATTAACGAAACGTTATTATTTTAGGGCTTGTTCGAAAGGAAATTTCATGAGCTGTCGAAAGCATTTTTTCTCTTTCTTTTTTTCTTTTAAGCAAACTCAAAAATGTATTATTTACTATCGCTGGATAACTAAACAATTTAGATGTTTAGATTGAATTTTTAATAAGCCTTTAATTAAAATTTTTAAATTTTCTTAAAATTCGTCGTAGATTACGATTTAAACAAACGCTTGGTGCATTTTTTTTGGTCATACAAATTGACCTACTCTATTACTCATTAAACAAAAATTGAATTATCAACAAAAATGTGTATCTTTAAACTGAAATATGTTCAATTGGAATCTGAATAAACATTTTGAAAGACACTCAAATCTAGCCAATAGGTTCTTTAACCCAAGCCAATCTTTTACAATTTTAATATTATTTTTTCAGTGTACAAATTTGAATGAATTTATGTATGTATGTATAAGAAATTGGGCATATATACAATAGTACGAGTTATAAACTGATCAATATTGTACAGAGTATCTCCAAGTCGAAATTGGGCATATATGCAATAGACCGAGTGATAAACTGATAAACATGTTACAGAGTATCTCCAAGTCGTGCACTTTCGTGTATAGGATTCTAGTTTTCTTCTTTTTTTTCCTTTTTTGGTGTGCCTTTGTTTGTGTACCCAACGCCCTTTGGTTGATTTTTTCCACGGCGATAAGCAAATTTCGCGAAAGTACGCCAAAATAACAGTCGGACGCGGCGAGTAGCAGGCAGACAGACAGACGGACAGACAGACAGACAGACAGCTGTTTAAATGAATTGCAGATGGCAAACTTTCAGCTGTAGTTGCAGCTAATTTAAATAAGCAGGCAACGGCAACAAGAGCACGGGAAGCACGGGAAGCGTGGAAAGCCTCTTTATGCGCCGATCTTGAACACGTGATAAGCGTCAGCTGGGAAAATGTCAAGCTGACTACGCGGAGGGAGGGGAACTGAAGGCGTGAGATGCTTGTCGTCTTGTCGTGTGCAATGAAAAATGCATTTTCACTTTCCTGCGGTAGATGGCAATCTGTTGAAATGCCAAAGAGGCTTAGATACATAATTTAAGCTCTGGCAGAGACAAACTCGTAGAGCGGAAATCAATCAAACCTGAGCTTCCCAATTGTAGTCGATTTGGTGTTCCCGTTTCCGCATGAAATAACAGTCGCATTAATTTTCAAAGTATTTATTGAATCGCTTTGATTCCAAACCGAAAACAATTATTAATTGATTTAGATAACGCTGGCAACGTTTACACGACTACAATCAACAAGTTTTTGAGCATCTCAATTTGTGCTTGATTTATTAATATTTCCCAAAGAATTCTTCATTATCATTCTTAACTGAAAACAATTTGTAATCGATTTAGGGCTGTCAGCTTCAATCAATAACATTTTTTGCATATCAATTTGTCCTTAAAATATTTTGTTTATTTAAAAAAAAAAACCCCAAAATATTCTACAGAATTGAGCATTTTTAAATTATTTATGATCACGTGAAATTGGGAACCGCTCGGCTGGAATTCGTAGAAAATATTGTTAAATTTTTGAAAAACTTTGAAATCTGCTGATTAAATTAAAGATTGAGGTAGAAATACTTGCGAAATTGGAGGCAATAATTTGAAATTTATGTTGGATTTTACTCAAAAACAAAACAAATTTTGAATGCGTAAAAACCTAAAAATTTAAAAAGAGTTCATTTAAAAAATGAACTAAAAATGCTTGACAGTTGAGCGATATATTTCAAATTACTTTCAAAAGCAAAAGCTTAGAATAACTACCTATATCCAGTCCGACTAATTCAGTCAGATTAGAACCCAAAACTGTTTCAATATACTATATACAACTGATTTTAGGGAAACTTTTCAGTTGAAACTTTACTAACTCAAACTCCTGCTCGAAATGTAAGCTTCAAATTTATCTCTTTGTTATAATTTATTTGGCAAACATTTGCATTCCATTTTGTAGTTTACGTGATGTGGCTGTCAAGAGCAGGTCCCAGCGTTAGTGAGGCAAATATTTAGCTTACTTGGCATTTGACATGACATTCATGTCATTTGAAAATAACAGCTCCGACATAGTATTTAATTTGTTTTACTTTTATTTATACTTATTTTGCTGTGTATTCTGTGTTCTTTCAACCTTGGGACACTCGCCTTGAAGTGTCGCCAGCAAAGACAGCCAAAGCCAAGTCTGACTGGGTTCAAAGAGTGTCAACAGCATAAAGATGGGCGACCAGGGGCAGGGGCACCAGACGTGTAAGAAATTGGTTGCGTTTACAGTAACAGTAACAGCAACAGTAAGAGCGGCAAAAGCAGCAATCAAAAATTGTCACTTTGACACATGTCGTTTTCTATTTAAATGAACTCGCTGTCAACTCGATGGCGCATATTTCATAGCTTCCAATTGTCAGGCCCTTTGTAATGAATATGGATGCGAGAAGGTGCTGGAAGCGGTAGAAGGCAGCAGGCAGCGGGTGGCAGGCAGCGGGTGGCAGGCAGCTGTTGTTTGTACGCAAATGCGACTTTAAAGAATACGATTTATTTATTTGACACAGCGAAAAGCTGGGACACATATTCTGTTACTGTATTCAAAAGTTCAGCTATTGACAGTACATCATTTGTGTTCATTTTTGAACAAATAATTAAAAGTTAAGTCAATTATGAATTAGTCAAAACTTGCATTCTCTAAATACTTATTCACACAATTGCGATTACGAATATAATACACTATATATTCCTTCCATACCTATACACTTAAGACTAGCTGATAAAACCCCTTCATCTAGGACCACCCACAGAAAAAATGAAACCACGATATGTATATAAAATGTTTAAATATAACACTACATTATAAGTTAGCTTTGAGTAACAGCATGATGTAAAAATTAAGTCTTCAGGGTTGCTGAATTCTAAACGTTAAATAAATATTGTATATAAAAAATCGTATCAATGTTATTTTTGTGTTTTTTACTATAGGGTAAAAAAAATATAAATTAATAAAAAAAAAAAGAGTGAATCTCTCACCCCAAGTCGGAACTAGTAGAGTTCTGAGGTGACACAGTAATCTCGTT
Source organism: Hirtodrosophila histrioides (assembly GCA_037075165.1). Taxonomy (NCBI): domain Eukaryota; kingdom Metazoa; phylum Arthropoda; class Insecta; order Diptera; family Drosophilidae; genus Hirtodrosophila; species Hirtodrosophila histrioides. Next base: position 97,292 of record JBAMCL010000151.1, read on the forward strand.
AGGTCAGTTTCCAATCAGCAGCATTGTTGATTACACAAAATAATACTCAATATATATATAATCATTTTTATAATCAAGTTTAAGGTACGACCGACCACAATGTATTTAATTGTTTTTTGTTTTAAGGAAATTTATTTAACAAACTTACATTTTGAAAAGTAAGAAAAGTATGACTATCTTCCACATACAACTGTAGTTACTCTTACCAAATTTTATATACAGATTACTGTTGGCCTTCTTGACAGATTTGACCTAAGAAATTTTTGTCATCACCTTCTCCCTCCGCGAAAATTAGCAAAATCTGTATCTCCCACATCTGTTTAGTCATCAAACTTAAAATGCAGAATACTGTTGACTTCCTTTACATATTTGACCCAATAAATTTTTGACAACTCCACCTCCTTTCTCAAAGATGAGCAAACCAGAGATACGTATCTTCCACACCTTTTTGTTATAGTAACCAAATTTTACATACAGATTACTAATTTTGCCACACTTAGCAAAAGATTAGGGATGGGATACAGAGTATACTGCTGTTGGAAACCACCGAGCTCAACATTCTTATTTGTTTTTGTCTATACTAAATAAAACACATTTAATTTCAAAAACTAAATCACCTAGATTTCTTTGACACACCTACATGTGCATATATGAGTACAAAGTATAATACTATTTGTACGATAAATCTTATGTGATATTGATCATGAGATTTGTGTATCTGAATCATAAATGGGGATCATTCATTAAAATTCTCACCTGAATGCGCCTCATTGTTTATCTTAAATGCGATTTATTTAAATTAAACACACAAGTCATATTTACGACAAAATCAGCAACAGTGTTTGTATTTGTATCTCGAAAACTGTAAAATAAACTCGTTGAAAGTGCGTCGTACACTTTCACTTTTGAAATGTGTGAAGTGGAGCCGCTTGTTGCTTGCAACACACGAAACTAATTTGAAACGCTTTCAAATGACTGCTTAAAAATTAATGGCCTCCAATCAGATACACAGACAGGGGCAGAGACAGATACAGAGACAGATACAGAGGCATAGATACAGATACAGACATACTACTTACGAACGGCGCTCAAGTGGCGCCAATTAAACTGATTAACATCGATAGAATACTAGAGTTGCATTTAAAAGTGTCGCCTTGTCGACTAATAAACAAAATACAAATAAATGCCATAAAAATAAAAAATAATGAAACTGAATCTGAAAATGGGCAATACACAATACACACAATACACACACATCGGCCGAATGAAATGTTGTGTGATAAGACAGCTCAGAAATTGTTTCAGCGCATAATTGATGTGATTGAGATTGATTGTTTATTTGTTTTTTGGCCTGCCTTGATTGAAAGCCAAACCCAGCAATCGAGCATACAAAAAGTCGTCTCGCCCGGGCCCGGGCCCCGGCGCCAGACATTTAGGCCCATTGGCATTGGGTCTGGGCGTGAGTGTCTGCGTGAGTGTTGACCGCTTTCTGGCTTATCAATATTACATTTCAGTTTCTTTTTATTAGTCGCTTTGTTCGGACAATGCCCACAAGCCCACACATTACCACATAAATACAAATAAAATACAACAACCAACAACAACAAAACACATAAATACTGACAGCTTTCCGCTTCAAAAATGCGCATGTGCGGGGCTTTGGGGCTTCTTTTGAATTTTTTTTTTTTTTTTGGGGGGGGCTTCAAAAGCAATTTGTGCGTGTTTAGTGTCAACTGTTGTGTTTAGCTTTGAGAGCCAGTTTTGTGCCTTTGTGCGGCCAGAGCTTAACATTTATATCATTTTATGGCAATCACTCATAAGGCCCCACTGTGCTGGCGACTTAATGATTGATACCATTTGAAAATCATTTAAGTTGCCGCAGATTACAACACATTAAAGCGCATCGGAAATGGTCAGTAAATGCCACTTAAGACCCCAGGGAATTTTCATATTTCAGCGCCGGCTTTAAAACACATTTCGAACTGGACAAACGCAAAACAAATGAATGATTAACCCAAGGGGTATTTTCTTATCACATTAATTAACTCTACGCATTACGTACTTAAATCATCATAGCACAACTGCATGAAAGTTTAAACCCTTGTTTTCTACTCACAGAATTGTAAACCAAATAGTCAGCCGTGCTTCCATTTTCTTTTACTTTGCGATTTCAAAGCCAATCTTCCATTTCCGTTTAGAGTTGCCCCGGAAATTGCGAAACATTTGTTATCAATATGTGCTGTTTCTATTTTGTTATTACCTCATCTCAGGGCTAACAGATTATTTTATTTTGATAAATTTATAAAGCTAAGAAATGCCATTTTTATTTTTAATGCCTAGTTTTGAGGACTATCGTACTTTCCAACACGATTCAAATTTGACGAACGATCAGCATATATTTGATTAAAACATGTTTATAAAGTACACAAATTTTCATTTTTGTTGCCATTTCCATGCACAGCAGCACACGAATTCAAATCACGAAAGTTTTGCGATATTCGGAGCACAAGATCTTGCGATTTGAAAAGTAAATTGTAGAAATTTGACAATTACACAAACTAGCGCATAGCTGAGTATTTAATTTCATAATAATGTATCCCACCCCATTGTTTAAAAATGAATTCATGAAACAAGTTTAAAAACGAGACCATTTAATGGCTTTCACACGAAATCTATCGATTCAGCGTTATTTCATGGATATGTTGGACCTTTAAAGCCAATTCTTCTGCTAAGTGATGCATAAGAAGGAATATTTATGAATTTGCAAAATGAAGAAATCACAGGTTCCACAGCAATTATGTATGATCAGTACATTAGCAACAGTATGAACTATCTATAAATTAGCATGACAATGTTAGTTTAGCTCTGCCTCAGAAGTTGATACTTCTCTCGGGCTGCAACTGACAGTTATCAGCGGGCACATTAATATGATTATTTCTATATTAATTTATTGGTTAATTTGTTGCCGCATTTTACGATTATTGGCTTTGCAGTTCGCATCCCCCCAATCCCCAATCTCCAATCCGCTGTTCGATTATCGCCGGTCATAATTTGTGTGTGTGTTCTCTCGCTAAAAACGGGTTATTATTTTGCATTTAAACAGCAGTTTCAATTCATTACCATAGTAACTGCCTCGCGTGCATTTAAATGAATTCATTGAGTTTCGCTCAGTCAATTTGTACGTACGTAAGCATTTAGCATGAAAATGGCAATATGGCAATATGGCAATGGAATGGGGTGTACTTAGGCGTCAATGGCACGATTGACGGCCCAGCAATTTTATTGGTAAATGCCTTTTGATTAAACTTTTGGAGAAGAGTAAAAAGAGAAACAATAAACCAGCAACACAATCAACAATACCAATAAAAGATGGTCACTGTGTTTTGTTTATGCGCCGCATGATGTTTTATTTATAGTTGCTTATTAACGAAATTGATCGTTAAAAAATTATGAGTGTCATAAAAATGGCACACAGCTCGAATAATACTTAATGAAACTTCCACTTTATACGGTTTATATGACTTTTGTTATATTTTTGGTGAGGGTTTAATCGATTTCTTATCTGAACAAGTTTGAGATTGCTGGGGGAGTTAGATATCATGCCAAACCTCAAGAGTATAATTCGTTTTTATCAATTTCTTGTGTTGTAGGAGACTTAGGAAACTTAGACTTATACTTAAGCTGTGTAGGGCATATGAGAGCACACATACCAAATTTGCTCTTTCTAACATATATAGTATGTCAGATATTGATGGTTTCCTTTAAGCTTTGTTTAACTTGACGATCTTCATTTCTTGTCACTGAGTCAATGCAATTAGCCTGTGTTTTAATCATTATATATTTTCTGAAGATTTTCATTAACTCACGTACATAAACGTTTAGGATATTCCAAGAATTAATTAACACTTTAGGCGAAAACTATTATTTGTATGCACGAAAAATTAACATGACAGCTCTAGACATGGCAATTTATCACTAACATGCTGTTGTTGTTCTCTGTTGTTGTTCTCTGTTGTTGATGACACTTTAATTAGAGCCACACGCAAGCACAAAGCTACAGAAACTGCTACAACAACTAGACTTAACCGAACTCTACTAAAAAGGGGGCATACAATCCAAGCCCCCAGTGAACTGAGCTGAACTGAGCAGAGCACTCTCTCTCTCTCTCCGGGCGAGAGCAGTGTTGTGTCAAGCGCACACTTTAACTGCCAGAGTTGCCAGAGTTAGCAAGTAACTGCAAACTGCTTGCTTGCTTGCTGACTGGTGATTGGTGACTGGTGACTGGTGATTGGTGGCTGGTGACTGCTCAAACGGTTTTACATGGGGCCTTTGACTGTGATGGCAGCGTGTGGTTAACTGAAATGAATGTCTGACTGCATAAATGGCTGCTTGACTGACACATTTAATTATATTAATGATGTTTGCGGTCAGCTGACATTTGCACTTTATTTACTTTTTTTACTTTTAAAAGCCAGCCGCTCAGCAGAGCTCAGCAGAGCTCGAGTTTAGCTCGTCGTCTGTCATTTTAGCTGACTGGTGACTGAACAGAACTGACTTTCACGTTGCTGTTACTCAGGTTTTGAGTTATTACCCAACGCGGCGCATATTAGTTTCCATTTTGTGGCAGTTGCCAGTTTTGCACACACACTTCAGAGCTTGATCATTTTTCACATGTGACGGCAAATTATCAACAGTAATTTTGTGGTAAGTCAGCCATAATTTTTGTCGTTTCTTATTGCCCGGGCGCCACAAAAACAAATGATGACACTGACAGCTGTCAAGCTTAGTTTATTTGATTTTATTATAATTAATAGCGAGCAGGCATCATTAATCATTGAATAATTTATAGATATTCGCTGGTTAGTATTTACCTACATTCATTTACACTCATATGTATAGCCATAAACGCCAACACAAATGCAAAAGGGTTAGTCAGTCAGAGACTCGCGTAAATAAATTTACTTAAGATGACAGCGTTATAAATTTTAAATCGTGAATAATTAATATAGAAAATGGCATTTATCGTTTAAAAAGTTGTTTCCCCACCTCATATAGGTGTACCTCAAATAGCCGCACATCATAAATTACATTTCAAATGCTTTGAAAGCTGTATTCAACTAACTGCTCGACTTACAAAAGCTTTAAACCGCATTTAACATGCTCCACTTTATCAATTTTGATTGAATTATGAACCAGTTGGAACCAGTGGGTAGCTAAAATATTAGTTCACTTGTTTACAAAACATACTGTTGATAAAAATGAAGTTCAGTTTATTGATTGACTGCTGCGAAGCTAAAATGATCTATCATTTGACTGAAGATTCATTTAAGGTACTATTATTTGGGAATTTACAATATGAAACTAGTAACATATACATGTTTTTCCTCGTTTTTTAAGTTAGGTTAATATATTGCCACTATTTACTGTTTAACAACAATTCATAAAACAAATAATTATTTCAAAATCACCTTGGCTAGCTCTTAACTCATAGTTCCATACTACGATGAGTACAAAACTATAAACCGAGTTTAAAATGCTCCACTTAATCAATTTTGATTGAATTATGAACCAGTTGGAACCAGTGGGTAACTAAAATATTAGTTTACTTGGTTACAAAACATACTCTTGATAAAAATTAAGTTCAGTTTATTGATTGACTGCTGCGAAGCTAAAATGATCTATCATTTGATGAAAGATTCATTTAAGGTACTATTATTTGGGAATTTATAATATGAAACTAGTAACATATACATGTTTTTCCTCGTTTTTTAAGTTAGGTTAATATATTGCCACTATTTACTGTTTAACAACAATTCATAAAACAAATAATTATTTGAAAACTATAAACCAAGTTTAAAATGCTCCACTTTATCAATTTTGATTGAATTATGAACCAGTTGGAACCACTGGGTATCTAAAATATTAGTATACTTGGTTACAAAACATACTCTTGATAAAAATTAAGTTCAGTTTATTGATTGACTGCTGCGAAGCTAAAATGATCTATCATTTGATGAAAGATTCATTTAAGGTACTATTATTTGGGAATTTATAATATGAAACTAGTAACATATACATGTTTTTCCTCGTTTTTTAAGTTAGGTTAATATATTGCCACTATTTACTGTTTAACAACAATTCATAAAACAAATAATTATTTCAAAATCACCTTGGCTAGCTCTTAACTCATAGTTCCATACTTCGATGAGTACAAAACTATAAACCGAGTTTAAAATGCTCCACTTTATCAATTTTGATTGAATTATGAACCAGTTGGAACCAGTGGGTAACTAAAATATTAGTTTACTTGTTTACAAAACATACTCTTGATAAAAATGAAGTTCAGTTTATTGATTGACTGCTGCGAAGGTAAAATGATCTATCATTTGACTCAAGATTCATTTAAGGTATTAGTACTTGGTTATTTTAAAAGTGTTTTCCACCTTTTTAAGCCACACATTTAGTTAAGTTAATATATTGCCACTATTAAATGTTTAACAGCAATTCATAAAACAAATAATTATTTCAAAATCACCTTAACTCATAGTTCCATAGTACAATGAGTACATTAAAACTTTGAATCCAAGGCTTTTATTTAGTAGAACTATTAAGTTAAGTAAGGTATTAAGTGCTTAGATGAATTCTAATAAATGCACTCATCCATTGTAGTTGGAGAAACCGCTTCCGTTGCTTATGCGAATATTTGCCCACAAATTAAAATGAAAATTTATTGCCCCTTAAGGCATTCGGGAAACAGAGACCACAACAGTAAAGACTTTGACTCTGATTAACTGCCATAGTTTCTCGGTTTCAGTAGCTCGTGTATTATGTGTGTGTGTATTTGCTGCATTTGTGAAATTGCATTTGTTTTCTGTCATTATAAATTCAAATTTGGTACGCCATAAATTTGAATACAGTTTCCAGAAGTGCCCCGCATCTAAACATAGACATCTACCGGACTCAACTCAACTCAACTTGACTCAACTTGATTCAACTCGAGTCGACTCCACTCGACTATACTCGACTCTACTCGAGAGAGTCGTATATACTATTTACATAGTTTAATATGCACAAACATAAATAAGTTTTATGTGCAGATATTGGGAAATTTATGGTGCTACGATTGCGAATTTTCTATTTGTTATTTTTCTCGTAAACAGCTGCTCTCGGCAGTCAGTGATTTCATATAGTACAGAAGCACACGGCCAGGCGGGCACTTTGAAAAACGACATGTGGAGGAGTTGTTGATTGTTGTTGGTGTTGTTTGTGTTTTTGTTGTTGTTTTAGTTGTTGTGTCGCACAATAAATTCGCTTGTGGCGAGTGCAGTAATTGCTTTTCTGTCGACATTTATATTATTTATGAAATATCGTACGTTAATAAATAATGGCAACTAATTTTGTTTAAATGCCAGCAGATACCTGGACAACATAAGCTGCCCATATCAGTTGGATTGTGATATATTACGCTAAATGATTCAAAAGACAAAACGGCGCGCTCTTCCCACAATTAGAAATAAAATGCGACTTGCAAATACAAGTAACACTTACAATTCAATTGCCGAAAAATTATAAAGAGTGATCAATATACTAGATTTGATCTTATATCAAATAAAAAGAAGCAACGTGATCTAATATCAAAGAAAGCGGCGAAATAATTTGTAAATATTATATTTAATAGTATCAGCTGAGTAAATTGGAAAGAATCAATTAAAAAGTGTTTTGACTTAAACAGGGGTTAATTAAATGATCAAATTTTATTTGAAAGTAATAAGATATAATGATCTCACATAATAAGTCACACCATTTATAAATCAAAATTATAATAAATTTTCATTATAAAATAATTCCAATTACATGAAAAGCAAGTGAACATAAAGATCAACTAAAAGGGAGACAAATTTATATCTGAATATACTCAGATGATTGTTCTCAATCGATGACAACATTAAGCTCAGTAACTTTCTAAAAAAAATACAAAAAAATAAGCTTGTTGCCATTTAAAGGTTAAATTTGCATGTAAGATTAAAGATAGCAAGAAGCTGTACTGGAATAATTTCTAAACTAAAACCTCCGATAGAAATATACATAGATGTACGAATATATAGACATTTTTTAAAGAAATTCCTCAGTTTGGTGTTGTTTTGCTAATTTGACTTAGATTTGCTCAGTTTGTGTGTAACTTTGCAATTTTGGCTTGGTGGATGGTAAAATATATGTACACTTAATTGGGAAAAATACTTAAACCAAAATCAGAAAAGCATTAAGCTAATAACATCCCTGCTTGTAGTTCTTATAAAAGAATTATGACTCGTATACAGTTAAACAACCCTGTATCCATTTTCGAAACATTTTCATTCCGAATTCATTTCAATTTTGAGTGCCTGTTTTCAATTGAAATACCAACCGTTTTAGCTTTTTAAGTTTATGTTCGAACAGTTTTTATCTTATTTAGGTTAGGTAGAGCCGGTTGACCACCTCAAGTACCAAATCTAATTTAATCGAGTTTCGGTATTCAATACAGCCTAGAGTAGCCAATCCGAATGATTGGATTCTAATTGGAAATGGTAGTACGTCTTGAATATGAAGTATTCTAGTTGGAAATGTTAGCATGTCTTGAATATGAAGTATTATACGATTTGTGTTCAATTTAGATTACTTAAGTTGAAAATCTTTTTAGTAAAATGTTTATTAGAGCATTAAAAATAGCTATTTAGTGATGTTTCTTGTAATTATAACAGAACGCCATTCTAGCTTTGATGAACCACAACACGGTTTTGAATATAGAGCGCTTTTTAATCCTATTTTTATATTGATTTGTTTTTCTGAAAAACGAAGGAATCTTAATTTTGAAAACTTTTTTTGTACAATGAAAACTGCTTGAACATAACCTCAAAGTAAAAACGGTTGCTAATTCCTTTAAACCCGAACAAAACTGAACAATTTTCCCAATAAGCATATTTCATCACTTTTCGAAGTTCAGATATGATTTCAGATCTGAACGATTGTATCGAAAATATGACTGGCCTGTTAGTCTTTGATTATCCTTTAATCCTGCCTATTAATGCACCCATGTATTCAATAATTCTGAAACTTACCGCTGTCGGTGCCGCGGCTGCTGTCATATAATCCGGCCTTAAATAGTGATGATTGCTGGATTGCAGCATTTTATTATAGTTTGTTAAATCCACTTTGACGGCTGTTCTTTGGTTGAGGAGGTGTTTGAGTTGTGGGCTGCGTAGAGTCGAAGCGCGGAGAACGAAGAACGGAGCACGGAGCGCGGAGAACGGAGAACGGCCTCGCTGTACGGTAAATGGCAATTTATCGCAGACGCTGTGGCGTGCTGCCAACTCGTGTGAAAAGCGGCGCCTGCGCCTCGTTTGGCCCTCGCTCCCTTTGCTGACGATTAAGCCGTTGTGGCCGTTGATTTTGAATTGCAGCCGGGCTCGTATTGTGTTGTGTTTGTTGTTGTTGTTGTATTGTATTGTTGTTTGTTTGTAATTTATATCATTAATAATTCAATGGGGTTTATTCGCCGAGTTGTGACTTTCACGCCAGCGGCATATTAATTTTTATTTGTTGCTGTTGTTGTTGTTGCTGCTGTTGCTACCTTAATTGTGTAATAAATTCATTAAATATTATAATTGCAGCTGCTTAACATTTATTATATGTTTGTTTGTTTGTTTGTTGTTTGCGCACGTTAATATATCATTTTGCGTTACGCGCCAAAAGCTAGCTGCAAAGTGCATTAATGAATACGAATCGATTCAAAATGCATAACAAGAATACATTTCTAGCTATTAAATTACTTTCTTTCTTTGGCCGAACCGTTTTTGGTGTTTGGTTTGTGGTTTTGTTTTTGTTTTTCTCTTTTTCTCTTCTTCTCCTTTTTCGCTTGAATTGGCTCGTTTAGGGCGCGTTTATGACGAGGCACGTACGTGTGATTTTGACAATTATGACGCGGCCGTGTAGTGCGGGGTGGTGGGGGAAGGGGCACAAGGGAATGAACTCTGTCGTTGCGTATGGAGCCGTAGATCAGCAGTGTTTCCTCTAATTAAGACTTCTGTTTGTTGTATAATATTTTGAATATATTTAGAATATATGTATGTATATTTTTTAAGACTATTCGTGGCTCAGTCTAAGAATAAAGCACCTTTGAAAACATCACTTAGCATATTAAAAAATTAATTGCAATTATTTTGAAATAATTCTCCTTACAAATGCACATGTGTGCATATGTATGTGTGTGTGCGTGGTATGCGTGTATTGGTGTATGTAATTTACGTTACGTATTTCTTTGACACGCGGCACACGTTAAATAATTTCACACACTCCGTTCACAGTCCGTTCGCAGCGCACGTACGTACTTTAACGTGAAATAACAGAATTCGACTAAAAATCTATAAACAACATTCATGCTCATTCATGTTGCGCTCCGCTCCGCTCCGCTTTTGCCATTGTAGTGGTTCGCAAGAGTCGCGTCGCTCGCCTCGCGAGAGTATAAAATGTGCGGCGGAGTGCACGCCAACTTGTTCCGAAACCAGTTCAGTTTCGTGCAGTAGATTCTCTTTTTGTTGTGGTCGTTTTCATTTTCAACAAGTGTGCTTTTGTTGTTGTCTGAGCGACTACAAAAAGCATGCGCAATGGATATGGAGCGGGAGAGCGAGAACAACAGCAATAGAGAGAGAGCGGAGAGAGAGTGCGAGCGCAAGTTTCGCGTTGCTGGCGCTCTTTGCTGAGCGCGCATGCCTACTGCTGAGGCACAAGAGACAACACAATAAAAAAGTACTAAATTGAAATTAGTAGTAGATTGATAGGTAGCATAATAAACATAAGTAGTTGCAAATAGTAGCTTTACAAGATAAGACAAGACAATAAGTTTTGCAGACAACTTTAAACTTAAGAATTCCAAATAAGTTAATTTAAAACAGACAAGTAATAAAGTAATTTCGAGCTGAAATAAATAATACTACATACGATGCTTATTTAGCCCACACACAGTTTTTACTTATTTGTGTGTGTGCCACACATACACACTACAACAAAATTGACTTTTTGGAAACACGCCGCTCATTGGATGATCGACGCTTCTGTGTAGCCATTTTGGGATTTTTTTCTCGCTCTTTTTGTTGTGGTTGTGGTTGTGTTGGGCAATATTGAGAGCACAACGGCGTCGGCCATAATTGTTTACAAGTTGCGGTGTGCAGGTGGGCGGTGGTGAAAATATGTGCTAGAGCTATGTGGTTAGATAAAACATTAGTTAGGTGCCACAAAGAGGGCGAGCACGCGGAGCAATGAGCGACAGAGAGCAGCTTTGTCAGTAACTCGGCCAACTCGGGCGCCAGAATGAATGGAAGGCAGTCAGAGTTTGGAGAGAATCTGATGAACGAGCTGTAAACAGAAAACAGCTGGCAACAAAAAGAAGGGCCTGCGGTACGAAGGACTACCGGAAGGGTATTACAATTGCTGCTTAGTTGAATATAGCGAATTAGGATTTGTCTAACTGAACTTGCACCTAATTGTATATTTCCTGCCTTTGGAAAACTAGTTTAGGGTAAATACCACATGGAAATGTTTCTATTGGAAATTTTATTTTCATTTCTTTTTGACAGATTGCGGAGATGAAAACAATTGTGGAGTAAGCAATTAGTGAGCTTGTTGACTTTTCAAGATATGCATCGTATACTTTTTTTCAAAAGAAACAGATATTTTTCAAAAATATTTTAAGACGTTTTAAAAAACCATAATTTTAAAAAATTCAGATGAAAAGCGTGCTTAAATAAAATATCCAAATTTTGCCAAATTTAAAAATGAAAGTGTAATATATAAAAATAATCATAAATTTACCTGGATGCAGTGTTTTTTTTAAATAATTCAATGATTATCAAATTCTATGTATATCTGACAAACCCTTTCCTCATTAGTTCCTTAAGGAATTTGTGCAGGAAAAATGTCAATATATTTCGAAAACTTTGATGATCATACAATCGTAGCAGGCAGTACTGTCAAATTAGCTATTTTCATCCCAGAATTGGTTTTATATACAAGCGGAAATTATTTATTTATTTATATAATGATAACTTCTAGTTAAAACTATGAGTTAATATTAAATTCTTAGCCATGGCTGCCAGGACCTTCAGCTGGATGGGAAAATTATTGAAACTAGAAAGTGCCTGCCATTCAGGCTTTTTTGATCGAAAATTAATCAGCTATTTTCAAAAGTTTAATCAGTATTTTTAACTGATAAACAATGAATAACTACTCATCTTATCGATTAGTTTTTGATTTACCTGATTTACCATTGTGTTTGGCGAGGCATTAGTCTGAATTTTAATAAAATGCATTAGGTACAGCCATACCTCATAAAAATATTATTATATAAAAGTTTATTATAATGAAAATTAAAATAAAAATGGTTGGGAATAAATATTATTGTTTGTTTATTATATATATATATATTATAATTATAATTAAAAATATATCTTGGATGGAATAGCGAGAACTTAAGAGCCTGTAACAATAAAAGTATTGTCATTTTGCAACTACTCAGAGGCTTATGAATCAAATAAATTCATTAATATTGAAAATGTTTCCAAGATTCTGAAAGATATTTTTATAATTAAATAGCATTTTTATTTAGAAAACTTCAGCAACATTATAGGAAAATGAACCTAATATCTGTGGAAAACCTATCGACTTATTTTGATAACTATTATACAATAAAATTTGAAATATCTAGTTAATTTTTGCTAACTAGCTAATCACAAATTGACAACAATGGTAGCAACCCTAAAATACATCGATTAGAGTATGTTTCGCGGTGCAAAAATTGGTTATTCAATATATTTCCACATAAAGCAGATCTAATTGAGTGAATTTCAGTTTCACTTTTGCCATATCATATCTCAAAATGTGTTAATAATATTGGTATTCACATGTATTTTATATGTATTAACTGAAAAAGCCTTGATTAGTGTAAATGAATCCACGCGAAGCTTTCTATTTACATTTACCAATAAAATATTTACATAATAAAATCGGTTTTGAGTTTTAACGCATTCAAATATGTTCCTACCAGTTCCTTATCCGTTAACATTTATTACAGTTCTTTTGTTTTAATTTATGGCTAAAGCAACTGCAAAATTAAGCCACAATACAAATGCTAATGGCAAAACTCATAAACCGAACACCTACCTTTCAAAATCAACAGTAATCACCCGAAGACAATACCTTTATTCAGCTCTCAACATAATCAAAAATCGTATCGTAAAATATCAAAGAGGTGCTTCGAATAAACTCTGATCATTTGCATATCTATATTAAGCTATTCCTATGTATATATAATAGCTATGGCCGCCTTCTTATTATTTTTGATACAATTAAATGCTGTCATAAAGCCCCCGTCTGAATATTATTATTATATCACATTCATTGGCGTAAGTGACTTTAAGATACCCTGTAGTAAGTTGTACATTTGTGTATATCTTTACAACACATTTCTAACTTTTAACTCTTATAATTAAGTATTAATAAGTAGACGCACAAAGCAACACTTCACTTTGGCAAATTGATGTTACATGGAAGAGAATGTAAGAAATGAACAAAAATAACTTAACTTACCTTTTGTATGGGGTATGGAGAACTTAGAAGCCGTTCCAAAGAAATCCTACCCCCACACATTTGACCTTCAGAATGTAAGAAATAAACAAAAATTACTTAACTTATGGGATATGAAGAACTTAGAAACCTCTCCATAAAAATCCTTCTCCTACACATTTGACCTCAAGCCCATTTCCCGTCCGTGGTAACGGGTGGGAGTAGATTTTTCAAGTTGCATACAACAGTTTTCCGCTCGTGTTGGTAAATTTGTTTTCTGACGGTCGCCATTATGTTATTGACGCGAAAAATATATAAAAGCAATCCTTGAGGTGAACTGTATATTGTGTCAAAATTTGATCTCAATCGGGGTGCTTAATGAGTACCTATTTTAAAACAAACTCAAAAATGTATTATTTAATATCGCTGGAAATGTTCAGTGCCTTCTGAACTTAACCTAACATGTAAAGGGAAATGTAATATGGATACAGAGGGATGCCTTAACAACTATATTTACAAAAATTTACAAATGTACAAGATAAGAGATCATACGGGTAGGGAGATCAGTGGGATGTATTCCAAAAATGAAAGCTGTATCTTGATAATTGTGAGTATTCATAGTTTTAATTGTAATTTACATAAAAGTTGATCTAAATATGTTGCCAAATTTGTTGAAATTGAAATTGATTGCCAGATCGATTTGGCTAATGATGTTCATCAAATATATATTAAATATTTTGATTTTCATCAGCCTACGTAATTATTTATTATACCATGTTTCTAATTTGGGCTTAGGGTATAAACACTATTAAAAGTGTTGCCCAAAAAACCATTTTATGATAGGGCCAAGCGTTTTAGAGTTAATTTTCCTAAATTGATTTGTCGCGCATTTACTTAAAATAGATGAATTTATATATTTTATTTAATGATATCAGGTTGGGGCCAGTTGTTTTTCACAACCACACAAACAATTGAGCATTCAATTAGGGCCTCAAATATCTGTGTGTGTGTTGTTAACCACAAAATTAAGTGGCTAACTGAATTTTGCGGCCACACATATAATACAGCAGAAAAAAGGTTCTGTCGGTGTCCTTTTCGCCGTGCTGCAAATCCCAAAAGACAAATAAGGGACTGGGCCCGGAAAACATTCCGGTTGTGTTTTTGTTAGCATTTTAGCAGTTCATTTATGTGGGCTTAAAAAAACACAGTGCCCATAAATGGCCGGAAAGGGCAGTTTAGGTACAACACAAATGGGCATATGGAGTGGATCTATTGTGTATTGTCTCGCTTGGGTCATATGGAGCTTTAGGCCATTCAAATTAATTGTTTAATTTTAGTAAGAGGATTACATTTCATATATTGATTTTCAATGTCATTGTTATGTTTGTTTTGAAAGACAAATTATATTTTTGAACTGTGTTGCAAATTAACCACAGATTATACAATTTGTTGTTAAAAATAGCTTTTGCAACTTAATTTTAAGCTAATATTTTTGTTAGTTCTGTCATTTTTTTTAGCTTTTAGTATCATTCTTGCAAACCATTTTATTGAGTTTAACTTCTCTTCTTTAGATAAACTTGGAGTATTGTAATGTAATGTTTATTTAAAGTTTTCCTGTCGAATTTCTCTCAGTGCGCATTTGAAAAGGTAATCGGAATATTTTTGTTTTGCTTTGAATGAATCATATTACAGATTATAATATTTGTTAGTTATTAAATAGCTTAGTTTAGTTATAGTTATAATTTTAGTTGTTTGGTGACTTATTTAAAATGAATGCTCGTTTGTAAAAGTTGATATTGATATTGATAACTTGATATTTATACCACACTTCGCTGTGGCATATTCTTGTTGCATGGATGAGAAAGTAAGAAATAAACTAAAATAGCTGATCCCTATTTTCCCTCCCGTGTCTTTTGATTTTTGGTATAGGCTATTAAGAACTTAGAAATAGATCTAACAAAAGCCTCCTCTCACACATTTGACCTTAATGCCATTTCCCGTCCATTTGGCCCATGTTGGGAGTAGATTTTTCAAGTTGCTTACAACAGTTTTCCGCCCGTGGGGGTAGATTTTCCAAACTGCCCGGCCCAGGAAAGCCTACTGTTCGTGGTACACAGTAAGTACAGTTTTCTCGCCGTTGCCAGTATGTTATTGACGCCAATAAAGATGAATATAATCGTTGAAGCAAACTCTGTATTGTGTCAAAATTCGAGCTTAGTCGGTGCAATACTTTCGAGTTTTTGATGTTTGTCAAAACCAACATAATAATTGTATATTTATACATTTATTTAGTTAAATAATAATAAGCTTAAACTGAGAGAGATATGTATATAAAAATATAGACAGAAATAGTCATAGTCAGAGAATTATAAAATTAAACTTTGACTAAAGCCATAAGCTCTTTCCCGCTTTTTATGGTTGAACTTTTAGCCGTCACAGTCACAGAAAGGTCAAAGACATCACAAATTTAAATTAGTCATTAATGAATTCCTTAAAACGTTGGACTGGAATCAAAATAAAATAAATTGTGGTATTTATTATAATTAAGGAAAAGGCTGTGTGAAAGATTCCAGTTGAGCATAGTTGGTATGACAGCAGTGGAGATGACGAGCTAAACAATATCTGATGGGCTGTGATGGGATAGAGATACTAATAAGGCTGACTAGGTCGTTGAATTACCAGAGAGAAGTTGATGATGCCGTGGCAAATTCTACGGCTTTTAAGAGAGAGAAAGGTTAATACGACGTGACCTACTTTTGTATGAAGAAAGAAGACTGGAAGTCGAATAATTCACAGAATATGTAAATGTAGTTCAGTATAATTACGAGCAGTAAGACCTTTATACTGCTTGACCTGTTTAAGTCTTCTCTTTGCCAAAGTAAGACCTTCTTTTCTGTAATTCTACTGCATCTTCATCATAAATTATAACAAGCGCTTTTAGTGTAACTGCCAAAGCTAAAATTAACGTAAACTAAACTATTGTTTATTTGAAGTTTTCCATCCGGTTTTTAGCCGGATTTCTCTCAGTGCGCGTTTACACATGCTCTCTTTATCGTGATATCGTACTACTTACTCGCAACTCGACTGCAGTTAAACTGCCAAGCACTTTTAGCCTTTTTGTACCCCGTTTTTGCCCTCTCAACCTTACAGACCATGTTTGTGTGCCCACTTTCATGTTGTATGAATTATATGCGCTGCACACTTTTTAACCCTTGGCATATTTTACAAGCTGCTTTACTTCCACGTACTTTCTAATAAACATACAAACGCACTTATTGTTAGTGTGTGTAAGTGTGTGTTAGTGTGTGTGAGTGTGTGTGAGTGTGTGTTTGGCTTCTGTGCGTTTTTTTTTAGCTCATATGTCGTCGACTCAAGTGCGCTGGCGAGTTCATAAATTTGCCCACTGGGGCGTATGAGTAATGTGCAAGGAGTGTAACTTTTAGGCTACACTTGTGTGTGTGTGTGTGCACACAAGTGAGTGTGTGTATGTTTGTGTGTATGTTTGCTGAGTGATCAAAAAGGAAAAATGAGAAAAATGCGAAAGCCATAGGCCAGCAGGCAACATATGTTAGCATCAATTTCATATTTTTTTAATATACTCGTTCTTAGGACGGGTACCCATTGAAAGTTGGCCAAAAGGGTATTATGTTTGCAACTGGTAGAGGAAAGGGACCTCCTAGTTTACAAAATTTATATATTTTTTATTTTTTTATTTATTTTTTATTTATTTATTTATTAACGAAGGCAAAACAGTGCTGCCTTGAACCAAAAAATATAATATAATACATAGATATAAGGAAATTATTTAAAAGCCTACACGAAATTACAATTGAAATCTAATAACTACACCAGCACGTTGGGGAAGTTTATTTATCCAGCTAGCTATGTCCCTATTCACAGCAAAGAATTTCCGGTGGCGTTATTAGAGCCATAGCAAGATAGAATAGAGTTAGTTATGAAGAAAAAAAACATATCGCATCTGTTTTAAATGTTTATATATTCCCACCTTCAAACAACAAGTGGAAAATAAAATCAAATTACAAGCACAATTTGATACATTTTTATTTTATTATATATTTTACTGTGACTTTGCATGTAAATATATGTATATATTGATGCTCTTTTTTTGATAAACTAATATTTATTTAATTAGAAATTTTTATATAAACGCATATTAAATTATCCTAAGAGTTTTAGAAAATTTAATAAATTGTTAAAGCGATTTTTGATTTGTAAAGTTTCGATTATTTAATAGAATTCTTTTAAAACTCAGTTGTGTCTATTTTGATGATTTTTTGCATTTGAAATTTATTTGTTCCAATCATTTTAGTACTACAAAAAAAAAACAAATTTTGGGCGCTAAATAAAATATTTTTGTTTATAATTATTAGTTATAAATGATTGTCGATAATTTAAGAGTAGTTTTTTAAAACTCAGCTATGATTACTTTGATTATATTTTGCATTTTAAATTTATTTGTTCTTATCATTCTAGTACTACAAACAAAAATCTAATAATTTTGGGCATTAAATAATATATTTTTGTTTATAAATATTAATTATTAATAAATAATTATTGTACATTTTATATTTTAGATTTAGTAAGTTTACAACAATTTTAAACCGACATAAAGGTTAAATATGCAAACTTTAAATATAAAAATATATATATTTTTTTTGTGTTTATTAATTTGTTTTATATTCATTTTTTGTTTTGTTTTGTAAGACTAAATAAATAGTTAATACTAATAATTTACAGCATCAGCTAACTTCTTAATACACTATATTTATGCGATATAAATAATTGAAATTACAATATTTGTGTAAGTTTAAGTATAAAATCTACAAAATACTTACTTGATGTCTGGGTACAGGGTATCGATTAGTCGAGCACTCTTAACTAGAGCACATTTACGTGCTTATTCTGAGCTTGGTTATTAAAGCCAGGACTCTTGAAGCGTGCAAAAAGGTTACCCTTGTTTGATGAACGAGTACGTATACTTAGGTAGTCGTTATGGCTGGGGGAAATGGAGACCCGCAAGGACTTTTCCATTTATCCTTCTTGGAGATGAAAGTGTATAAACAATTTTTTTTTTTTTTGATTATTTAAGCTGTTAGCTTATTGCCTGGAGTTAAATAATATTATTAAATTCGAACACATATTTTCATATGGTACACTTTTAAGCTAAGACTTGGTGCCTTTACTACACTCAGAAAAAGTAAATACCCTTAAGTGTACAAAATTGTCATACTTTTCTATCCAAAGACAGTTAACCTTACTTTTTTCTGAATTTAAGAAACATATTTCTCAAATTTGTAAAATATTTCTATTAAACATAACTTTTTTCTGCGCTTTTAGGGCGAATATTTACCATAAGGCGATTTTCTGAATTCAATGGCATTTATTTTTCTCGGTGTACTTCCTTTCATTGAGGAAAGTGCAATAATTATTGGAACTATTGGATTTTTTGTTGGGTTAACTCACTTAAATGTTAATAGCGTTTTTATAAGTTGAAAGATCTCTTTCAAAAACGTGTTAGTTTATTTGAAGTGTACAATTAACGAAAATCGAATTTTTAGAGAATGTATGACTTGCAAAACTTAAATTTTGTTTAGAAGATAGATTTAGTTTCTTAATTTTAATAAATTTATCTATTAGGTATATATGTACATGCATATATACAAAAACGTTTCAAGTGCAACATTTATTAAATGCTTTTGGTGTGAATACAAAAAAGAACCAAACAGAATCAAATTAATGTAAACGCTTAAAAAAAGAATTTGTAATTTTCACATTTTTAATAATACATCACTTTTTAATTAATTTTGTAATAATGTAAAAAATGCAAATAATAAAAATGATTGCAAATAAGTTATAGTTAAGACTATTATAACTTGTAGTCAAATGTTTAAGAGACTAAAGTTGAATTTAGTCTATTTACTATTTATTTTCGTTCTATAACTATAGTGATTAGTGCCTTAAGACATAATCCTTAGCTTATAATTAGCTTATAGAAAAATATTAATCAATTCCAAAGAAAATGTAACATAATTATCAGTTCTTTATAATTGATTTCAGTAATAATTTAATTGTATTTATAATACTCTGTTGCTAAAGGGAAACAGAGTATAATTGATTTGCGAAGTGTCCGTCCGTCCGTCTGTCCGAATGAACGCAATTTTTATCCACATCCTTGAGGCTAGAGCAACCAAACTTGGTACACATCTTAGTGTAAACACTCAATTTATGAAGTGTTAAGATATCAATAAGTTTGCGGTTCTTTGGATGTGATTTCAGCGAGAAATGATTGTCAAATGATTTTGTTGCAGTGTGTTATTTTGATAAGCAGGCTGAGCCGGCGAAAAGACGCAAAGATACATACCAAATGAGGTTAGGACATTTCGAAGTTGTGCAACCAGGTGGCAACGCGGGCGCCTTAGTTTTGTATGCAGTTGGCAACCTTAATCCAAATAATTAACTTCAAATAATTAAGGCAAGGTTCCGGATCTTATTAGATTGTTGATTAACTTTGCAAATGTAATTTGTTGCAATTATTTTATGTGCAACTAGTTAGCCCCCAGTTAAGCCGTTTAAGCGCTGCCAGGAAGCGTTACTCTCATAAAATTGAACATCAGTAGTTAAAATACTTACTTATAAGTAGTTTGGCTTATCTTATCGCAATCACACCAACTAGTAATTGGACAGCTCTATAGAACCGCTCGGCTGACAATGCCATCAGCATAATGGCGATCATTTTAGTCGGAGTCATTTGGCTGGCTAGTTAGTTGCTTGTATCCGGTCAACTGTTGACGTTTATCATAATTGCAGTTCATTTGCATGCGGCAGGCAACGAGCAACGTTGACAGCAAAGGAAAGGAAAATAGATGCCATGGTATGCAGGGAAAAAATCAGCTCACTTTTCATTTTGTACCCCCAATCTGCCGCACTGCGCCGCACCGTGCCGTTCTTCCTGCTGTTGCTGTCACCGCCTCTCAAGCGGCAACAGCAACTGTCGCCGTTGCAGTCACTTCATGTCGCAACGCATTAGAATATGTTGCAAGTGCCCACCGCTCCCCCATCATAAAAGCCAGAACAGTTGCAACTGAATATGCAAAATGCAGGCGCGCGCGAATTTTTATCTTATGACAGCTGCTGCTGCTGTTGCTGCTGCTGTTGCTGCTGCTGTTGTTGTTGCTGTTGCAGCTGATGTTGCTGCTGCTGCTGCTGTTGCTGCTGCTGGTTGAAAAATATGCTGCTGTCGTTGTTTTTGCTGCTGTTGCTGTCACACTCACATGTTCGTTACGTGTTCTGCTCTGTCACTCTACGCACATGCTGCAGGGCATGACTCACACACACACACACACACACACACACACACACACACACACAAATGAGTATGAGTATGAGTATACTCATATTTGTATTCGTACTCATATTTGGTCTTGCAGCGGCGCCCCAAACAAATGTCAGCTGTAAAAATCATAAATTTAATGCAAAATGCAAAAACGTTGCGCTTCGTTGCGCTTTTACTCTTGACAGGTGTCCCTTCCCTTCCCGTCCCTTTCTCGACCCCTCCATGTCCTCGAGTTGAGCTCTAAGCGCAAAGCTCTAACTGCAAATATGATATACGAGCTTGCATACTTGCAGCTTGTGGCACACAGCAAAGCTTTAGATACTCTAGCAAATTTATCATTGAGATAGACCCAAACAGTTCCCTTTCTGCTGCACTTTTCTAAATAAATAAAGGGATATTATGTTAAAGTTGTGCAAATGCAGGTGACAGATAAATATAGGTTATGCCAAGATCGAGTCCATCGGGTGTGTCTATATAGCGAAACAGATGATTCCGTCAACTCGAGGATCTCAGCGGCTATATGTTACATTTGGTTAGTAGGTTCAGCTATACAACAACAAGATAAATTTTGGTTAAATTTATTGAACTTGTCATCTCATCGAATAATAAATTATAATTGGGATTCTTACATAACAGATAAGATTGATTACCAAATATATTGTGCTTGCTCGGAAGTGAACAACTTCACAAATTGGAATCTACATTTAAAAAATGATATGTTGGTATAAGGAAAAGTAAAAAATCTCAAAAAGTTCTAAGCCGATTGAGGTTAAGAATTCGCTTCAAGAATTGCCTTATCGATTTTTCGCTGCAATAAAATACCGTCGACTGCGAGAAAATTTGTTATTTACCACAGTTACTGTCTTCCTGGTCCCGGGATTTGGAAAATCTACCCCTACGGGCGGAAATCTGTTGTATGCAACTTGAAAAATCTACTCCCAACCATCATAACGGACGGGAAATGGGCTTTATGTCAAATGTGTGAGAGAAGGTTTTTGTTAGATCGTCTGCTAAGTTATCCATTCCATTTATAAAAGGACTTGGGAAGGAAAATAGTTTTAAGTTATTTTGTTTATTTCTTACTTTCTCATCCATGCATCACCAATGTGTCACATAAAAGTGTGGCGGGGTACACCAAGTTATTTATAAAGTAGAAGTGACATTTCAATGCCTTGGACGGTCACAAATGATAATAGAACATTTACGAGTATTCAAACATATTCACAACAAGAAAGGACTGCTATTTTCAGAGTGCCGAGGCTATATACCCTAGCAGGAATTAACTTTTATACAAAACTTCATTTTGTATGAAATTATAGGAAACTATTTGAAGTTTAATAAAACTCTCACTTAGCTTGGATGAAATATTGGTATAAACAAAAAGTTTGATAAAGTGGTCCGATTTTGACCAAATTTGGTCAGATTACATTTTACACCCGATCGTTCTTATGGCAGCTATATGATATAGTGACCCGATTTTGATCAAATTTGGATTGTATAAACTCTTTAGAGACACGGTTTGGATGATGTTGGTGAGGATATCCTTATAAACAACAAAGTTTTTCATACAAAATATAGTTTTTTTTATTTTAATCGCCCTTCTCTGCGATTCTCAAGAATTAAAGGGAGTCCACTACAATTTATCATTTTGGAAGTGTACTTTGTGAATAACAATAGCTTATTTTGAAGGTCCACTTTGTTGTGTGTGTGAGAGAGAGAGCGAGAGAGACAGATTGCCCTCCTCTGCGATTCTCAAGAATTAAAGGGAGTTCACTACAAGTAACCAAACGGAGAGACTAGTAGAATAGAAACAGACGGACATCGCTATATCGACTGGGCTATTCATGCTTATTCAAAATATATATACTTTTGTTAGGTCGGAGACATCTTCTGTCCATTACAAATTTCGAAACAAAATTATAATATCCCCCTTAGGGTGTAAAAGCGAAATAATCTTGCGTTCAACTTTTCATCTCCTATAGAAATTCAGAAAACTATTTAGAATTTTATACGGCGATATTGACCAGTACAGAATTACAGAATATTTAAAAAAAATACAAATCTTAAAATTGTTTAAAGAGATAGGATATAACATTAAAAAAAAGCGGGAAATTAAATTCATGACTCATGACTGGGGTAAATGAAAAATATTTCGGTTTAAAAGTACTGGCTAAGTTGGCTGCACTTGATCACTTTATAAAATTATGCTTCATTCTTGACATTAATATTGTGAATAAAAATGTCATTTTCCAACCCTTTTATACAATTTTTTCATTATTTCTATTTTTCATTTTGTCAAATGAATTGAGGAATTGAGCATGATGTAATTAATTAAAAATATTAAACAGGGTAGCTCTGTGTCGAGCAATCTCGACTATGGCATTGTGTTTTTTTCGTACAAGTCTTAAATAATGGCTTTAGCTTTGCTAAGCGTATTATTTCTTAAACAAATAAGGCATCACATTATGCTATATTAATTTTTGATTCGGCGAAATGAAGAGGCTGAGCCAAATGCATAAATTCCGAAAATGTCTTATGGGATTTTGAAAAAATGCTGGTTAATAGCATTAGGCTAAACTAAAGTCATAACATAAACATAAACACAACATAAATTCCAATCAATGCGAATCTAATGTGCTAATGACAAGGCAAAGAGTTGCCAAACTCAATAAATTGTGCTGTCCAATTCATTCCATTCCATTCGAATCCAAACCCATTCAGGTGCCGATACAATCAAAAGATCTCAAAACTGAGACTCTATAAATGATGTCACGCTGTCTAAGCTCTCGTTAATGTGGGCGCTTCATTGTTGTTGTTATTTATATTTATATTTATATTAATGTTGTTATTGTAGCTGAGACTAAAAGCATTTTTCCATCGATTTGTTGCTGCTTTGTAAATTGTTTACATTTCGCCTTGGGCTTTCATTAAAAACACACAAAAATATATATCACAAATGACAAACACATATAGACAGACAGACAGAGACAACGAGACGGACAGATTTGATATTAATTGCAAAATCATGCAAATCAGCAAACAAATTATATATGAAAACGAACAGAAACCAAGATGGATATTAATTGCCAATATCAACGCGTTTTAACACAAAAAGTATGTTAGATCTCGTATGCGAGATACAACAATATAACAGCCCCAACAACTTTAAGTAGCTGCAAATGTTCATAAATATTGTTGGTTTGGGTTGTTGTTTTTGTTTTTTCTTCAAATTTGTTATTAATTAACAGTCATTTATTAACAGCACACACTCGGAAGAAATCGCATAAGCGTATCCACAGACAACGCGGCTGCTTTGTTGCTCCGTTTAATTAATAACTTATTAATATGCATCAATTTTTTAAATCGAAATATGCATTGCCAAGCGAGACAATGGAAGTCAGAAATTATATGAGAATTGATGAGCGTATTTAGTGTTCAATACGAGACAGATTGCATATACAACATTCATCTATTAATTTAAACAATAAGCTAATAAATAATAAATTACTACCTACTTGCATGGTTTGTGTGTTTTCAGTGTATGCCAATATTGACTATATGTCTATAGCGTGTTTCTTTAACAACATATGCTTGGAAAAACATAGATCCTAAGTTCGTTTGGATCATAATGTGATTTTCTTTCCCAGGTGTGGACGCACGCAAGGGCTTCTTGATTATATTTGCAACTGAATAAGTAATTACAGTTAAATCTTTTTTTACACGGTCTTTTTTTACATAATTTTGAAATAATACGGTTCGTCAAGAAGAAATTGAACATTTTTTTACACCTTATTTTTCTATTTAACACGAATTCCAACATTTTTTTTAAAAATTTTTTAGTGGCAACTCTACTTCACGGTTTGTTTACTTCAAGGAAAATACCCTCTAGACATCCCTGCCAACTTTATTTGGAACCAAAAAAATAAAAAAACAAAATAATTTAATATATCAGTTTGTTAATGACGAAATATATAATTTTATTACTTAATGAAGTTTAATATCACTTTTTTTGCACGGTTTTTTAAGAAAATATTTGAATTTTTTCCATTTTACACGATTTTTATAGATTGTGGAACATATCCTCAAATTTACATATGAATTGAGTATTTTTTTACACGGTTTTGATTTACACGGTTTTCTTAGGAAAAAAAAAAAATTTTACTGTAATGTATTCTGTCTGCACTGTATATATATAATTTGAAACTCTATAAAGTGTAGAAAGTTTCAACAGAGTTAAAACTTTAATTGGTGTTAAGATAATGGATGATAAATGTTCACAAAAAGATACAGTTTGACTTAAGATTTGAATTTGATCTTTAACAAAAGTATATGTTCAATATTCTTTATCACAAAACTTCACAACAATCGGAATCGTTTTGAAAAAGCATTTATTTTTTTTAAATTTTGATGATAAGCGAGGAGGGGGAGGAATAAGAATAACATAACATGATTAACTAAATAATTTCTTAAATTTACTGCACACAAATTGCATATATTTTTATATTCGAGATTCTATTGGGAAGTGGAAAAAATTACAAAAAATTGTTTTCTCAAAAATATTTTTTAAATTTTTGTATTAAGATAAATATGTTATAAAATAGTATACTAAAGGCTGATAACACTGGGCCTACGACTACACAGAAAATTTAATTTTTTTATAAAATAGCCATTGGGATTATCATATAGATGCATAATAATCGATAATATCGACTAATAAATAATTAAAAAATAGAATATGAATTCCTTTTGTTTATTCTAGGTTGAGAAGTAGTGGAGTATAAGTCCGCAGTTAGGCGACGATTTAAGCTCGTGAGTTTAACCAAAGAGTTTTTTGCTTGTAGGAAGAGGGGTGGCGGAGCAAGCGAGTCGTACAAAAACTCATGACCAGCCTTGTCTTGAGTTTTTTACGCATTTTTGCACTGTTTTAAGCATTTTGCTCCGTGTTTGTAAGCAATTGGTTAGCGATAATCCAAATCAATTGCAGTGCAACAGAAAATTAATAGCATTGTGTGATTTAAAACTCACCATCTAAATGCAAGTGATTTTTTCAGTAGTTTTCAAGAAGAAGAATGAAAAACTCGCGAGTTAAAATCATCGTCTAAGTGCGGACTAAGGAATAAATTATCGATATATTGAAATAAACAATCGATAATGGGAAAAAGGCGATATTGTCCATATCTTGCGGCTCTAGTTTGAAATACAACTTGTAGTTATAACATAGTATAGGGTGTCTCATAGTCGAGAGCGTTGAAATGCTACTTATGTATATCCATTATTAAGTAACTTCATTTGATGTAAGCTACAATGTAACTAAAATGTTTCTGTCCCCCAGTCGATGCAATTATCAAACAACTGACGGTTTCCCTGCCAGTCTAATACACTATTGTATGAGTAGGGGAGCTTTTCTCGAACCGATTTTAACTGTTAAATTAACTCATTAGGCAACGAACACGATGCTCTACTAACAATGTAGCTAAAAACCGAAGGTCTCCCTTCGTGCTGAGCCCTGTCGATGCTTACCCACCCGGAAACTGGTCTCGAAAACATAATAATCAAGCATAAACTGCACTTAGGCTGAAAACAGCTTGCAAGTGGTTATTTTGTTATGGCCAAGACATGCCGTACACTCGGATACTTGGCCCTCCTCTGGTAGAGCGTGTGGCTCCCTCGTCGGTTCCCCAGTTGGCCAGTTGATTAAAAAGTAAGTGCACGAGGCGCATACATCGGTTAATTGTAAATTGGGGCGCATTTTGCAGCGCTGGCTGCAGTTGCGGGCTAAATTATAATTTCATGTTCACAAGCACATTTGCACGCACTGTAATTTACTTAAGCATTCTGCCGCTATCCATATAATCACCAGGCCCGCCGTCCGTCCCCCCTGTCCGGCCGTGTGTGCGAAACTCATAATTTAGGTGACACGCCCATTAACAACAGCCCAGGCCACAGCCAACTGCCAACGGCGCAGCAGCCCCATCAGCCTCAGCCGCGGAGTGAGAGTGCGGAGGCTCCGTTGGGTGGCATCGCGTCAGTTGCTCCATCAACGACAGCGCAACGTGCCGACACAATATAAATTATATATAACATGCATTAGCGCGGGTTCTCCGGGTTCCGTCTGCGCCCACCCCCTTTCTGGCGGATGGGAGCGGAGCGCATGCTCCGCTGGCCAACCCACCGATCGAGTCACGCACCTTTCGTTGCTCCGAGTGGAACCATCGGGGGAAGAACTCTTATTACCCCATACGGATGTAAACAAATGGGTGTATCTTCAGGCTGCAGGCTGTGTACCCTTCTAAGCTTCTAAGAACGGACACTTCTAACAGACTCTTCCCCTAACATTCCCTAGTTCTGTATTGCCTATAAGTAATGCACTTTATTAATGGTAAATATCTTGTAGAAATCAGCGGGAATTTTGGATATGATAATCTGAATTATTTGAATCCAATTTTGTATATTAGAACAGGATATTTTTTTGTGAATATATGATCAATTGTCTTTTATATACGTATACAGGAGTGGCTGCAACTTGTCAAACTGCTGTAGTTCTTGCACTCACACTTCATATATCCTTGCAGATGGTTTTATGATTTTGCAACGAACTATGAAATGCGTGGAAGGTGATCTTTCCGACCCCACAAAGCATATATATTCTTAATCAGCATCAATAGATGAGTCGCAATTTCACTTTCAATTGATTGCGGGCATCAAAGTTAGTATAAAAGGATATTGCAAAACCTGTTCTGACGAAGTAAATTTTTCGTAAGATTCACAGGAATTCTAAAAATGTGGACTTTTAGTAAAGTTTTAATCACCACAGAAGCTCTACCTCCTAGGCTACCAAACATCTATCTATAACTGTATCAAAACATATGGATCGTGGCATTAAATTTCATTAATATTCTATTGAATTTATTAAATTTATTTATTGCCAAAACTGTTCGGAACGAGTTTTTGTATAAAACAAATCTATGAAGAATCTCGATTCCTTAGTTTTCCTCCCTGTAATGTAAGCTTGGAACATAGAAAATACAATAATTTCGAATAATTTATTTAAATTAAGCCAAATAAAATGAAAGTTACATAAAATTTTTTTTCAATTGCTCAATGAACAAATGAACATCGAACACTCAGAATTTGACTAGATTTAGGATTTAGCTCCGGGACATACTATTTTGATTGTCAGTAAAGGCATCGCTTGGTTAGAAGGACTTGTCAACGCTTGGAGCAGCGTAGCTTCTTTGACCTTTGTCTGATCAATATTAAATGAACTCTCACATTGTTGGTAAAAATTGGTCCGTGTGAATAAGAATTTAAAATGTCAATTTATAGGACCAGTGGCGTCTGCAAGACTTCATAAAAGCAGCTAAATAAAAGATTGATTGCTCCAATTGTACCCATGATGAGCTAAAGGTTCTTATTTCTTGTAATGTACTGTACTAGTCATAAGCCTGGATATCTTCAGAAATGACGGACATCCGAAGAGCAGCGAGAAGACCACAAGAATCCTTTCTTAACATGAGAGTTCTTGATATTTTGTATATATTTTTTTTTAAGAATTTTCCATTTTAGAAGGAAATACTAGGCACCTTTCTGCAGAAAAAGAAAGGTTTGAAAGGTCTCACTTAGTATGTTGCTCGGACTACCTACCTCGCGGCGAAATCTATCCTTCCGACTGTCCGACATGCCACACCATGAACGTGCTGCTTTCAACACCATTTCCTTCGAATCCAATTCAGTATGTCGGCGCCGATAGGCACGAAGGAAATTCAAGTAACTGTTGTTAATCCTCAAATTGGATGGTTGACAATTCATAGTTAGCATGCCGCAGCGCCTTCTTGGCCTGGGGCACCTGGGCTTTGGACGGCATCGGGGTTTTCGTTTGCGGGTAGGGCATCTGGGTTTTGGACGACAACGTCGTACCTTCTTCTTACGACAACGTGGCTTGGGACGACGACAACGCTTCTTTTTGGGTGCACAGCCTCTCCTCTTGCGTTTTTTCATACCACAATCGTCAGGATCCTCGGAACCACTATCCTCCATTCCGTCCATTGCGTGCATTGCGTCCATTGCGTCCATTGCGTCCATATCCACATGTCGAAACCTCTCCTGACTTCGCATTGACAGTCTATTCCAAGCTTTAGTGCCCGTTATAATATCCGTCACGTCAGGATTGTGGATTCGTGAGCTGTATTGTTGCATGAAGTTGTATAATCCATTATTTGTCACACGCCGTCTAAGCCTACCACTAGACGAACATGAGGGTGTGTCGATATCCATGTCTAGACTCTAGAGGAACAAAAATTAGTTGTGGATCTGTTGAAGCTTGGGCGAGGTAGGTCCTTCGACTGTCTGCAACATTCTGCAGACGGCGTCACAGGATAATCAACTCTCCAATTACAATTTTGAGAAATCGAACAGAAATTTGAACCCTTGGCTTATACTTACATTAAATATGTTTCACAAATAAAACTCGCTTAAAAACAATAAAATTTGATAAATTTTCTAAATGTTGTTTTCACTACGAGGTGTGGGATACTAATGAACATGTAGAAAAGTCGATTCCCTAACTCGAATTATCAAGAGAATTATAATAAGTAGCCTACTATGTGTGTTAAGAAAGTTCATATCGGTTTTCTAAAGTGTTTAAATATTCATACAAGTACCAGACATATTGCAAAGGATATTGGAGTATTAAGATCGTGCCGATTTTTATAAAGATCTTGCAAAAGCTTCCCTGATTTACTGATATGTACCACAATCCTTGTTGCTTTCTCTCAGTCTTCCTCGGACTGTCTCAGATGCTGTCTATTACTCTGACCACCTGTAATATTGACCGCTGTCGATCTCATGATGTCTCTAGGCATACAGATGAGGCTGAGATACTTAGCATAATGCAAGCCCTCTATACAAATACCAAATCGATCTTGTGGGATGGCAACAATCTGTCAGAGTTGTTTCCAACAAATCGTGGTGTTAAACAAGGATGTTTCGTGAGCCTGCTGTTTATGCCCTATTTGTCGACTCTCAAGAGTCAGAGAAACTAGGTAGAGTACGCATGGGTAAAGGGAACCTCAATGTACTAATGTACCCGGTTAATATGGTTATGTTCGCCGACTTACCCCAAATGATGCTGTGCCACACAATCCTATTGCCAAAAATTAGACACGCACTGAAAAATGGGGAGCCCTTGGAGCATGTATAATATTAAAAATATTCAGGCGCATACGAGTTACTGCATATAAGTCTTCGAATAAACACCTCAGATTGTAAAAACCCTCTAGATACTTGATTTGGGTAAGTTTGATAAAAATATCTTCATAAACAAAAAAGTTTCTCATACAAAAACATTGTTGTCGGTCGATTGTTCCTTTGGAAGCTATATAGCTATATATAGATATAGTGGTCCGAGGTATTGACCAAATTTGATCAGTTTGTATAACCTGTACATAGACTTGGCTTGGAAGAGCTTGGGAAGAATTCCGTCAGCTATACGTAACAGTGGTTTGATCCGGCCGGTTCCAATATACTACATAGTCTACATCAATAAGAAGTATCTGTACCATGTTTCATTATTGCATAGAAACAATCGGATGGACAGACATTAGTTTATCGACTCGGCTATTGATGCTGATTTAGAATATATATACTTTGTGGGGTCGGAAACGTTTTCTTCAATGCGTTACACATTTCGTGACAAAATTATAATACCCTCTGCAAGGTTATAAAAAGTATATCAAATCTAGCGATATGTAATAAAACACTCATCATTTGTACAAAAAGGATTTAGTAGCTCTAGGCGCTAAAGTGGTGTAGTACAAAAGACCTCTATAAAAATAACCGCAATTCTCGCATCATCATAGGTCGAATAACAACTGGAAATCTCTTAGAGGGCAATAAACAATAATAATACTAAGCGAATAACAACATTTTTCCGTAGAAACACCAAATGCTGCAAATAGACAACTCAGACAAAACAGAATAGAGTCGCGTCTGAATCGGAAGCATAAAGTTTTTTTTTTTTTTTTTTTGGCCAGGACGTGCCAAGCCATTTTGCACTGGGGGTAAAAATAAAATCAGCATTTTTAGTAGTTAATTTAATTTATTGCAGCATTTTTATGGTTGACTTTATTGCATAATAAAACATAATTTACTGCGCCATTGAGACTTTTGCGTTTGCGTCGATGATTCTAAAGCGCAGCCATATTCCATGGACCAGGGCTGGCAAGCGGGCCGGGCGGGGCCAGGAGGGGCAGGGGGTCAGGACGGTTCGGGTCGGGTCTGTAATTTTTGGGCAAGAGGGCAGAGGGATGAACGGTAACCAGCGAACAGACAGCGACTGCGACTGCGACTGCGACAGTGACTGCGACTGCGACTGCGACTGCCTTTGTTTACGTTCGCAAAGAGTGGATCGATTGGGGGCGTTGTGTTGCATGCCTCCTGGGCGCAGATGGTGTTTTGCATGTGTATGCCAGTGTGTGTGTGTATAAGTTATACACAACACATATTGCTTTCTGATTAAAACAAAAATTTGCCGCGTGATTGCGGCGTCTTAACGAATAACATGATTTATATTCCCATCGGAAGTTGTGAAAAATACTTACACGCAAACCGAGTGACTGCTACTGGAGTTTTTGGGATGCTGTTACCTTGGCGTCTTGAAAACTTTACAGTCTCCTAAAGATCGATAAAAGATTTCCGAATAATCTATCATAAGGTGAACATTTTAATATATTTATTTACTGTCTGGACATACCTCGTGTTATGTGAATCTTCCAGTACAATTGTGCAAAAGCTACTTAAATTTTTCATCAGATAGCACAACTTTTAATTATATTTTGTTACATCTTTGGAATCTTCTTATTTTATATAAAGAGCTTGGAAAATCATTTTTATGCATATACTACTAGCAAAATTAGAATTTCTCTCATACAACCTCTGCCTCCCTTTTCCACCCTTAAATTTTCCGTAGTCGGTAAATTATGTTTCAAAATTTCTTTTCTGTAAACCTTTCGTAAGTAAGTTGGAAATGGGTGACAAACTAATTAGTTTAAATAACTTTATTCCATAAATTTTCCACTTTTGTGGGTGAAAATTGTCCAAATTCGTGTCCTAGTGTTCAATTTCGTTAGAAATTGAAACAACTGTAATAAATTTAGCTTAAAAGCGCTATAGTCAACAGTCCATCAGTCATTCATAGATGTGTGTATATAGTTTTTATTTAAAAAAAAACCCTTAAATATAATTTCGGGAGCCCTCAGATCACTAAAACGTATCCCTCTTGTTGCAGTTCATTTTTGTAATCGTAAAAAGTATTTTAAAAAATTATATTTAAAATTATGAAAATATGTCCAGTGAGGATAAGTTATAGATTTCTGCCTACAACTGCTTTACATATTCTAGAAGCTCTCAGCAAACTTGGGTAACCATCCTTGAAGCACTAATTTCTCAAGCTGCCATTACCATATCAATCGAATAACTTAACAGATGAAGGCGTCTGCTTATTGAAAACCACGGAAATAAGAACAATTAGATGTTCCGAATCGTTTGAATATTCGTCAGATAACAGAAACTGATTTATGGAAAGGGGACAACATTTGGTACATACCCAATGGTTATCGGAGGAAACCCTAACGACAAATAGAGGGCGCCACAGTTCATATTAATAGGACACCTAGTACTCATCCTTGGACACTATGTTTTTCTTCTCGAAAGGAGAGCAAATAGGATCTCTGATAAACGGCGAGTCTAGTAAATGTGTCACCTCTTACTTTAGAAAGCAAGGTAGAAAAGGGTGAATCGGTTCTCCGGCTTATCAGGTTGTCCGAGCAGCACCACCCACTTGGACCTGCATCTCTGAAAGATTAGCGCTTGATTGCCTCTGGAGAGCCTCCACAGATTGGAGGATATATATACTCTTTGAGATCAAAGTTTGCCAGCATATTATCGAAGAAGACTGCACTTTCTTTCATGAAGGTCTCTCACATAGGATTACCAATGTTTCACACATTTCTCCAACGAAATATCGTTGATTCTTGTAATCAATTCAATTTAAATTTCGTATGCAGCTTCAATATACAGTTCACTGAACCTTAACGCCGTTACAATCAACGTTATTTCAGCATGCCCCACAATTGTGGCGCATTTGCAACTTGTAGCACAGTCATTTGATTTAAGCACCAATTAACAGCACAACATCAACACATCATCAGATTACCGAGTCCTACCGCAACATAACCGACTTACCACAAGGACCCACCGTTGCGAACGACACAAACATTCCATCAGAAAATCACATATATTTCATCAGCGAGCCCATCAAATGGAATTGCATCACTGAGCCGGGTTGGTTGAGTTCTATAAAAGCAGAAACAATCGAGGCTAGGTTCAACAGTTAAGAGCTGAGACCTCGACATGCATCTTCCGGAACTGTTTTTGATAGTGGCCGTGCTGCTGCCACAATATTTGAGAGCACTTCGCTATAGCCAGGGCACCGGCGATGAAAACTGTGAGACTCTCAAGTCCGAGATACATTTAATCAAGGAGGAGTTCGATGAGCTGGGCCGCATGCAGCGCACCTGCAATGCGGATGTTATAGTTAACAAATGTGAGGGTCTTTGCAACAGTCAGGTGCAACCCTCTGTGATCACTCCCACGGGGTTTCTGAAAGTAAGTACAGAATTATTTATGATTCGAGTACGCTGTTATTGTTTCTCTCCCTAGGAGTGCTACTGCTGTCGCGAAAGTTTCCTCAAGGAAAAGGTCATCACTCTGACCCACTGCTACGATCCGGACGGCACTCGCCTCAACACTCCAGAAATGGCTACTATGGACATTCGCCTGAGGGAGCCCACTGAATGCAAGTGCTTCAAGTGTGGCGACTTTACGCGCTAAACGCATTTGCAGCTTAACGAAAATAAAGTTTAACCTTTATGAACTTTACCCAAATTGCAAATGTTTTTTTTTACTTACCTTCCGATATTTCAAGCTGTGTGTTTGACTTGTTTGACCAGTCGATATGGCTTCTGGGCACATTTCTCCAATTCAATTGATACTGTTGATTTGCCATGTCCATATCGTTTATAGAATTTTTACCCAACTGACTGGAGGCTATGCTGGAATGCATTGGAATTTCTGCTCTTGCAACTCGCCTGCTGCACGAAATTGCTGATCTGTGATGTGTGGCAAATATGGGCTTGTTGACTTATGCGCTTTGTTATGCGTTTTGTATGTAAGTTGGCCAAAATGTAGCCATTTATTACGGTCAATAAAACATTTGGCTATTGCTCTTTGAAAAGATTTGAACATGTAAGAACGCTATAGAGGGCTCAATTACTTAGGACGCTTCGACCATTTATCGGAAATATCCGAGGTAGGAATGAACAACATTCTCAAGTTTTAAAACTCCACAAAGTGTTTCAGAGGGGAAGACCTCGTTTAATAAACATTATGTAGTATCACAATGGGCCAATCCTGGACTAAGTGCGGAGCAGCAAAACCTTCAAAATGTTTTCCGTCC